>JAEAOA010000822.1:1422500-1805000 GCA_016746295.1 Potamilus streckersoni | reverse complement strand
TGTTTACAAAAATAATTGTCCTATTGATCGAAAACATATTTTCCGTTTTGGTGGAAGCGTATGATCTACAAAATCTTTAATTCACAATTCTTAGGAAATATATGTACTTTATGTTCCGGAACAACTTTTAAGAATGTTTTATGATAACATTGAAATCATAATGCGATAATTTGATAATAGGATTTGGTATGTACTTAGGTTGCCTTTCATTCGTATTTTTGTTACGTACATAACCGCTAAAATTACCAACTAAATCAGCATGATCTGTTTGTTTTCACATCTGCAATTTCCCTTTCACGAATTTAATATGTTACAGAATTAAAATATCTTTTGTTGTTTTTATTATCATTGTTTTATAAAAACCATTTCGGATGCGTTATTTGGTCTACTGATTTTCGTAAATACTCGTAAAACGTTTAATGGAAAAAATTTCCTCCGTAATCTATAGCTTTATTGTTTTATTTACTGGTTTAATGTGAGTATAAATACTGATGGAATGTTTTGCCTTTTATCGTCCATGAATGATAATTAAATATGTCATTTAATCCTTTGTTATGCAGCACGGTTTTAATTACCTTTATCTAAGAACTAACTCTTATTCTATAGATCTTACAATCATTGGAATCAAAATATAAAACCAGCATCTTTTCTGAAACATTCCAGGATGTCTTTGTTTCTGTTCCTTTTTGATAATAAACAACAATTTAGGATTCATATTTTCCTGAATGTTATTTTGTTTGAAACTAATTTAGATTACACTTTTAACTATCCAAACTCGTAAACCAAAACAAGTTTGAAACATTTTGGATTACACTTTTAACAATCGAAATTCGTAAATCAATATACGTTTAAACTATTTTGGATTACCATTTTAACCATCCAGACTCGTAAAAAAATACAAGTTTAAATTATTTTTTTTGTTGGGTGAAGGGAATTGACGAAGCAATCATTTATTTGAATCAATCAGATTATCGACTATAACACATTTGCATCTGACTACTTTGTTAAGGTTTGCTGATATTGGCATAGTGATTCTTCAAAGTTTCTACTGTAATTCTGTTCTATTTTCAAAGTCTCCAGCATTTACATATTCATAATTTGTTTGCATTTTATATTATTTTGACATATTGATATATTTATCAAATGTCAATATTCAGTTATTCTGCTGCATAAACACTGAAACATTAATTTTTTTCTCTTTGTACAAAATATCCTTTCAATGTTCCTTAGTAAAGTTTTTCCTTGTCTTGTCATCTGAAATTCTTCATTTCCTTTTGGACTGGTGATTCTTCAATACAACAATTATAGCATTTTATCATACCCCTCTCTCTCTCTCTCTCTCTCTCTCTCTCTCTCTCTCTCTCTCTCTCTCTCTCTCTCTCTCTCTCTCTCTCTCTCTCTCTCTCTCTCTCTCTCATTGCATTTCAAGCCACAATAATCATGCATGTTCTTATCAGTATTAGTGCTTTAGGTATATGCCTTCTTTTACAATCACATTATCTTCAATATTGTAAATGATACATTTCTCTAAAGCGTTTCACAAGAAAAAAAAAATCTGAATCCAATTATGGGAAATGTCAACATACTCCTAGTAGCTGATTATGATGAACATACCAGGACTTAAAACAGAAAGTTTACCAAAGATAGTGTAGAATAAATTATAGGTCACAATGACTTATTTTTTGTTGTATGTTTTGAATTTGTACTGTAAGTTTTGAGAATTCTCAAAAAACTCTGTATGAATGTAGAGCTATAAACGTCTGATTAATTGACTTAATAACAGTAGAAACTGTCCCACACTCAAAATCTCTATAAGATCATCATTGCAAAAATTAAAATCAACGTTTGGTAAAATTTTGAATCGCACAAAAAATATGCATCTACAAATTTAGGCCTCAAAGTAAACTCATCAAAGCATAAAACGTTTCACACCGTGACTTACTTTGGTTGGAATTTAATACGGAAACTAAAAATCTGTGAATTGGTGAATTTTACAAAAGACATAATTTTTATAATTCGGATGAGTAAATTATCAGTTTATTATTTTCACTCAAAAACTTTTTTAACACACATTAAAAAAGTTATAACTGTCATGTCAGGGCTGAGCCAATTTTTTTAACTACTGGTCCAGGACAAGTGGTTTAAAAAAAGTCACTAGTCCCACCTTTCTCTTCACTGGTCCCGCCTTTCTCTTCACTAGTCCCACCTTTCTCTTCACTAGTCCCACCTTACCTTTGTAGATCTCAAAATATCATCGTCAGGTCTATTCACAATCCAGTCTAATGTTACAAGTTGAAGATTTAACACATGTGGGTTTGTATGGCAGTAGAAATGGAAGTTGAAATCTCCTAGAATCATTAAGCTGCTGTTGCTGGAAGTAGAGAATTCAAGAAAGGTGTGGAATTGTTCCAAAACAGAGAATCAGTTATGTTATATTTCGATTAAATGGTGGACGATACCGGCAAAAGAAAGGAACTAACCTTTTCTGCAGTGTTAGAGTTATTTGAGCGAGTCCAAAAGATCCATGTGCGAAAGTGAATCATGACGTGAGCATTTGTGTTATTTATATTTAATCTGCATTGTTTGCTAGTTACTTTTAAATAGCTTTTAAAAAATATGATATGATGTGGGTAATTATATTTTGAACTAGACCATGTCCAAAATCAAGTTGAGATTTTTTTACATGACCTGCATCATTGATTTAAAAAAAAAAATCTGCAAACAACTAATTCATAGCAAATACTTTCCCTGTGAGTGTGGGTAACTATTAGAATAATTATCTTTGACTGAGTCAAGGACATTATGTTTACTATGTCATTAATACAATTTTGATAATTGTCTTTCTTATTATAACTATGATTATATCTTTTAAACATTTGGAACCTACAGAATAAAATTTTTCATTACGCAATAGTTTCGTTTAGAAAATGTTTACTGACCTGAAATAAATTAGAGGATACATAATCTTGTTTATTGAAAAAAAAAAAACATTTATTAGTGATATAAGATCTTGAGGCAGAATCAATGTTGTGTCCAGTATTTCATTTGGGCTGGAATATATTTATTTAAATTATTTATTCACTGGAAATACAAAGTGCTCAAAAATAATATTGTTGTAAACAGACTTGCACTATAGTGAAACTCAAACAATGATATCATCTTGGATTGTATTATTGTGATACAACAAAAGACTGTTGGCTCGTCACAACGATACAGGCATCATAGGTACATAAACAAATTCGGCGTTGGATTTATTTTGATATACCTCTAAAATTCATTCAGAACTTAAATCAATAGAAATTGTGTTAGCAGTTCCATGATTATTTGGGATTAAATTTGCAATTCAATATATTATTTTTTTTACAGTTTAAACTTTATATTCCATTAAAATAAATTATTTGTTGAATTTTACAAATCTTGGTATGTTTTAAATTTTTCAATTATTTATTTTAGGACCATATTTTCATAATAGACAAGAGAAAATGTGTTCTTAGCAATCACAACACTTCTCCCGTCAACGGTGGGTGTCAAATCAGAACATTTTCCATCATCTTCCATCTCATTTAAAATAAGATATCGATGTTACTACGGTTGATAAAGCTGCAGATTTATGTTCGTTTTTCTGGCATTCCAACTGATTGGATATTAAATGATGCAATAGATTGTAGTATCGGGGACTTTGAATATGGTAATTTAGGTACTAGTATCCTGACGCAGAGTGTTTCTATATTCTAACAAGGCTTCATATTCATCTCTACCATCTATGAGTGTTTTCTTCAACATATTCTTAATGACTTTAATAGCAGATTCAGCCTTTCCGTTTGCTTGCAGAGGATTTGTTGTTTTTTTGTTCCTGTAGTTAATGCCAAATTTTCTAATAAACTGTATGAACTCCTTTCCTGTAAACTGGGGTCCATTATCTGATATAATTGTGGTGCGAATTCCAAATCTTGAGAATTGTTTCTTCAGTACGGTTACAACTTGACTACAACTTGCCATACTTAAGTAGTCCACTTCTATGAAATTTGAAAAGTAGTCGACCACAACAAGATACTGTCTACCACTGATATCAAACGAATCCACGTCCATCTTATTCCAAGGTCTGTCTCCATCACTGTGAAACTGGATGAATCTACTTTTTCAGTGTATGCTACTTTAATTGTATTAAACATATGGCGGGTAGGTTTAAGGATCCGGCAACCAGTCCTTTGACATTTCTGTATTTTGTTTCTGTAACTTTCCAGCTTCTTTTTTTAAAATAGTTTATCACCGCACTCTTTTTAGAACTATTATGTATTTCATAAATTGTATCAATAGTATGTTTTACAGTTGTAATATCTCTTGATAAAATATATCTCGTTCTACATCATCAAATAACTCAATTATAGACCCAATTTCTGGTACTGCGTTTATTGCAGCATTAATGTGATCACGTTATATTTTTCTTTATCGCCGGTGAGAGTCTATTAGAACTAGATATGCTGTTGCTAGCAGGTTAGTGTCAGTACTATTATCTACTATTTCTTACAATGTCTTTTTATCATATAACTCCATACCGAGTAAAAGAAATACTAGACGTTTAGCAAATGTGTCCCTGAGCTTAGTCTAAGAATTTTTTTTTTGAGCAAGCTTATCAAGCTCGTCGTGAATATTCTTTAGTCGCTCTTTTTCTAGTTTCTTACTGCCATGAAATTTTGTTTTCATAAGGTTAGATTTATCGATTGGCGGAACATTTTCTTTATTTAGCTCAAGCAGCGTATTTATCAAATATTTTTCAACTTGTATGCGACGTTCCTCACATTTACTTACAAGACAGTATTTGCTAATTATATCCAAGTCTCTGATCGCGTATCTCAATTAATGGCCTCTCATTCCTGAAACTCTAGCAAAGTTGTCACCGTTTTCAGTTAAACCGGTTGAACGCAAGGTTTTTAATTTTTTTGTTTCACTCCACCGCTCTTGCGAATCAATATCATCTATTTCAATTCCCTCTTTCGGGTTTAGCATAAAATTATAAAACCTCTTTGCAACTCTGATCGATGAAGGATCAATAGACATCATAAATTACAATTACATTAAATCGTCAAGTGTATATATCTGAAACATTGACAAACCTGGGTAAGGACTCTCACCACTGAAAACATAAATACAGAAATACGAATACTTGTTTGTGGTTACTTTAGGATCAAGTGTAGATTGCTGTAAAAAATGAGTACTACTAATAAATACCATGTACAGTTCAGACCATGGTGTCATTATTCGATCCTTCTAATTTCAGTCATAAATTCTTCCGATATTAGCATTTAATCGACCTTGAAGTTGAAATTTCCATATTGCAACTGCCGCTGGAAACCGTATTTTGATCCTAAAGTCACTTCTTTTCTCCGTCTGTGACCCGTAGGATAGTGGGCTGTTAAACAAAAATGCATAATCTGGATGATATTCCGAATAACTTGATGTACTTGCATCTAAACCCTAACGATTATTAACAGCATCAGTAGAAACAAGCACATACGTAGTTGTTTTGTTGGCAGCTATATCGATCCCACCTGTAACTGTGCCTTCGGATTTTTAAAGATAATTTTCATCTTCAGTAGTAATTATACCAGCTTATGCTTCACTTATCTCAGCGTCAACATTAAATTTATTAGTACCATCTAATGGGGTGACTGGATTATAAGTCGTTATATTATTCGAGCCAATGCTTAACAGACCTGTCATCACATCACGTAACTTACCACTTGTGAGTTATTTATGTTAGCACGTGGGTATTCAGTCTCAAGATTTACTTTTTTGTGCTCATGTTGATATTTCCAGTCATCTTTCTACCAGTTATTGACAACTTACTTTTACTGGCCATGTTAAGCTGTGCAAAGCTTACTGCTTGTGAGTTATCTGCATCAACAGGTGGATATCTTGTCTAAAGGTTTAGAAATGGCTGACCTGACACACTTAAGTTACCGGTCATCTTTCTGCCTGACAACGATAACTTACCATTATTGATTGCATTAAGCTATGCCAAGCATAAATCTGAGATAAACAGCATTATCAACTGAACCGGCTGTTTTTTGGGGTTTTTTTAAGCCAACAGTGCCTGATGATGCCGTCACAAGATGCCCCATAATTCTTGATGGGATGTTTCAAAAATTCATTTTGTTCCATGTATATAGTAACATTATTTGTCTAAATAATCATTGTATTCCCAGCATGACAATCAGGCGAGATAGTCTTCATCATTTCTTATACCAATAATGATATTGTCAACTTTTTTTAAAAAACAAATCTTAATGTTGTTTAAGCTCTTTTTATTTTTTACCACCACATTGCACACACAACTGTGTTTCTCCTCTAACCCCAACACAACATTTCCAACATGGTTTTGGTCCTAGACTCACTCTTCGCATGCTTTGCATGTGAAATCCATAGAATTCATTTATGCAAAACCGCTTACAAGAAACTGCAGAACCAATCATCAACCACTTACAAAGATTCTTTGCTTCAATTGCTATTTATATTTAATCTTCAATTTAAATATATATTTGCCTTAATTATAGAATGAAGGAATTTGCAAGATTATCTACAATCAAGCCCTCTCAAGCAAGAGTTGATCTTGACAGAATGCGCTGCCAAGTTGCTTGTCTTCACTCGTGCCTGGAAATAGTTCAGATAACTCACCATCATCCACATGATGAATGAGCTTTCCATTATACCATCATAATGAGTTTGTCTGGGCAATCAAATCATGGCATGATCTTCCAAATGCCTCCTTGTTGACTATGACAAACTCTTTTGTCAGGTCAATGAATGTTGTGCTCAAGTTGGAGTTCTATTTCTGGCATTTCTCCTTAAGTTGACAAGCTGCAAATACCATGTCTGTGGTCTTTCCTTTCTTAAAACCATACAGTCTCTCTGGAAGTAGACCTTGACCTATGTGATGCACAAGACAATTCATTTTTGGCAAGGATTTTTCTGGCTATTGACAATAAGGACATGCCCAAATGATTATTGCATGATTGTCTGTTGTCTTTCTGCTTGTATAAGTGGAAAATGGATGCATCTTTGTACTACTAGGGTATGGTGCACATTGACTGGATGAGTTGAGTTAGTTTCTGTGCAATGTACAGGCCTCCAGCTCTGTAGTCTTCTGCTGGCATAGCATTATTAGAGTGATACCCATATATACAAAATAACAAGTTCAAGTGAAAACAGACAACAGCTTCAGAAATCAGGCCTCTTTAATACTAATCAAGCATGCCTCAACTCTTAATCCAGTATGCCTCATTAACACTAATCTATTTCAATACATGCAGCAATCATGATCCTCACTGAAAATTTGTGATAGTCTATTTTAATGAATTCAAATAGATGCAAGAAATACAAAAATCCAGACATTGCAGCTTTACAAATTAAACCTTCAATTAAAAACAATCACTCTGAATGTAGATGTAAATATTAGTGATAGAATCATAAATGATAAGTTTACAAATATGTACAAAATATAAACACAGAACAATTTACAAAACATAGAAAGTCAAATATATATCAAATTGTAAAACATCAGAGTATAATTTCATTAGATGGACTTCAAATCTGCTAACTCTTACAAACTACATATGGACAATGCATTTATAATCTTTCGAGTTTGAACACATAATCATACCAGAATTCTTGACTATTCATCAATGAACATTTTAATTTTGGTATATATTTGCTTTTAAATCTCTAAAATAAAGCTTGCAAGTAAAAAAATGTATTCATTTTCAAGCAATCTTTGATTTCATGGAACATTTTTTTGTACATGGATATTCCAACCTATCATCCGAATTCTGTTTAAACTATAAGGTCAACTTTCAAACACAGTGTTTTGTAATATTAGCATTAACAGTAATGAGTTCAAACTTATTCAAGTATAAGAACAGTAAAAACTGTTCTGTTTTGGCAAATATTACCATAAAATCTATATACCATTGTACACTCAAAGAAATAAAATTTGTCGCAAGAATAAAAGTATTATCATTATAATTAAGATAGCTACTGTCTGCAATATTGTTTACAATAAAACATATACAGGTGATTGTGACTCCCCTCATCAGAAACCAAAATGTGAGTTTAAAATCTCTAAATATATATTGTAATGTATACATGATTTAACACACGCACACACACACACACATATATATATATATATATATATATATATATATATATATATATATATATATATATATATAATCCAATATACATCAACTAACACCCTGACAGGCTAATTTATACCGTAGTGATTAACCTATTCAAAGTTTTCTCATACTCAGTGAAAGTGCATTACGAATAAAAAATTTAATAATTATAAAGCAGTTCAATTTAAAATACATGTACCACTATTTAAAACTTAAATATTTACATTTAGAATAAAAATAAATTGGCAGTAGACTTTTTCTTTTGAAAACCAAGTAATTGATTTTCAATTAGTTTTCATGCTTTTAACCTATACATGCTTTTCAGATTTTAATCTTTAAGGATATCCATGTTTATAGGCTGATCAATGTATTATCCCCGAAATCGTCAACATTATAAAAGGATACAACACTGACTCCAGGAATCTGAAAATTTTGTATACATTTTATCTATCTACCAGTGTAGTAATAAAACAGGTTTATTAGTTGGTAATCTGTCCATATAAATGACTATATATTGCATAGTGCTTCAAGTTACTGTCAACAGGTTGTGTAATGCAGATAAAAATGAGTACAAGAGTATATTAATGAGCGGCCTCATCTCTCAACTGTGTTGGCTAATCAAGGTAATTACTGATGCATTAACTGACTTTCACTCACAAGGTCACTCAAGGTCTCTGACTTCCATCCCCTGCAATCTAGCTTGACAAGATAGATAATAATAGTAGCTGTACATCGGAATTTTATAATTAAAATGGCTTTAAATATCTTAACAAAAAAAATGATTGGTCTGGGTTTTTTAAAATATAAATTCATCATTGTTCTACTTTGATATGATTAAAAAAGACTCCTCTTGTTTAATATGTCACAGTTACCTATATTTAGTTGGTCAAAATCAATTTTGGTCAAAATCAATTTAGACAAAATTTCTTTTTGCAAGAAAATTATTATTAACAATGGCCACTGGAAGCTACTTAAATTTTGATGAGGCAAGGCAGGTTCGTGTTTGTGTGGTCTAGACTTTAACGTAGCTAAAATGTGTCCCACCCAGTATCATTATCCTGACACCAGGCCGACCAGTCCTAACACTAACCTCTTAAGGCAAGCAGTCAGTGATTAGATTATGGTAATGTTTGCAAACAAACAATGATGGCAAGTAATTGCATATTCCAATTTTATAGCACAATTTTTGTTCTTAAAATTAACAAGACACTATTTCATTAAGAAACTACCCCTAGGAAATAAAAATGCAATATTACTAAAGACCGACTATATATATATATATATATATATATATATATATATATATATATATATATATATATATATATATATATATATATATGTATGTATATATGTGTGTGTGTGTGTGTGCATGTGATTAATGGCATTACTGAAGACTTATAATACTTAATGATTTAAAAATGCAGACAAAATCAATGCTATAGTTAGTAAAATTGTCCATTATGCTGCATAAAATGAGCCACGTAGTACCAACATAATTTATGAAAAGATATATTTTCTTATTAATTCATTAATCTCTTGAAAATTACACATAAATGATATTTCTGTGATTATGCTGATTAATTGATAACTGATAAATTTCCATCAGCGAATTAAATACTGCACAAATTTTTTAGCATATCCATAAACTCATTTCTCGGATTTTTTTCTGCAAATTATGTAGAAAAATTAAATAATCATGATACTGCATTGGATTTGTAAAATGAGTTCTACTGTACTTTAATTTCATGCTTTATGGTCTAAAAAACGTCCACACTGCTAAATCTTCACTAACCAAGAGTCAATCCACTTTATGGTCAGGAAGATGTCCTAACACATCATAATTAGCCAATTAACCAAGTGATTATTCCACTTTATGCTTAAAACTAATTGAATAATGCCCTAAAACATCTTCACTAGTAAACTAGCCAAGAGTCATCAATCCACTTTCTTGAACTACATCTTCAATAGCCAAGAGTCATCAATCCACTTTTTTGAACTACATCTTCACTAGTCATCAATCCACTGTTTTACTACATCTTGACTAGCCACAAGTCATAAATTCACTTTGTTTTAATTTATCTTGACTAACCAACTAGCAAGAGTCAATCCACTTTTTATACTACATCATCACTAGACAAGTAATCAAGAACCATACAAAATTCACTTGGTTTTATAATGACATGGAATGAAGTCAATTTACAAACCTCTGTTAGTGAAGTTAATATATGATCTCAAATGAACACTGTTGGTTGATTTCTAGCAATAATGAATTTAACTTATATAGTTTTATATATAAAAATATATATATATATTTTCTTATTAATTCATTAATCTCTTGAAAATTACACATAAATGATATTTCTGTGATTATGCTGATTAATTGATAACTGATAAATTTCCATCAGCGAATTAAATACTGCACAAATTAATTTAATTAATTGTATGAAATTGTATGAAATCATACACTTAATTTAATTTAATTTGTGGATAGTGACATGTTATTAATCAATTCAATGAAATCATTCAAGAATCAATATATTTTATGAAAATGGGCAATACCTGCACTTTTAAATTCATGAACAATCACATATGGTAATGTCTGACTGTCAATGCACATTTATCTTTACAGATCCGAATCAAGTATACAATATCAAGGTCCCAGGAACAGCTTTTGAACAGTTTAATTAAGAATTCTACTCAAAGACTGCCATTCAATGTTCATTTTTGTGCCATTCCTTATCCATTTACTTAGATGACCTAAATGAAATATATTTTCCTCCAAAAGATCAACATCACAAACATTCATTTCATACAATTAACCTAATGCAGCACTTCTAAAACTTAAAGAACTGCAGAACTTAAGTTTTCGACTGAATTATATCTTGTTTTCAGTTTCCAGGATCACCATTAATTGAAGGTGTTATTAAATGACTAGATGGTGATTTATTATCAGGCAAAAATAGCATAGAAAACCTTATGAAATGCTTGCAAAAATGTGGAAATAATATTGGGTGGGCTTGTTATTGGATAAATATGGTAAAAAAAACAGATTATGTTCAAAAGCACGATAACCATTCAACTGCATGGCCATATTGGCTACTGATATTTAAAAAATCAAATGCTGTTAAAAAACACAATTACATGAAATTTTATATATATATATTAGTGATAAATATAAAAATACCACCACTAATAATCACTTTAAAAATACCCTGTACACGCATGCATGTCAAGTAAATTTCATCATCATTAAAAAAATCATTTTCTACACAAATGTAAATATATGTATAATAATATAAAAATTGTAAACTCTTTTTCAATGCATGAAAATGCATGTGAAAGCAACATACTAAGGACTATAAAATCTATGCACTGAATCAATATTGTAAGACACTGAAAACAGTACAAACTGATAGACTTATCCTTGATTCTTGTATGGAGCACATCATAGTATTGATAGTACTGGCAATAATCAAATAGCTTACATAAAAAAATATTTTAATCAGATGACCATTTCTCAAAGCAGGCTTTTGTAGTATTGTAAGAACAGATCCATGTAAACTGTTTTCCACACTTCATATTATGTTGATTTTACCTATTTTACTATGCCTAATAAAGCAGCCTAAAGATAAGGGTCTAATTTTTATAAACAGTCTCTTGATCATAACTGAAGTTATCCAAGATTCTGATGACAAAAAAAACCCAATAGGTCAAAAATATGGCTTCAAGAGGGGTATGAACCCAAGTCAGTCTTATGCAATACCACCTCATTAATATGCATCAATTTTTCTTATTATTGAAAACAGTCCAAAATTAAGTATGATGAAAACTGGATCAAAAATTTTGCATCCAGAGTAATAACAGGCTCAGCAAATAAGATGCAAAATATCAAACCAATCAGAGATCTTGTTGATATAAGTATATACATTCCAAGTTTAATCACAATAAATCCAGTTGGTTTTAATTGTACTTTTGAACACACTACCATATATTATGATGAGGAAATGAAAGCCAAGTACCTTGTTTATGGATTTACTGTAGCAACTGACCCTGACTGGCCTGTGCAGGTACTGAATCTATGACCCTTGTATTATTAGTCCAACATTCTACAAAGTCAGATATTTTGGTTCCAATTAATCTGATTATAAATCAAAACTGAATAATAAATAAAGCCTCCAAGTTTAGCCAATCTGAAGAAATTGATTATTAACCAATGGGTCTGAATGACCCTAATCTGTGCTCAAGGTACACAATCACTGCACTGAAATAATTATTATTTACCATAATGGCCTATCCCAGAATTTATGTTTTGCAAAAACATCTTTTTGAGTCACAATGTATTTGATCTTTGACCTCTTAAGCATCTGACCTCTTCAATATCTCAAGTGCAATCCATCCACAATCTTTAAAGTCTTGGCATTTAGAAGTAAATTTATTATGAAAAATGTATTCTTTTTCAGCCACATTGACCTTGAACTTTGACATGTTGACCCCCAGATCAATAGGCTCCTTTGTTACCGAAGTGCAAGCCAATCACAATTTTAGTCCAGGTCTAAGATATAGAACCATCTCATCAGTTACAATAGCATTGTTCTTTGATCTTTTGACCCCACAATGGAAAACCATACTCATTACACCTTGAGCACACCATCCAGAGTTTGGTCTATGAACATTCTTTAGAACTGAAGCTATCTTTAATTTTTAATAATCTGCCACTGGAAATTCCCTTTAGTTTGCAAAACTTCATCAAACACTTAATAAGTACAAAACCAAACTGATTCCTTAAATATGTGGTTGTAAAGATGTAACTTACTCACCCATAACAGCAGTGCACTGTGACCACAATGGTTTGAATACAAAACCAGACTGGTGTGAAGATACTCCTGCATATGTTCTTTGCACATGTATAGTAGTTGTTTCAAAACAGCTTTTATATTATTTTGGACTGTCACTTTTTAATGTTGCTTTATAAACTAATAAAAATATTAATTGGTTGTTCAAATGACAGGTTTCATTTCTTTAATTTTACTCAGTAGTTATTACCACAATGTAATCTAGCTACTCCTATCAGCTCTAATTACTTACAATACACAGTTCCTACAGTGGTCATATATAAAGTCACGAGGTTCCAAATACATGATGCAATGACCAAATATAGCCCCAAATTCAAAGACATATGACCCCAAAACAAAGTCACATGCCCCAAATACATGGTGTAGTGACCAAATTCTGTATATAAGCCTTAACAATTTGAAACAATTAAAAGACAGCAGACAGATTTTTTTCAAGGTAGGTAAAAATCTTACTTAAATGAGACGTGCACTGTTTCAGAATACTGTCTTAATGGCTGAAAAGAGCACAGCATGATTGTCAACCCAAGACAAAATGTCTGGTCCTCGCTTCTGTGCAACCTTCAGCAAGGTTATACAATCACTCTCAGCACTATGGGTTATTGGTGGAAGCTTCTGAAATGTCCTCTCATAAATCTTTTCAAGCTTATATGAGACGAAGGGCTTTCTATTTTCATCATGGTTTGTTAGTGTAGAGTTCACCTTGCATCCATTGGTGTCATTGGCACTTTTAACTCTCTGTCTGCTGTTAGAATGGTTCTGACTAAAAGCTTGTATTGTTTGATTGTTGGATTTTGTTACTAAGTCATCGGATGAATTGGTAACAATTGTATAGCCAGTGCCCACTGTGACATAACAAGACGCACTTGTTCCAGGAGTTTGGTTATAACACGATGTTAAAGCATGTGCTGCATTGTCATTCATGACTTCGGTTGTACACTCACTAGTGTTCAGCTCTTTAGATGACATAATGCTATCTTCTTGACCTTGACTGTAATCCTTGTTTTCATGAGGGCATTCCTTAGGTACTTTATCACTTTCTAATTTCTGTTCAATTTCTAATGCAAACTGATACAAATCTTCATCAGCTGAAGACTGAACACTGCTCAGTGATTGTTGATAACTGCTTTCCGTAATCTCATTTTGTTCATCTAAGATTTGTGCACACTGTGTAAAGTTGTTTGAATTAAGTTTTGTTGATGCTTTGGATTCCTGAGCATCCGTTGAGATGATCAAATCCCAATTAGCCATCACTTCTGTTTTGGTAGGTTTTGACTCTCCATGTTCTTCATTTGATGTATTGGGTTTCAAATTTGTTTTGGGGTTATGTGGCTGTGCTATAACTTGCTCTTGGTCAAACTTTAATTTTTTTTTTGCAGTTTTATGACTATTTATGTGTTTAAGATCAGTATCCTTATCAGAATGGGTCAAATTCTTTTTTTTTTTTACTTTTGGAGGTGAATTTCGTAAGGTTGTCATTTCAGGTGTTTTGTTATTCTGTTGCCATGAACAATGATTCCATGGAGAAGAAACAAGGCCATCCAATGATCTAAATGCTTCCAGCGAGTCAGCACAAAACACAGTGGAAGCAAGTGATTGGTTGATTTTATTCAACTCTGCCAAAAGGATGGGAAAGTCAAAATGGTTACCATTGTGTGCAAGAAGACAGACGGGTTGAGGAAGATGTTGCAAAAACCCATTGATGAGCTGTGCAGTCTCCAAGCAGAAAACATGCTGTGACTCAAGACAATCATTGTACAAACCTGAAAAAAGCAAAGATAGTTTAGTTGAAGTGGAAAAGGCAATAAGCTTGAATATTATAAATGTCCATTCCAAACAGGTATATCAAGTATTTCAAAATTGTGAGAATATAGATACATGGTATTTGGTTCATGAGATTATGCTCTCTAAGGGTCTGAAAGTTGTAATGAGGCCATAAAAGTTTCCAAGTACCTCCATGTTTACCCAAACACAATCTAGCTCCATTACACAATACATACATTATTTAAAGATCTAATATTATATCAACATATTGTATATTATTTTAAAACACACACACATATATATATATATATATATATATATATATATATATATATATATATATATATATATATATATATATAAAATATTTAATCATAATGGAAGAAAAAACTTTTCTGCAGCAGCAACACCCCACTAGATGCTTAATTTTATGCAGCTATATGACGCTGGAGTCCTGGACTCAGGTCACCAGAATGAAACGTCTTGATAGGACAACTGGGTGATCCAGATGAAAAAAGTGGTAGTCTACTATTGGGTGTTTTATCATTCCAGTCAAGCCAATTAATAAATGTATACTGAATAAAGCAAAACTGAATTATTTTAATCATTACTTTTGCTAGCTTGCAATTAAAATCTCAGTTTTATCTTTTTCACTTTATTTAATATGAAAGGCTAACAACATTAAGGTCTCTGATACACTCTAAGTGCCAATAGATAGCTCTGAACATATACAGCTCACTTTTAAGCTGGGGGATGTTGGGTGTTGGTTTAAAATAAATATATCCAAATACAACTTTATCAAATACTCTCATTACATTATTCATTACTATTAATAATCCAATTAATTAATTTAATAAATTAATAGCTAGTAATCCTATTTCAATAAATGAGATTACTTGCACTCATGTGAAAATCCAAATATGACAAATTTCTAATTCCTAAATGTGACACTCAGTTATACTAATATATCAACTGTGCATACTGGACATGACTTGTTTAATCCATAATACCAGACTTAAGTTTTAAATCCAAATGTCCAAGAAGCTTTCAGAAGCAGCCACGATTTAACGCAGTAGCACACCATTTCTCCTTTAAAGGACTGACAGAGAATATGATGTGCCAAAAGAGGTTACTATCTTGCCATCTTGGGAGACAACTGAGAGACTGTGCATGATATCTTCCACCATCATTATCAACTAAATGTTAATGTCTCCATGCAAGTTCAAAACTCAATGACATTACATATATTGCTGAATCCTTGTTTGATAGACCTGAGTGAAATAACTGGAAAAATGAGTAGCCTAAGAATTTTGGAGTATTAGCACTATTTAAAGTATAGAAATGCTAATCACATGCAGTTTACAGACCTGTCAATTCAGATGCCTTTGCAGAGATAGGTTTTCCTGGATTGAAACACAGGAGCAACTTGTTTAAAACTCGTGCTGTGCTGTTCTCATTTAACAAATCTTCTCGCTGAACAGAAACAAGGCACAACTCCATAATCATGGGATTCTTTCCATGCTCTATGAGCCCAGTTGTCTCCATGTCCATGAACACCAAAGTGGCAAACTTGTTCTTGTTCATTTCTCTGAATTCTCCCTCCATTACTCTCTGGGAACTGTACTCTGTGATACAAAAAAAATGCATCTGATGCCTATCTACTGAACAGCTCCTTTCAAAATCTTTTTAGGAATGAAAAGAGTCATCATTTTTTAAGATGAAAGATTTCAATATGTAACAATATAAACATTGGCATTCAAATATGCATAGAACTCAGAGGTAGCATGTGACTTAATATAGATTATGTTCATCTAAACATTTTAATGGAATATTTAAGGGTGGTGCTTATGTTTTATTTAATTCATGACAAAAGGCAAAAATGGACACTTTCTTCCAATGCTAAACGAAAAATGTTGTTGTGGGTCTTAACGCCATTTTTCAGCACATGATAAGCTATCCTGAGCAATCCGCAGAAAGAACCATCCAAACCGAATGGAATCTACTGGCAAGCTTACTCATATATCCACATTTGCTAAATCTTAGACTCGAACTCATGCAGACAGGTGAGATGGCAGTGATCTGTAAAGGCAAGTGCTTTAAACCACTCGGCCACGAAAGAACCACCGACCCACGAGAAGCTACTGTCGAGCTTTCTCACATATCCACCTTCACTGAATCTTAGACTCAAACTCATGCAGACAGAGGTGAGATGGCAGTGATCTTTAAACCACTCGGCCACTCAGGGCCCTATAAATGAAAAAAAAAACACAAGCTAAGAAATATAAGTTTGACAATGGTTGTAATTCAGAATTTGAGTGTATCATGCAAGACAGTAGCAATGGTCTTTAGTTTGCAAAATGTGTGTCATGCCAAGTGGATGTTAAGATAATGTGTCTGACACAATGATAAAACCATGGGTATGAAGCCATTATCACATGCAAACAATGGTTCTTCTGTAATAAATAAACCCATTTTGAAGATGTGCGAACAAAGGACTTGTTTTTAATCCCTTCAAAATGTGTTAAATTTATGTTCATAAAAATCCTACAATTTCAAATTAAAAGCAAAGACAATCATCATAATTTTGTGAAATCTACTAATTTTTTGGAACCACTTCGGTGGCTTAGTGGTTAGTTTGTTTGCCTCAGATGCGGGAGGTCGTGGGTTCGATCCTCGGTCGAGTCATACCAAAGACTACAAAAATGGTACTAACAGCTACCTCGCTTGGCGTGAGGCATTGAGGTTAATGTTAGGACTGGTCAGCCTTGGGTCAAGATAATGTGACTGGGTGGGATGCTACATGTCTGTGGCATCACAGGACACCACAACAAAAAAAAAAAAAAAAACGAGGCATCGTTGCTAGCTGCCCTAGTGCTAGACATTACTATAAACTGCCACATTGCAGACGTAGCGATATGACTGAAAAATTGTTAAAGCTACATTAAAAAATTATAATCACATCACTAATTTCATGTCCTGGATATCACATCTGGATTAATCAATATTAATCCGAGTTAAATAGAGCTCTTACCTCCTTTCAAATGCAAACTGCTGATTACCGCATAAATTTAATATTACGATCTTCGGTTTATAATGTTTAATATAACCGATCATATAAGGTTGTGCATTTGCATTGCATAATTATTACGTACTGTGTGTTATTGGAAACGAATTGCATGTTCAATTTGAATTTTAGCATCAGGCAGTTTTCGCATTATACGTGTACATTTTGCTGCTGTTTTTCGAATGATGACGGAGAATCTCATGGCATGTTACTAAACCGTAACGACAGGGTATCTTGAGCAAGATCCGCTTCGTTATTAAAACGCCACTAAATACTTAAAGCAACCCATATCAACGTCATCCTTAACTCTCGTGTATCCTACCCCAGCCAAACATTACTAAACGGTATATTCTGATACCAGAAATATTTTCGAAAGAGTATGTATCACGTGATTGCTGTTCTAGTTATTATGGCGCCTCCCTCAAGTAGATATCACATTATTCATTACTTTAACAAATATATTTCTGACCCATAGGTAACAATTTATATTTAAAAAAATTGCATATAACTATTCATTATCAATTCGTTCTACGCACGATAAATAGGCATAATTTGTAAATAATGTAGGGTTTAATATATGTTTAATCCGTCGCGTATTGGTTTTTGGATACACCGGCCATACTTGGGATAATTGTGTCACAGGAAACTTGACGAGAGTGCTGCCAAGCTTCGCATTATCACTAAGAGTGTGCTTACAGGTATTGTTTATTCTCTAGCATTAAGTCACGTACTATGTACTGTTTACGTATCTTTGTGTTTCTGGCTTCTTTTGTTATTGAAACGTGCAAATATTGTGTAAAAAATGTATCGCCAATCGATTTCTAAAACCAGCCGGTTGCACAAGGCCGCGCCCATTTCACGTTGTTTCTTCTCAAGCTTTTTTAATTTTTAAAGCATAATTTGGTGATCTTTTTTACGTACATAAACACAATACCATCATCTTTTCCAGATAATTAACTTACTTTTTCTATTGGTTTAAAAATGTAAAATGACCATATATGATGCTGCATTACTAATGAGGCGATTCCATTTCTGCTTAAAATTTTATCCTGCACAAGTGCACCGGTCGTAATAACATCAGTGAACAGTCTTTCTGTGCAAAAAGAAAAGAAAATAGGTATGTGCTTTGTATTTTTACTGTAGATATATGCATAAATTTTATTTTCTCATACATTTTCATGTTCATGATGATCCATGTGGTAAAATGCAGTATAGTATTCACCTAATCTTCTGTTTATATAGCCTATAGCCTATAGGCACAGGGTCATTTTAGTACTAATATTAGTACCGTAGTCCTACCTTGTGGACAGGGTATTAACATGAGTCTATGTGTGTTACTGGAGCAGCTGAGTGTGATTCACACCCAGCTCTTTTTTTTAGCCTAATATTAAAAATTCAGAACATTTTTTGATATATTATGAAATTGAATAGTCCTCTTATTTAATACTGGAATAAGCGCAAATCATTGTAGAAAGAGTGGTAAAATCTCGTTTACCTTTCTTATTTGATATTTTCGTTTTGGTCGTCCGCCATATTAGTTCACATAATGCCTATTTCCGTTCTCAGCCTCGTTTGTGTGCAGCCTTATTTGGAAACATAAACAGATCATAGTAAAAAATATGGCGTGGTTTGAGTTGGAAATTTGGCGCATTAAAAGTAAATATGGCTTACTGGTGACATTGAAATTCCACCAAGAAGCAATTATTTTCTCAACAAAACTGTATTCCACAATTTATGCAAGTATCCATTATTATCCATCTTCTCATGTTATGTCATTCAACAACTAATACCATAGCGTAGAATATCCATATATAGTCTGGCAAGCCTTATGTAGAAAAGGGATCATGGCGAGAGGCTCGCATTATCTGTCATGGTGGACACTGTGAGGTTAGCATTACTATGCCAATTAATTTTACAGTGTAAGGGTTTGATAAATTCAAAATAAGTCAAACTTCTTTGACAAAATGATTAAACTTATTTAGTAGATTTCTAAACTATTTGTGTTTCTGACTAACGTGAGGATTTTTTTTGCTCCATTACATGATACGAGATCAGTTTGTAGCCTCTACCACAACAAAACAAGTTGAGACTACGACATTGTAGCTAAGGGTAATTTCATCCGGGGTCATTGAGCCCAAACGCTAAATTTGGTCGTTAGGAATTTTCTTGGTCGTTTTATTAGGTATAGCCCGTGCATCATTACTGAAAGATGTTTTCATTGGAATAGCATAATGTGGAGTAATGAAGTGCCAGCAGTCATAGTGACATATCAGCTGATTATATTATTCGATAGAAAAAAAGCACAAAAAACCCCATGAATGTTAATTATTCTCTAGTTTGTTCCACATAACATCGCAAATTTTTTCAATCTCTGTAAATTTTGAGGTCACTGTCTTTAGATGAACCTAAATGTACATATTTGTTTCACACAAAGTTTTTTAAAACATTCCATGTGGAATGAATTATAAACTGATTGACCAGAGAAATGTTGGGACGAAAATCAATGTAATCAAACAGGTGACATTTAAAATAGTATCTATTCCACCATTATTTAATTGAAAGTTAAGCTGAGTTCAAACAAAAACCCAGAAATACAACACACTTGATAACATAAATTTTTTCTCTCAGATTAATTTCAAACATTCATATCTTGATCTTTAATTTTAGTATATTAATATTTTCTTGCCTGTTTAGTTTTCAAACCAGCTGTATTAAACAATATTTGTAATGCAATGAAACTTGAAAATAGATAGGTCTTACTTACAAATATCAGTGTCACCTCTTTGCTATAAAAGTTAAAAAAGTAAATAAAATTTCTAAAAACTTTAGAGTTTATTATCATAAAAGAATTTGCATTGAACCAATAAATTTAAAATAAAGTAAACAACTGATAAAGAAAAGTATCTGAAGTAGTTTTATTATGATCGTTAAACTCCTGTAATATATAAAAGTATCTAATATTTAGGGGGTGACAGGAAACCGCTTTGGACATTTGCCCCGGCCGGATAGTGAAGTATCTGGCAACATCCGGTTTGCCAGTTTTTTATAGTAGAAAAATCCGCGGTTTGCCAGTTTTTTATAGTAGAAAAATCCGGATCTGGATTTCTGCTTAGTGAATCTGGGGCATTTTTTTTTTAATCGATAGGCGGCATGCATGGTACAAATATTTTTTCATCGCCAGATAGTGATTGAGCAATGTTGTCATCGCCAGATAGCGATTGAGCGATGTTGAAGTTAACTAGCGGATACGCATACAAAGTCGAATGCCTGAGCTAAACATCTGTACCAAATTTATTACACTACACGAAACGTTGCTTGAAATATCAGCGTTTATTTTTAAATAGGTCGTGCCAGAAGGGACAGAAGTTTTTTACCTTGTACTTATTATATAGTACATGTACGACGGTAAATTGTAAGCAACAATAGGAGCCCCTGTAGACTAACTGAGGATTGCAAGCAGTGATGGTTGTGTGCATCCGGATCTGGCAAATATTGCCCAAACTATCCAAATCCAGTATATGGTGGCAAAATACACATCCAGTCACCCCCTATTAATAATCATCTATGGCAGGAAATAGAACATAATACAACATACTATCAAAATATGCATTGGTTTAAAATATGAAACAATTGTAATATATGACATATTAAAAAAATCTGTTAAGTTTCAAAATGAGTAAAGAAGAAAAAAAATATTGCATGGAAAGTGGCAAAAATTTCATTGCAGGGGAATGTGTGTGTTTATTTTACATTTTGTTATGGCCTATCATTTTAAGTATACCTCAGGTAATTGTGTTTGTCAATAATTGTCTATTTAAGGGGCAAGGTCACATCCTTGTAAAGGAGCAGTAAGTATTGCAAATATGAGCAATCATTTGTCTTTGTTTGCAAACAGATTAATGGCACTGCCTTACAAAAACCAATATAAGAAGCCATTATTAGTGATAATTTATTTTATGCTGTTGACATTTTAATCGTAAGGAATATATGAACATACACATGAGAAAATGAATTTTATTTTATTTACTTTGGACATGGGACTGCCTAGTTTTCTATGAATCATTTGCATAGATAACATGTTTTTTTGTGGTCTGAGTAACACAGGATGCCACTACAAGGATGACAGTCATCGACTTAACGGTTCAGAGTCCCTTATATTAGTGAAAACTTAAAAATGTACTTTATAAAACAAGTCTGTATCAAGCATAAAGAATATGGCTAATCATGCTCTGGAAAACAGTGATCTATATCCAGCTGTATCAGAGCCAGCTACCAGATTACTTGTTGCCCTTATTTCTACTGCAGACTGTTCAGTTGCCAGAATCAGATCAAAATAAACTTACAAAATTCTGTAGCTATATCTAGTCTGAAAAATTTAACAAGAATTTCTATTGATGGGCCTAGAGCCAAGAGTGGCCAAGTAGTCAAAAGCACTCAGTTTTGGATTCCTGCCATCTCACTTCTGTATGAATTGGTTCAGAGTCTCGTATTTGGCTAAAGTGGTTTTGCGAGAAAGCTTGCCAGTAGCTTTTTGTGCATTGGTTGTTCTTTCTGGGGTTTTTCCTGGTTTCTTCTTCCACCATCTATACTGGCTGCCATGTATGGTCTATCTTGTGCTGAAAAATGGCATTAACCCTTTCATCACAGCGGACCGGAAAAGCGGTCACGGGGAAGTAAGTCCGTAAACACTATGGACCGACTTTTCGGTCTGGGGCAGAGTTCTTTAACGTTATAGAACCCGACTAAAATCTTTCGGGGTACCTCTAATAACTTCCATCTTGTAATGTAGATGTTATATTTGGATGATCTCGTGAGTTTAGCTTGTATACAACTAGAAATATCAAACAAAGTAGGAACTTTTAACATGTTTTCCGAAAGCTGAAATTTGTATCCAAAATGGCGGTGTTTGAAGATATTTAAGAGAACAGTTATCGGAGGATTTTAATATTTTCGACCTGGTAAATTTGGATTAAAATGAGAGAAGACGTATGGAGAGACAATGGAATGCATTTGTGGGTGACAGTGATGACGATGAAGATAACTTTGAAGGTTTTGAACCAGAGGCATTGTACGCTCCACTGGATTTTGTTTGGACATAGCCGGAAAACCAGAGAGATTTGTTTCAGTTTTCTGACAGAATATGGCACACCCGAGTGTTAGATGGCTCCAGGAAAGCTTTGGAATATTTTCAAATATTCTATTCAGATGAAGTTTTTGGAAGGATTGTCCGTTTAACGAACTTCAATGCGACGATCAAACGTGGCAGAGCATTATAGGTGTGGACAGATCTCACTTTGGAGATCATTTTGGTTCATTTTATAGAATTTTATATATTATGGACACCATGAAAGAAAGACTTGTGATACTACTGTGATTATTCACTAGTACATCTAGGGTCAATTGAACAAGTTTTGAGAACTTTCTATGTTTTCTAAGAGGTAATAAAATAATTACTTGTATATTACCTGTTGTGTTACCTGTTTGCACCTGCATTTGAACAGTTGTAATAGATATGCACATTATATTGAATTAGCCATAAAATATGATTTTTAACCTTGATTTTGACACATAATCCAGCCAGATATCTTTAACATTGGCAAAGTTATGTTGTTTGAAAGTCCACAAGTCTTTTTGCTTTACAACTCCAAAGTTACGTAGTGTTGAGGACTCTATGCCTACAAAGTTATTTAGTGATGAAAGGGTTAAAGAACTGTTGATGGGCAGTGTTGAGAATTTTGATTTCAGGAAGGCATTTAACCCTTTCATCATGGCAGACCGCATATGCTGTCCAGGAAAAGTAAGTCCGTCAACACTATGGACCGAGTTTTCGGTCTAAGGCAGTGTTCTTCTTTAACATTATAGTACCAGACTATATCTTATGGGGGTACCTCTAATAACTTTCATCTAGTAATGTAGATGTTATATTTGGATTATCTCGTGAGTTTAGCTTGTATACAACTAGAAATAACGAACAAAGTAGGAACTTTTAACATGTTTTCCGAATGCTGAAATTTGTATCCAAAATGGCGGCGTTTGAAGGATTTTTAGAGGAGAGTTTTTGGAGGATTTAAATAATTTTGACCAGATAAATTTGTTTGACAATGAGAGAAGACGTATGGAGAGACAATGGAATGCACTTGTGGGTGACAGTGATGACGATGAAGATGACTTTGAAAGTTTTGAACCAGAGGAATTGTACACTCCACATTGTTTTTGTTTTTTTGGACAAAGCCCGAAAACCAAAGAGATTTGTTTCAGTTTTCTGACAAGAGTTGGGCACACCCAAGAGTTATATGGCTCCAGGAAAGCTTCGGATTATTTTCAAATATTCTATTCAGATGAAGTTTTTGGAAAAATTGTTCGTTTAACGAACTTCAATCCGCCGATCAAACGTGGCAGAGGCGATATAGGTCACTTACGTGTGTGGACAGATCTCACCTTGGAGATCATTTTGGTTCATTTTATAGAATTTTATATATTATGGACACCATGAAAGAAATACTTGTTTTGCTACTGTGATTATTCACTAGTACATCTAGGGTCAATTGAACAAGTTTTGAGAACATTCTAAGTTTTCTAAGAGGTAATAAAATAATTGTATTTTACCTGTTGTGTTACCTGTTTGTACCTGCATTTTAACAGTTGTAATAGATATGCATATTTTATTGAATTAGTCATAAAATTTGATTTTTAACCTTGATTTTGACACCTAATCCAGCCAGATATCTTTAACATTGGCAAAGTTATGTTGTTTGAAAGTCCACAAGTCATTTTGCTTTACAACTCCAAAGTTACTTAGTGTTGAGGACTCTATGCCTACAAAGTTACTTAGTGATGAAAGGGTTAAGAAATGATCTTGGATAAATATTGTTTCTAAGCAGTATTTTTTATTGTCAGTTATAAAGAAACATTTTTATTCATTATTCCTTTTCACATGGCATACATTGAACTTAATGTAAATATAATGGTATTGTTATATTTATTAATAATTCTTGAGCTTTGAAATGTAATTAAAACAGTAAAAACTATAAATTAAAAATAAGGCCAGTATAATATTATGCATATATTTTAAAATGGCTCCTTTGGCTAAAAAGTAGCCACAAATTTTTTAATTTGGCAAATTTCAAGGTGCAAAAAAACAATTTCCAAGGGAGGTCCTGTTTATGCATTTAGAAACCAACTTGTTCATTCAGAAACCAAACATAATTCCACCTAGTTGTGATGTCTGTACAAAATAACTTTACAACAAAATTTGCCAAGCATAGGCACAAATGAAGAAAATGAGACATTAGCAACAGTTGACATTTATAATCCTCCTCTGGGACTTGGGGACCTTGTCATGTAAAACTTCACAGAAAATATACTTTAATTATTTCCAAGTTAGTAGAAAATAAAATAAAATCTGTTGTTGGTTGAAACTACATAGGTATGGTTTTTTAAAGATAAAGCGATGCCTGTTCCAGGTAGCAAAAACAAGAGGATGCTCTAAACCTCTGTTATTCTGATCTGAAAAATTAGCATTTTTTATCAACTGTTTTCCACATGCTTCATTACTTAAATTTGCAATTTTAATTGTTTTTCAAACTTATTTGGTTAATTGACTACAGATCATTTTCTAATTACTAATCATATTCTAATTAAATTGCTTAACCTGTGGAGGGTGTCAAAGATATCTTTGTCAGAGCCTAAATATTCCATGCGTAGGCCAATTGTTTTTTAAATGAAAAAGTGCAGATATAAACCTTGTTAGCTGCCATTAAGGAGACAGAAAAGTAAGCATATGGAACATAAGAAATTGATCAACAAAAATGTGAGGAAGATAATAGTGGAATGCAGGTTTTGTGCATGTCTTGTAAGCTACCAGATGATTCTGAAATTTCTCAGATCCTGTATTTGTTGTTAGCTCTTGTAGTCCAGAAGAGCTTATGGGATGTCTTTGTCCATTTGTATGACCCTAAACTATATGAAGTATTGCCCAGAAGATTCACAAACATCTTGTGATGTTGGTCATAAATGAAATGGTGCAGCCCTCATGTCCAATATGGCTGCCATGGTGGCCATCTTGAAAATTGTTATCACTACTCATACAGGGCTTAGTAAATACCATAGCCCGACATCCAGACTAGTAATTTTTGATGTCATGCAAGTAACATTTTCCAAGTCGTTAGTCCAGGACAAGTGCTTTTTATAAGTCTTGTTAGTCCTTATTTTTGGGCTTTAATCATTATATCTACCTTTATTTGGCCAATCATGCCTTCTGGGAGTACTGAATACTTGATTCCAGCCCCACTTTGTGTATACATTTTCATCCTGTTACCACTTTACTGCATATTGATCTAAGTGACCAAATTATCGGCAAATAAAAGTAAAAGCACCTCAAATAAAAACCCGTCAAGCAAAGGAAAGCCTGTATTATCAATTAGCAATGTTGTAAGTGGTTTTGCTGCAATGAGTTTATTCAATCTATATCATAACTAGTCCGAGTTTCCTCTGTTCTTGCCACCCAATTTTTTATATTTGGACATTTATGTTGGGGTGTAGGGTCAGAGTCCATTCTCTATTGAAAATTTTGAATTTGTCAACACCATTTTTGGTGTTGGCATAGGGTAGCTGCTTACTAACCAGCCTAGCAAACTTTAACAACCTTTCATTGAGATATACCTACTTGAATTGGATAGGAATGTGATTTAATTTATGGTTGGTTTAAAAAAAAAATTTGCTCAGCCCTGCTCATACTTCATCAGTGTCATAGCCTGGGGATTTCACTCAAAGACTTCTTACAATATCTGGATGGACAGAATATCTTGCCAACCTGAAGTGCAATATCACTGCAGTGTTTTTGCTGCTCCAGCCCATCTGACATATAATATGTATTGTGGTGTTCATGAATGTTCAAGAACAGTTTGTAAAGTTATGGTTCATGAACGTTCATGAATTCATTTAATTTTATGAACTGGCCATTTTCAGTTTATGCACATTCATGAACACCACAACAGCTAATTGGAAATCTTGTTACTGTTGTTACTTATGCCTGTAGATGGTTTTAACACTCAGCAGTTAACCCTTACCCTCATAGAGTATATGGCTTTTTAGCCCTTTGATACACATGTAGCAAAGTTACCCAGTGCAGTTTGCTATGCATAGGCCTGTTAAGCAGTGAAGTGTATGTTACGTTTAACAGCAATTTTAACCATTTTGCCTTTCTGGTACACATATATTATGTATGGAAAGATTTAAGACTAAAATAAGGTCATTATAGCTGTATAATTATTTTTAACAAAAGAATTTTGTATGTACTTTAAAATCTTGAGAGAATTTGTTCACTATGAAATCAGTGAAGCTGCGTGATTAACAGCAACGGAATAAGTTCCATACTCAAAATTTACAAATTCTTTGCGTCTACATCAAAAATATCAGTGTAATTTGATCATTTATAAAAACTAAGGGCTTTCTACCTCAGTCTCAGAGCCTGTCCCCAAGTTATTGAAGCTTTCATAGTTGTGATTTTACTGGTTCAAGTACTGAACGATAAATGGAGAATACATAATAGGACCCAGTTATGACCTATTTACTTTAAATAGCAGATTGCAACCAGAGCAGCAACAGTGACTATGTGATCTGACATAATGGTCATTCTCACCAATGAATGTAGTATCTATTTAACAGTTTTACCCAAAGGTGGGGGTTTTACCTGAAGGTGGCGCTACAAAAATCCACTCAAAATAGCTGTTTTTTACAGTGTTGCCAAATGGCCTTACGGAAATTCATCCTTGTGCAAGGCACTGTTAATCCAGTAGCCTACTGTTTCTTCTGTGTAGTAAAACCAAAAAAAAAAAAAGGGAAATTGGTGTAATTGTCTTGTGCAAGAATATACCACAGTAGCCAACCTGGACTGATCCAGTTGTATAATGCATCACAATTTCAACATTCTAACTACTGACCCACTGCAGGCTTTGCCTCAAGTTAATCACCCTTATGATTACTGATTGGCAGATATCCCACATTCCATATTTCCATGCCTGCAGGAAGGGGTGGGTGTCATAAAGGTGCATTCTGTATCATGCTCCAACTCAACATGTGCACAGGTTATTGAACTTTCCATTTACAAAACATCTTTTACAAGACCAGGAAACTATATGGGATTAAATGAATATGCCTATGCTGTTCAATGGATAAAAATTGCCCATAAACAATAAGCAAAAATTGCCCATAAACATGTGCATAATTAAGCATTTTTTCCCACAGGTCTTGCAATTTTAAATACTTTTGACAATAAAGCAGCTACTGTTAACATGAGTACTGTCAACTTCAAAGATCGATTGGATATATTTACTGACTTTTCCCTCCATTAGTATTAAGATTTATTCATCAGGTTTGATCCTAATCTACATATTAGGCTCATCTCTTTGGAATTCAATAGCTGTAGATTTGCCAGCCCTAGGCAGTCTCAGTTAAGTGGATAGACCAGCAGGCCCAAACTTAGATTGTCAGTATGCATTGGTCTGGAATTTAGTTAACAGCTGGTTTTAATAAAATTGATCTGGCACAGTATGACTCAATTCATATGGAAATTTGTAGTACTGAAAATAAGCTCATCATAAAGCCAAAACAATCAGTAGTGTTTTATCTTGGAACCAGGGGCCATCACTCTCCCATTTTGTCATGTATGGAAAATTTTAAAGGGACAGAGAAAAATGTATATAATGCTCTAGTAGAGCTTAAAAATACAGATAATCTTGTTTGCATTTATTTTTGGTGTTTAAATATTATTATCAGAACTGTACTATTACATTTTATTCAGACATTTTCGTTATTTCAATAAAAGTTTCAACATGCACTCAGGTAACGTGAAAACACTGAGATGCTTGAATCTGTTCTTAAACCTGAAATCAGCTGTACCATGGAATTTTCTGTTCGTTCTTGCTCTAATTTAAGTGTCCAAATTATTATCTGCATTTATTATAGTGAATACCCATGTATTAAATTTAGTGCCTTTTGTCATTAATTCAACCTCAAATATATTGATGCTTCCTTGACATAGGTGTAACTTTAGCCTCAAAAATGTGTTAAATTAGTAGCCATAAAAAGCTGTACATTGCAAATCTGCAGACTTTACCAGAATTACGTCTTCATTGCCATATACATTGCTTTAAAGTAGACACTCATTGCCAACTTATATTTGTAGCCAATTTAGCCATCAGTAGTGTGTGGTGGTTATCGACTAAAGAAAATCTTGAATTAGTATTTTTAAAACTTTCCATAGGAAAACGTCTGTCCCCAGGTTCATGATGTCAAAATGTTTAAAGGACAGAGGATAATAAATTGGGTTAATGACAATTTTGCTTTTCATGGAACCAGATTTTGTTTTTAACTAATTAAACCCTGAGCCAAATAGCTAGGAAGTCCCTTACAGCATATTTGCAGATACCACCTAGAGCAGTGTTAGCCTTACCATCTACTGTATCCCTGAGACCTGCTGACAGCACTTGGCTTGCATATTTTTCCATATGGGGGTACTTACAGTAATTTCTTATTATTTTATTTATATTCATTTAATTTGGCTGAAATTTGGCACATCAGTTCTTAACAAAATTCGTGCATAAAGGTGAAAGTAAATGATGTACTTACCAATTTGCTTCTCTTGCCATTGAATAATCCATAAAATCCATTAGGAATTACCACACAATAATTAACACATGAAATAATTCTATTTTATGTACACAAAAATTCCACTTGTCATTTCTCTTGTAAACTTAATCTCCTGTGAATACTGTTCCAAGATGCATATATTTCCCTTGCTTTTGATTTACCTTTCTTCCTTAGAAATCTCACTGAAAATTTAAAAGCTAATAAAAAACTTAACAAACTTTGAATTATGAACATTCATGCTTACAGATTTTAATTCTCAAACGTTTATTTAATGATTCTTCAAAAGATCTACATGATATGGCTTAAAACAATCTACACACAAATGAATATTACATTGAATACACATATTCAAAACTTCCCGTCGTCGCTTTTCTTTGCTGCATTGCTGCATTGTCTACATCTTCCCTTCTTCTAACCATTCTTAGGAAAGTGGCCTTCTGTGTTTGTTACTAATGTGGCTAAATCATTTTCCTGGTAGTCATCAATAAGCAATTTTGCAAGATTCATCTTATAATCAACTATCCTGTGTGCTTTTACCAGTCTGTTCCTGCTTCGCTTGACATGACTATGAATCCATTGGTTACAGCAATGTCAAGCAAAAACCAAAAAAGGTACAACCACTTTTTAGCTGCTCTGTATTGTGTTCTCAGCTGGTCTGCTATGTCCACTCCGTTAATGTTGATGTTGTACTCTTGAATGATGGATGGTGCTTTGATGTTCCTCACATTTACATTTTTGGATTTGCGATGTACTGTCTCCTCTATGGCTGCTGGATCTTCTGTTGTTGACAGGGTGTAGATGTGCATCTTGTCCATCCAAACACAGGCTATTAATTCTCCTCGCTGTGCCGTTTTGAATTTACCTTGAACCTTAACCCTTTTCCTCATTGAGTATATGGCTTTTTAGCCTTTCGATATGCATGTAGCAAAGTTACCAGTGCAGTCTGCTACGCATAAGCCTATTAAGCAGTGAAGTATATGTTATGTTTAACAGCAATTTTAACCATTTTACGTATCTGGTACACATATATTATGTATGGAAAAATTTAAGAGTAAAATAAGGTCATTATAGCTGTATAATTATTTTTAACAAAAGAATTTTGTATGTACTTTAAAATCTTGAGAGAACTCGTTCATTACCAAATCAGTCAAGTCGAGTGATAAACGGCAGCAGCAAATTTCCATACTCAAAATTTACAAGTTCTTTGTCTTCGTCTACATCATAAAATCAGTGTAATTTGATAATTTATAAAAAACTAAGGGCTTCCTACCTCTGTCTCGGAGCCTTTTCCCTAGTTATTGAAGCTTTCATAGATGTGATTTTACTGGTTAAGTACTGAACAATATCAGAGACTGCCATTTTGTCAAATGGAGATTACAACCCAGTTATGACCTATTTATTTTAAATAGCAGATTGTAACCAGAGCATCAACAGTGCCCATGTGATCTGATGTAATGGTCATTCTCTCCAATGAATGTAATATGTAATAGGGGGTTTTCCTAGAAGGTGGTGATACGAAAACCGCTCAAAATAGCTGTTTACAGCGTTGCCAAAAGGCGCTTAGGTAACATCGGGAAATTGCCAAAAGGCGCTTATATCAGGTAACGGGTTAATATCTTTCTTATTAAGATGCTGTATAGGATATCCTCTTCTGGTGTTTCTTGCAGTTCCAAGTGCATACATACCTTTCTGTAGAAGCTTCTGGAATAAATCTGGACTAGTGAAATAATTATCTACATTTACTATGTGGTTTCTTTTCCAAATCTTTTGTGTTAGGTCCATAATAACATGTGTGGCTAATCCCACATCTTTCCTGTGTATACCTGAAATTTATTCCTGTAGCCATTTTCTGGGTCGGCCCCCATCAGCACCTACTTTGGCAAACCTACTTTGGCGGCATGGCTGGTGTATACTGGCGAAAGACTAAATAATCTAGGAAATTTTATCATGGCTTCGTCTACACTTACATTTTGATGAGGATTGTAGTTTTGTATTGACATCGAGGAGGATTATGACAACTATCATTTATATGAAAATATTGTGATATTTTATCAAACCTGTCTCTTTTCATGATCCTTCTCAAACTTAGGTTTCCAAATAAGGCATCTGTTGACCAGTACATGGCTGTCTCAGGGATTTGAAGATTGCTCATAAAAACTAATTCCCATCCATGCTTTCAATTCTATTTCCGTTACATCTCTCCAGTTTTGGTCTTCTTTCTCCACCTGCTTTTGCTTGCAGTAGGATTGGTCTCACGTACAATCAACTGAAACAAAAATGCTGGGGAAAAAAACTAAAAAAATTAAATTCATTTCAATGTCACTATCGATCTCATCTGATGAGAATCCAGAAAATTCTTTATAAGAGTCTGTCAGGTAAAAGTCTGCTCCAAATGGCCGATTCTCGTCAATTTCCATCATTTTCAAATTGAAATAACTTTACTATTACTGGCTCTATTGAAACCAAATTTATTTTCCTTTGTTCAGCAGAGTTCACTCCGTCTACTGTGCAAGCTAAAATTTTATTGGTTCAATTGCCTGAATAATTAGAAAATGGCTTGAAATCAATCAAAGGTTTGTGACACTTGTACTTGTCATGCTTGTACTTGTCATTTGGGAAATAAGCCATGCCAAATACTGCCTCTCAAACTAGGTAAACTCTGCCTCACTAACTGAGGCTCTCTGGAGAAGGGTGAAAAGTGCAACGAGTTATTGAGGCACTAGGGGTTAATGAGTGAACACATTTTAAAACATTTCTGACTTCAGCTTTTTAAATTTAAGGGATAATATATATTAATTAGTTGGTCTGTTGTGTCATGGTACAGGTTGACAAGTTATCTATGTACCAGGGGTCAATGAGTTAAATGTTTACTTTCTTTTCACACAAAAAATGTACTTTGAAAGTAATCACATTTCTTGTGATGCAGAAGTTGGCATAGTAATTAACTCATTAACTCAAGTTAACTCATTAACTTGAGTTGTCAATAATTAACTCATAGAACTTGGCATAGTAATTAACTCATTAAACCCCTGGCGAACTAATAACTTGTTACACCTTTCTTCCCTCATCTCCAGAGCACCTCAATAGCATAGCATCGTTAACCTAGCTGTTAACCTAGCTTGAATCCTGGGCCATGAGTTTGAGTGGCAGTATTTAGCATGGCTTATTTCCTGCACAATGAGTTGTCGTCACAAACCATTGGCTGATTTCAAGCCATTTCCTAATTATGCAGGCTGTTGAACCAATACAATTTTAGCTTACATAGACAGGGTGAACACTGCTGAACACAACGGAAAAAAATGATTTCGATAGTAGCAGAAATAGTGAAGATATTTAGATCCAAAAATTATGCAAATTGACGGAAATCAGCCAGTTGGAGCAGACTTTTACTTGACAAACTCTGACAGAATTTTCAGGATTTTTATCAGAGGAGATTGATAGTGATATCGAAATTGATGATAACAGTGAAGGTGATGAGAATGAGTTCAAATTTTATGAAGTGTTTTATTAGGTTTTAAATTTTCATTGAGAATTCTAAGGAAGAAAGGTAATTCAAGAGCAAGAAAAATATTTTGCATCTTTGAACGGTATTCACAGAAGGTTAAGTTTACAAAAGAAATGACGTGGAATTTCTTTGAAGATAAAATTTAATTATTTTATGGGTTAATCATTGTGTGTGTATTAATGGATTTTATGGATTATTTATGGCAAGAGAAAGACATTGATAAGTACATCATTTATTTTCACCTTTATGCACCAGTTTTATTTCTGCATGTAGCATGAAAATTATACCATTATGTACATAATTTAATTGAGAAGTGTGTCAAATTTCAGCATAATTATAGGAATATAAATTAAATAATAAATTTACTGCAAGTAAATCCTCTGGAAAAATAAGCAAACCAAGTGCTGTAAGTGTAATCTCTGCAAGTATATGTTGTAAGGGACTGCCTAGCTATTTGGCTCAGGGGTTAATGAGTTAAATGAATCCTATTATACGCCCAATGGTTCAAAAATCTCTTATCAAGGAAATTACTCTGATTGTTCACATTTATTTGTCCACATGTAGTTTGTAACCAGAATAATTTAATATGACCCCCACATTTAAGAGAAGGGATTCATTGTTTACAATATTGAACTGAGTCTTCTACGAAATAAAGACTGATTTGTTAAGTTTTAAATTCCTAAAAATTTCCAGATTATATTAGAGATGCTGCAGGACATGTGAATGTGGGGATAGTGCAAACATTGTTCGAATTCACTCACTTGCAGAGAGCAGTAATTTCCAACAACTCCCACTCACTATTTAAAGTCGTGCATATAAAATGTATGTACAGTATATAATTTATATTAAACATTTGTTGTGACACAAGCCACACTATCCATAAAGGTATTGTAGTGCTTGTTGCTACATCAAACTTTTTCGAATGAGCAGTTGTATATTCATCTGGGTTCTTTGCCTTTTTGTGATTGGTTGTTAAAAATAACTAAATTTGATTTTCATGTTAGACACTGGAACAAAGTTAGCTGTGTAGACTAACTAAAGTGAGTGTTTAATAGAATTTTCAGTCTATTTTATGTTGGTGTTTTGGTTTTAATCCACATGGATTTTTCTCTTTTGTGACCCAAAATTTACCAGCTGCAAAACCAGTCTAGTAGCCCCAAAGTATATTTTTTCATGAAGTGTACTGTAAATATTTCATGTAATATGTAGATTTACGCTTTTAACACTTTTTGTTTGTTCACTTATATTAGAAAGAATTATGTTTATACCTCTTGCACAGCTGGCAAATATGCTTACCACATTAATAGTCATGGAAAAAATATTGACTGCTATGCGACATTTTGCAGACAAAATATTGATGTTAGATGTCTTTGGTGACCACTTTTTTTAAAGCCAGCACCATTCCTGTATCAATGCATTGTTTTTAGTCACATTGAGTCAGTGCATTAAAGTTGTTTTTTTTTTTTTGGTGCAAATTAGAGAACTGTTTTTGATGTTGACAAACCTGTTGGGCAGCTTGCTCACAGTATGTGGCTCTGGTCTGTAGCTATTGATTATTTTTAGATCTATATGAATAGGCAGTGTGTTCATATTGACATACTCTGTGGCTGACATCACTGTATCCAGAACAGTTAATGCATGATTCCAGTAAAATCATGGACAAGAAGTAACCATGTTTGTCAATTTTACCACAAAGGATAGTTAAAATATAATGCAAGGAAAGATAATTAAAGAAGCATTTACAGTTCTGTAGGTATGCACATCTTTATTGAGGTCATACACAAGGCTTCTCTTTACCCTCATTTGTATATCAGAGACCCCCACCAAAATGTTAATTTGACCCTCATTTCTGACATTTGTCAAGGGGATTTTTGATTCTTAGCCTTTAACCCCTAGGGGACATAAAGATCATTAAGCATGGTCTATTAATTTTCTCTGCCAATTTCCATACAGATATGAATGCTATACTTTACCCATTTTATCCTGTTTACTAGTTTCAAAAGCAGTGTCTGGTTCCTGAGAAGCAATTCTAAATACACTTTGGTAAAATGGAGCCTCCTACAGCAGCAGCAGTAGAAATTGTGATGACCTTCACAACGTTTAATGTTGTAACAATGTTATTTCTTTTTTAAAGTATATAAAACTAGGATCTATGAAAAGGTAATAAAATTTTCAACACAGTGATCTGTTTTGTTATCATTTAGCAAAGTACATGCTCACAACTATTTTAAAATATGACTTGAAAGAAAGAAAAATAAAATTAAAAAAATTACCATCATGTTTGGTTAATATTTTGTCCATGAAGATGAATGAAATGCTCCAAATAGTATGGAATAAAATGAATATAATTCTTTTTCAAGTATTTTGGTCCAGATTTTAAGTTTCTAGCACTGATAGTTCAAAAGTTATAATAATTTTACTAAAATTGGACAATACAACAACTGGAACAATTTGTTTATTTCACATTCTAAAACATGTACTTCAGTGTACTTTCTCATAAAAACTTGTCCCAAAATTATCCCAGAAATCTTTCAGTAAGATAAAGGTAATTAATCGGTACAATTTTTGTCCACATTTTAAAGTCCACATCATTACAATGTAATAAAAATATTACTATAATTTAAATCTTGGCTGCAACTGAGGTGGAAAAATCATCCTGGACCTATTCCTTTTGAAAGCCTTCAGTCAATTTTATTCTCCAAATCACTGTCAAAAAGGGCATGAAGCCATGCAGCATCTCAACTTTATTCAGTGTTACTACCTCGCTCTGAACGTCCATGTTTAGATCCGAGTTGTCTTCCATCATTTTATCTATTGATTTTCAAGCCAGTTTTTTTATTCCATCAATGTTTCTTGAAAAATATTTCATTGTGCATGGATGCTATAACCATTTCCTGTGTTGGGTGAAGAAGTACAAAAATATTTGTGATGTATAACATGTTTCTAGAGGCGCTACACACTGACGTAAATACTACTGTATTCATATTCTGGATAGAATGAGAGACTATGACCACAGGCAGATTCAGGATAGAATAGGGTATTACGCCCATAGTTGTATTTGGGATAGAATGGTTTAAAAGAGTCCAGAAATACCTGGTAAAATTTTTCTGTTTATGTAATTCTCTACAAATTTCAATTTGTATGTGGGTAGTGAATTTATTGCATGGAAGAGAAGATACCATAATTCCGTAAATTGGCAAGTTTTGATGAGATGACAGATCATGTGGTCCCATGACACAGTACTAGCCAGTCATCAAATACAAATAGAAACTAGTTGGTGAGACAGACAGAAGGAGACCAGATTTGGGTTGCACATTATGACTATATCTGTTGAATTGTATGTTAACATTTTGTTTAAGACCTGAAAGTAGGTATAAAATAAACAACAGTAACAAGGTGGTCTTATTTTATATTTTGGAATTAAAAAAGCATTGTAATTTTAAAATAAATACCTAAAAACATTGTGTGCTGTGCAAAAATGTGAGAAAGGTTAAGTGATGTCCAATGTAAAAATTAAAAATTTACTTCAATGCAATAAATTCGTTTAAAAAAGATGAGATTCAATTTTATATTTAGATGACATATTTGTTAGCTACCCACAATACCCCCAATCACACACCACCTAAGGACGACTAGTATCTTGAAAATATACATCCAACACTGAAACATTGAGAGATAATACTAAATTCTACATGAAAAGAGACTAGAATGTAGTTAAGAAGCTCTCTTCTTATGGTTAAATTACAGCATATATTACATGCAGACTACAGCTAGTGTATTGACAAATCTGATTATATATAATTTGGGTGCATCCTGATCTTGTAATATCTCCAGATTTTTCACAAATAACTCCTTGCATTATGTCAGTCAATTATCATTTCTCAGAAGAAAAAAACCCATATAAAAATAGATATAATATGCAATCCACAGATGCCATATTTTATTTAATCACTTTTGAATATTGTAGTGAGGAAATCAGTGCCAGATTTAGGATACAACTTAGGGCCTTGCAGTCTGAATTCACAGTCTGAAGGGGACTCTCAAATTTATTTTATACAAAATGGGGTCTTTATAGCTTCCATTAGCAGAGAGCAACGCAATATCTAAATCCTGCATTGAATAAAATAATTTATGCCACAAGTTTTTTCTTAAGTAAATAGAATATTAAGATTAAACATCCATGTAAATTTCAGATTTTTGAAACCACTACAACAGTACTATAGTAAAAAAAAAAAATAATAATAAAATATGGGACAAACATTTGCCACATGTAACTTCAGACATGCCAACTCTTGCCCAAAGTCTTAGAGAAATTGACCTTAAAATACTGACTTAATGGCATTCCAGCAAAAACTATGGAAAAATGATTGTTGCCAAAAAAATCTGGATAATTGGTTCACCTGTGTTTTATATGGATCCAGGGTTTCATATCAGAATTAGTAAAATTAGGGAACCAGACTAACTTTACAGCAGTGCCCCAGACACTGCACCTATTTGTTCATGCAAATTGTCTGCATGATTAAATTGTTAATTATAGAATTTTTTAAAGATGGAATCCAGAAAGCATTGAATGTTTAAGACAAATGGGAATATAAGCTTCTAAAAAAAAGTATTGATAATCAACACAGAAGGATAAAAATGAGTATTCATTTTCTTGTGAATAAAAGCTGGAAGGGACACAATTACATTTATTGGACCTCACATGCCAATTTGAGTATGTCTCAATGCCTGAGATTTGATTACTATGGTCATATGAAATGGAAAAAAGAATTTCCAAGATTTGGGTCAAGTTGAGAGACAAGCCATTTAGTTGTATTAGGTTTGGAACTAATGTTTATGCAGACTACTAATGGTAAATAAAGTCTCTGTGTACTTAACAAACTTTTCAGTTGAACATGATATTTATCGTCGCTGCATAGATTTTATATTTGTTTTCCAGCTTTACAATAGCAGTTTCTGATATTTTGCTACACCTTAATGAAAACTGGTCAATCTTACAGAGAAAAATCAACTGTCTTACTGAGACAGACTCCTCAGGGTTGACATGTCTGTAACTTGTGACTAGATTTGAACTGTCAAAATGAAGTCCTACACATCATTAAGTTAATGTTACCTTTAACATCGTTAAGTATATGTTAGTTTAACAGCAAGTTTAACTTTTTTACGTTTTTGGTGCACATATATTATGTATGGAAAGATTTAATAGTAAAATACGGTCATTATAGTTGTATAATTATTTTTCACAAAAGAATTTTGTATGTGCTTTAATTTCTTGAGAGAACTCATTCAGTTGGTGAAGCCACGTGATCACAGTAGCAGCCATTTTTTATACTCTAAATTTACAAGTTCTTTGCGTCTGCATCACTTAATCAGCTGAATTTGATAATTTATAAAAACTAAAGACTTCCTACATCAGTATCAGAGCCTTTACATAACTTATTGAAGCTTTCATAGTTGTGCTTCTAATCATGAAAACTCAAGCATTACTGAACAATATCAGAGTCGGCCATTTTGGAGAGACACAATTACAACCTACTTATTTTAAATAGCAGATTTTGACCAGAGTAGAAACAGAGATCACATGATCTAAAATAATGGTCATTCACATCAACGAATGTAGTATCTAATAGGGTTTTTTCCTGAAGGTGGCGCTACCAAAACCCACTAAAAATAGCTGCTGTTTACAAAGGTGCCTAAAGGTTCTTGTATATAAATCAGGTCGATGTGCTAAAAGGCGCATAATGAGGTAGAATCATCAAAAGGAGCTTGTATGAGGTAAAGGGTTATGTCAGATATTGTCTATCATAATTCAACAGAACTAGTCTTGTATCCTCAATTCACCTCATACCCACTCATAATTCTGTTATTATAAATTAATGTTATTTATAGCTCTTCACATTCCTGGAACTACTCTTAGACCATGATACCCTGCTATGGGCTGTAAAATTACCAGAGGAATTGTGCCTTTAGACACATTCCTAATGCTACCTCCCCCCATTCATTTCTCACTTGAAAAGAATTTACAAATTGATTACATAACTAATTGTCTTCTCTCCTGGTCCCACCTTCATTACTTTGCTAATTAGATTAATTTTCATGCATATCTAGACATAGAAAAATCAGTTCTCTGCATATCATTTAAGACGGTTCTCACAACATGATTTCTGTTATATATAAAACCGCAAAATCTGAACTTGTTCATATAATGCAGGAGTTTTTAAAACATTTGAGAAAAAATGCATGCAAGCAGTTAACTTCTGTACTGTAGGAAATGTTGATACAGTGGAACCCCGCTATAATGCGATGATCGTGGTCCATAAAATTGGATCGTGTTAAAAGTGGGGTCGCGTTAATGCAGGGTTCACAATATTTAACTTTTTTCCGAGAACATATACATGTACGTGTATACATGTACAATGATCAAAAGTCTGCTTATCATCAGATGAATATTATCTGGATTGCATTAATTAAGATATATTCAAAATAATCGATGGCTAAGATATTTATAGGTTATTACTGTGCATTAAAAAACATTCACTAATTTTTATTTGTTTGAACGATAATACAGATTGACCGACTATCGCTATATCATGAAAAATGTATCAACACTGTATGCTACCGTGCCGTCGTGGCTTACAGTTCATCCAAAATGGATGTAATTTCATTGAAAATTGTACAGATTTAAATATTCAATAATTTTGTAATAGTCTGAATTCATCGTGTAAAATATAGGATGAACAAACTATTGAAACCATTTACTTGCTGTCTGATATCATACGGTCATTGCATGCAGCTTTTCCCCGGGTCTACATACGGTGTCTGTACAAATTTCATACCGCCAAAATTTTATCATATGCGACAACTGCAAGAATAATTAACAATCAAAGCATGATTTCAGCGTGCAAATAACTTTTATTTCAGATTTTGTGAACATCAAAAGAAGCATGTGAAAACTGCTAAATTAATCGTTGCCCAAAGTGCAAAGTCAGTGTGGTCCCAAATTTAAATTTCATCATTTCTTGAAAAATATATTCAATGACGTTTGCTTCTTTGCCGCGAACTGTTAGGTTCTAGCAAAGTCAAGAGTGTTTCTTGATTGAATGACTTTGACGCTGTCAACATCTTGTGTTTCCAGACACCTTAAACTTGCTTCTAAATATACTACTGCTTCAGACACTTTTGGTGGGGGGGGTTGGTGTGCCCTCGTCATCGTTATCATTATCGTCACTGGTTTCAGGTTTTGATTGTGCAGCTTCATTCTTCCTCCTGACATTTGTAAAAATTTCGTCATCTGATATGTGTTCATATAGAGGGCAGATGTCATCTACTGAATTCAAGTTAAGGATATCATGATGTCTGTGCTCATATTTTTTTGGAGTGCTTCTTTTGCTAAACGTACGTCGTCTTCAAGCTGAGTTTTTTTGTTTGCCCTTCTTTAGTTGCTCTAGGGCATACAGTTTCTCTTTAGCAGAAAACGACTTGCGTTTTTGAACCTGCTTTTCCATAACAGTAAAAAAAAAAATTATATATAAGCAAACAACTTACACAGATAAAGCTCGATAACTAAGTAATGAAGGCCTGCAATGGTTATGAATCACTTTTTATTTAAAACAAAATTAAGCCGAATGGAGGTACAATTTCAAGCCCTTTTAATTTACAGATAATAAAGTGGATATTATTTACTTTGAACTGTTTGTTATTTGACCACAATGCCAAGCACAGTATACATGTCGGCGGCTTTCATCCTTTGATATTTATTAAATTGTGCGACTCTTGTACTAACCACCGCTTGGTCTTCGACTTGGCTGTGCTTGCAGCTAAATAAGAAGCCCATGTCGGCTATTGTTTGAGCAACGACTGTCTACAGAATTCACGGAAGACAATCACAAAGACGATTTACTGGCTTGACTCAGGGATCCGTAATAAGTAACACTTCCGATAATGTTTACTTTGGCTTAACAATTCAAAAACCTATGGAAACCAGTTTTCTCTTCTAGAGTGGAATACAGAGCTTCACCACAACCTGTTCAAATTGATAAATTTCAGAAGCCAAGAAGCCAAGCATTGTACACTATATCTCGTGCGTTATATATATATATCATATTATTTTAGAATTCATACACGATAACTTCTCCAAAATCACTTAAAGAACCTGGATAAATTGTTAAGTTCCGATCGTTTATTATTAAAAGCAATACGCAAATTCTTCCACCAAATTATAATAAACGTTTTACACACTATTTCTCGTACGTTAAACAAATATTTTCACGGTCCCATAAAAATACACGTAAATTAATTTCAAATTTCAGGAACCAAGCCACGATAATATTTTAAAAGTCACAACTAATCTCATGCCCAAAATGAAGTTAATTTCTTGTGGTTTTTTTTTTTTTTTCCTCTAAAAATATTTTCCATGTCTGAATGAATATACGAAATTTCGGGAGCCATGCTACGATCGTGTTATATCCGAATTTGCGTTAATGCGGGTCGCGTTATAGCGGGGTTCCACTGTACTACATGGATTTAACACTAATAGATTAAAAAAATAATTGCAACTTTTAGCAATGAAATGTATGCAGTTGAGACAATACCTTTTTGCTTCACAAGCCCTCACCCACTTAGAGAATTCGGTCTGCTCATTGCTTTTGGTGTTTAACCGCTCCGTTAGCCTAGTGGTTAGAGCATCCGCCTCGGATGCGGGAGGTCGTGGGGTCGATCTCAGGTCGAGTCATACCAAAGACTTATAAAAATGGTACTAACAGCTGCCTCGCTTGGCGCTCAGCATTAAGAGGTTAGTGTGAGAACTGGTCGGCCTGGTGTCAGGATAATGTGACTGGGTGGGACATCATGCTACATGTCTGCGGCATGATGCTCCAGTGCTAGACATCACTATAAACTGCCACACTGCAGACATCATAGCGATATGACTGAAAAAATGTTAAAGCTACATTAAAAATCATAACCACACTTACACGCCTTTGGTGTTTTAAATTTCCAGATCCCCTTATCCCTTACCAGACTTTTTTGATAAGAAGGGTACTTTCTGATGATCTCTGATTAACCTTACCCTTTGAGCAGAAATTTGACTGACTATCATATGTTGACAGGTTTTATGATATGATAGAGACCAAGACATTCACTAGCACAGTGACTAAAGAAAAACTAAACATACATGGTCCAAACAAAACGTGCAAAACAGAGAATGTGATTTATCTCATCACATGTAAGATCTGTGGCCTTCAGTACGTGGGAGAAACTGAAAAGCTACACATAAGGATAAACCTTCATAGATCTGATTGGATGACAAAAAAGCTGTACAGAAGCCCGGTCGCAGAACACTTCTCCTCCCCTGGCCACACTTTCAGTGATATAATACTTATCGCTATTGCCAACAACCCCAGCTGGAGTTCCGAAACCAGGAAGGAAAAGGAATCATACTGGATACACCGCCTTAGAACATTGAAACCAAGCGGTCTAAACCAAGAAGACTAGAAAATGAAAACTATGCACTAGTAGAATTTAACATTTTCTAAATCTTCTTATCCTTCAATTTTTACTATAAGAATAACCGGTATAGAACCAAATATCCGGGATATAATCTGCGTTACATATGTACACAAAATAAAAATAGATGTAGCTTTGGCTTGTAGACTTTTAGGGAATTATACAACGTTTTCAGTTTCCGCAACTAGTCTATACAAGCTGGTTGTATTTATAGTTTTAGCACATGTGAAGATAGAAATGTAGAGGTTTACAAACGCAACGTTTTTGTGTTTATTTGTTTGTCGTAACTATGTTTTGTATTTGCCTTTGAAAAAGACTCATTAAGAGTCGAAAGCGCTTAGGCTAGTTAGTTACTAGTTTCGTACTGTTCGTGGTCAGTTTATTGCATCTATATATATATATATATATATATATATATATATATATATATATATATATATATATATATATATATATATCTGTTGGACCCTTAATGGAATGGACTCAATTAAAATTCTGTTAAAGCCTCAGATTTAGCAGATTCCATCTGCAGTCAAGAATTTATTGAGAGCATATCCCATACATCAAACCTAATAGTTATGTGTCACTCTGCCCACAGCAGAATGTACTGTGAGATTAGAACAATTTTTTGGTTAACCACATGTGCATGATTGTGGGCTAAATCTTTTATATTTGTTATTAAATAGTTGCTGAAAATTTCATCAATATCAGGTTGTGAGATTAATGTTCATTAGCTGTTACTTGAAAATTGATTTATTAAGTTTGGTATGAAATTTTATTTGATCATTGCATTGTTTCTTAGCTGTTTGTTCCATTTAAGAAAACAGATGTGTTGCATAATGTTTACCCAGAATTAATCAGTGATTGCACACACAATCCATTAAAAACCAAACAAACAAGACCTAATGGCAATGTTAAGATGACTTATTAATTGGGTGAACAGTCATTTGCCTTTAAAAAGCTGATGTATTTCAGAAATAAACTGTTACAGATCAAATTGCAACAATGGACTGTTGACAGAATTTAAAGGACTATTAACAAAAATTCTTCAAGAATACAATACATTGCCAAAATATTGAGTTGTAAATCTTCGTAAAAAAAACATTAAAATTTTGGAAACCGTATAAGTCATGTTATATTCAGATTTTTTTTATTAACTTTTGTTATAAAGCAGCTTTTTTTTCACTATAGTACCTTTCAGTCATATTGCTTTTTGATTCTCAAATCTTGTCATATACTGCTAAATGATCTTATATATATATATATATATATATATATATATATATATATATATATATATATATATATATATATCTGTTGGACCCTTATGGAATGGACTCAATTAAAATTCTGTTAAAGCCTGATCTCTCTGCCCACAGCAGAATGTACTGTGAGATTAGAAAATTTTTTTCACTTTGTGCATGATGGTGGGCTTAATCTTTTATATTTGTTATTAAATAGTTCCTGAAAATTTCATCAATATCAGGTTGTGAGATTAATGTTCATTAGCTGTTACTTGAGAAAATTGATTTATTAAGTTTGGTATGAAATTTTATTTGATCATTGCATTGTTTCTTGGCTGTGTGTTCCATTTAAGAAAACAGATGTGTTGCATAATTTTTACCCAGAATTAATCAGTGATTGCACACATAATCCATTAAAAACCAAACAAACAAGACCTAATGGCAATGTTGACATGACTTATTAATTGGGTGAACAGTCATTTGCCTTTAAAAAGCTGATGTATTTCAGAAATAAACTGTTACAGATCAAATTGCAACAATGGACTGTTGACGGAATGTAAATGACTGTTAACAAAAATTCTTCAAGAATACAACACATTGCCAAAATATCAAGTCATTTTCTTCATTTGTTTTTTGGGGGGAAGGGGCACAAAAATTTTGTTGCATAGGTAAGTAAATCTTCGAAACAAAATGTAAAATTTTGGAAACTGTATAAGTCATATTATATTCAGATTTGTTTTATTAAATTTTGTTATAAAACAGCCTTTTTAAAGCTGGGGTTTCACTATAGTACATTGCAGTCATATTGCTTTCTGATTCAGTGCTGGTTCAGTTTCTGTAACTGGATCATCATTATCAGTTAACATTCCATCACACTTTTGGCAGCCCTGCATGATAATGTTAATGTATATTGTTTCTCCTATGATAAGATCAGAGGGGTTAGTCTAGTAAGTAAGTAGGGAGCATGTTATTAAAGAAAGGTAATAAAGATTTTTTGAAAGGGTAGGTGGGGGTATTCATGGGGTTATATCCCTTGTGGTTTTGGGGTTTGACACCTTTTTTCACCACATAATAGGCTATATATGTCAGCCAGTAATTTTGGTGGGGGAAGACCCACTGGAAGTTAATGGCCGGCTTTCTTATGCATTGTTATAGCCAGCTGAGAATCAAACCCATGCAGAAGTGGGAGAGTTGTCAGTTATCTGAAAAGGAGAGGTCCTTATATCTCAGCCTGGGTGTCATTGGTTAACAGACATCTGGATATCTTTTGAAGTTGCTGACTTGAGATTTAAAATTATGGAGGCACCATAACAATAGGACAGAGAATGTTCTAGTGTTGTAAAAATTGACAGCTCAGCTGAAAAAATAGACATTAATGTATTGCTGCTAGCTGGTTGATGATGGAAAATTCCAGTAGGTGCCATTAGTGGAATTCCTGAATACAGCTGCAGATCTTCACATCTAAAAGTTTGGAAGTGTGAAAATATCAGACCATACAGTCTATATAGCTTCAGTTTATAATGTGGTTTTATGGCACAACAAATTAAGGTTATTTGGTGCATAGACAAATGGACACGTGCTTGCCTAGTAACACACAAAAGTAGCTACTGGGGTTTATCTGATGGTACAATTCAAACCAAATCCACTTTGGTCTTGTATTAAGCACACTAACAGCTGAGGTTTGTGTCTCATTTTAGATCATACTGTCAGGTTTTCCTAAACTTAGCACTGTTTGAACCCCAAATTCAATTTGTAAAGGTATGTAAAATAAAGAAGCTTAATTGGTAAAAGAACGACCTTGCTGAGTGTCCAGTCCTTATGGAAGGTCAGGTTAAAATGGGGTAATTTTTAAAAAGTTAAACTGTTAAATATTTAGTAATACATATATATCAGCAATAAGTGCTTATGCTGTAAATTTTAAAATTGTAATTTTCAAAGCCTGAAAAATCCACGATTTCCCTGGACAAAAAACAATCTTGAACATATGATTGTTAAGGTTTCCCAGTACTTAATTTCCTGTTGTTTGTTTGCAAACTAACTTCAGTAAAAAGATGGTACATGTTTAACATACTAATAACTCACCATCATTCTTGATATGAAAAGTGTCATACCAGTTTACACACATATTTAACATTGGACTAAAAAATAAAATTTAATTGACAGAGTTCCTTTGTTTTGGTCACCCTTGTTTACCATTAGCCTCTTGGTTCCAACTGTCATCCTGTATTACTGACTCTATATTTTATGTTTGAGTTTAATTATGGTTTCCTTGTCAATAAGCTGGCTCTATTTCCTTGGTATCTAGATTGTAAATAAATTTTAACTATCCATGTGAGAGTTTTGTTGAACCATTATCCATGAAGCCAATGTTAGCTAGCAGCTGTTTGATTATTTAAACTCTCCATGTTCCTTTAGCTAAAATTGACCAACAGAACAAACTGTCACATGCTGTATGTATATACCAGTCAGAAAGCATGTCATTAGGTGATGTGATTGGGATATTGCCATCAGATTGAGGGAATACACATCAATTTGATGTGTTAGGTGATTTATCTTTGGCAGAGTTCACAGTGTATATTAATTAATGACATGATTGTGACTTCCTCTCCTTCCCAGACCATATTGTTCCATATGATCAAAGTAGTTCATAATAGTTCTGATGGCAAACAATTACATCCAGGGTTTCTTTCTTAGATTGAAAGAAAAGGCCAAAGATATTTTGTTTGTAGGTGATAGTCTTTACTTGAGTCAAGCCAAAGGCAAAATATATCTTGAATGTTTGTGTGCTGACAAGTCTGTATTGACCAGACTTTTTACCTTGAACAACCACATCATTTTATGCAGCCAGTATTTTGACAAGTGGCTGCTAAAAAGATACTGCACAGTATCAAAGTGAAAAGTTATTTATAATTTGTCGTTATGTTTTTTATAATTACTTAATTTTTAGATAAAACTTTCACAGAATTCTGACATTGTCAATGATCTCTACGTTTTCATTGGAAAAATGATAAGGAATGCTTTGTTTTGTAATGAAGATGTGAGAGTGTAGGTGTGCAGTCTGTGTCCACTGTAGAATTGAGACTTCTTTCAAATGTCCCAGTGCTTCTAAGAATGGAAAAGTTGTTGGGTTTCATACCATTTTTTAGCACAAGATAGGTTATACATGGCAGCCAGTATCATTGGTGGAGGAAGAACCTGGAAAAAGCTACTGACCCATGACAAGCTACTGGCAAGCTTTCTCTAATACCCACATTGGCCAACCCAAGATTTAAACCTATGCAGTCAGAAGTGAGATGGTAATAATCCATATTGGTGACCACTTGGCCACTTGGGACCCCAAAAGTGGCAGTGAGGTCCTAAGATTTTCATCATAAATTCTGTTATTGTAGTTAGAAAATGTAAGAATACCTCATAAAAAAAATGCAACAGCAAAATACTATACAAAATGTTAACAATATGTGGCATTTAAACTATTTTTTTTAAGAAACATACTTTTTGCCTAAATTGCTCGCAAGTGCCATGCATGCATCTGCCTGCTATGGTAGCATATACTGTAAGGATACATGCAGAATAGTCACTAACTTTAAATGCAATCTTTTTTTTTTGAAAAAAAAAATAACTTGAATTACTCAAAGCGAGAAGTTTTTGTTTCTTTTATTTATTGTGAACATTTTCATATATAAGTAGCAAATTGGGATAAGTTTAGTTTCATGCATTTTATAGCAGGAATTTTCAAATTTTGGTTATGATGCTGCAGTCTGAGTGCCAGTAATGAATTTTATAGGTTCATAAACTTCCATCCTTACAGTACATGACAAACAAGAAATTCTTTAAGGCAAGGAAGATTTTCAAAAGTATCTGAATGACATAGAAGAAAATGGTGCATTCATTGTTCTACACCCGAAAATGGTGCATGGTGCTTGTTCTCTGATATACTGATAATTTCTTACTACAGTTATAAAATTTCATGGTGAGTTAATTGTTTGTCAAGTCACACCTTTTTGTGTTGTATACACAGGTATGTTGATAAGGAGGTAAAGGTGGTAGCTATAGACCTGACTCATATTGATCAGAACTTGTAGCAGCAATTGATACCAGATTCTTGTTGCTGTGGTAACAGACAGGGTTGGAAGATCCAGACTTATAACCAGAACTATTGATTTACTGTAGATCCTACATTTTTGCTGTTTTAGTAAACTGCCCACCAGATACTTGTTGACGGTGGTTTTATAATAGCTGTTACAAGGTAAATTTGCAGGTTATTTGTTTCAGTGGCATGCATAAATTTTTTATATACCTGAAGTGTGGAGATTCATTCTCATTTTAGGTGCATTCTTTTAAGTAAAGGGTTAAGTATGATGTTCCAAACTTTCATAACTGCTGATTTATCATTACAAGTCTGCAGATTATATATTGCAGATTTTTTTTGCTTTATTGTTTCACAGGGTTCAACAGTTTGTATTCGAAACAATTATTTAGCTTATTTCATAAAAATCACAAGCTTCATACAAAATGAAAACATGTTTATGATTCTCTGCAGTTAGTTGCTGCTGAGCAGAAGTAGCTAATTATTTTGTTCAAGTATCAGATTTATAATACAAGATCCCTGTTTCATTACTTGCTCAAGCCAGCCTGGTTCAGCTAAGGCATACCACAACATTTGTTCAAAAGCACTTTGAAAGTCAATTAACCAACCAGCTGTAATTACCATCTATACTTCCTTGCAAGTCAAGGACAGCTATAAACTGCACAGACTTGCATCTGCCATAGTGTTGTGCACCAGCTGATCTGGGTTTGTGCAGTTAGTTAAGACTAATCAGGACAACAAACACCATAGACCCTTATATGCAGGCACATATTGTGACAGCATATCAGGATATTTGTTGTTTGCAGTTTGAATTGACTTACAAGCAATTATGGTAATTTAACTCTTTGGTACTTCTTTACCTCATCCTCTACTGCAGACTAGTGTTTCAAGGTCACATTGACATTTGAGAAATCACAGGAATTATGTGCCTGTAAAAAAAAGGAAAAAATATTGTTGCTCATACCAGCTGTAAAGTGTCAGTCTCTTCAGAACTCCATTGATTGAATCTTGTGTTTTTAGTGTTAATTTTTGTTCATACCTTTCCCAAAAAATGTCATTACTTTTTGGATCAGGTATACTCTAAATTATGAATTAATTTAATAGACATTTTTGTGTGCAGAAATATCCCAACAGTATTTCTTTATCAAGTACTTTTTTTTTTATCCATTTTAAATTTCATTGTTCCTGAAATTAGAGGAGAGGATATACAGCCCTGCTCCTGCCCTTAGGATTCTGATAGCAACACAGGGTATAGTACTTATACAATTGTAGTGATTTATTGGCCAATAGAAATGAGTGAATTAATGGTGAGGAATGCTGATACTGGAAGGGATTGCTTAGCCATTCAGGCATAAAGAATACACAGGAAAAAAAAAGCTCTTAGTATCAGTACACATAGGTTGTACATGGTGGCCAGTTTATCTGGTGGAGGAGGATTTTGTTGTTGTTGTTGGGCTTAACGCCATTTTTCAGCACACGATAGGCTATTCATGGTGGCCAGTATTAATGGTGGAGGAAGAAACAGGGAAATCACCAGAAAGAACCACCGACCCACGAGAAGCTACTGGCAAGTTTTCTCACATATCCACATGAATCCTAGACTGAACTCATGCAGACAGAGGTGAGATGGCAATGATCCATAACGGACAGAGGTTTAGAACACAGGCCACTCAGGGCCCCTAAGGAGGAGGAACCCAGGAAAACAGTAAAAGCCAACTATTGAGATGCTGCTTGCAAGCTTTCTCATGTACCAACAGAGCCCAAGACTTTAACCCATGAAAATGGGTGAGATGGCATAATTGGTAAAGGCAAGCACTTTACATAACTAGACCATCCAAGGCCCTGATTAAGAAATGATTAAATTAAGATCTCATTTCTTTTTAACTGTTTAAAAGAAATAACCCATAATGGAGTTATTTCTTGACACTTGGTTATTTCAGTTCTTATCAGATGATATTTTTATCTATGTATTACTACATTAGTATGAATTTAATGTATTTTAAAAGAAAAAATATAAATATTCCTAATTATAGTGCTGGCAGGTGATATTAAATATTACAATAATGGACGTTGAAACAGGCTACCTGTGATATTGGCCCTCCTGAAATTGAGATGGGTCTCCTGTTTTCTTTTCTTCATCATTTGATAAATATGTTTATCATTCAGTATAGTTTTCCTGTAGTATATGTAGTTTCATATTTTGCTATCACAATGTGTTACATATCACTTTGTGAGATTCTGATTGGTCCAAATAAACCCAAGAAATCATTGTGCAATATTATCTTTACTGATTGGCTGTCATCGTGGGAGAACATGTTTAACCCCACCTTCTGGAATTTTGTTTTGAGTGAACATTTTGGTGGCCATTTTAAGACTCTAGTCATGAAAGGGAGTTGGGAAAAAATGATATTGTATATCTGAGCGGCCAATTTACACACACCAACACACCCGCACAGGACTTGTTATGTGATGTTTAACATATCACCACATGAAAAATGGCATAAAACCCCAAGACAAGAACAACAAGAAGTAAAACTAAGGGTGTTGCTCATTTGATAGCTGGCATGTAGGTGGGGGTGGAGGGAGTAATACCTGTAGCATGGAATCTGCGTGATATACAAGTGTAGTTTAAATGTTAACTATAGAAAAAAATTAACCCTGTTCACCTTTAAAATATTAATAATACTAATTCAGCTTTACTTGGGACTATTTTATATACACAACAAATGAAAGGTGCAGTGTCTGAATATTTTTTTCTTTCTTCCTTTCAAAATAATTTTGTCTGAAAAAAAAAACTAATAAAGAGAATCTCAACTGGGTAATGATTTAATATTATATTTATGAAACTTGTTGTAGAATGCACATGGTTTGTGAGCCTTTATCACCTTGATAAATATGTGTATATATTATGTTAACCTATGCAGATGAGTTTTCCTTGCTTTATGACTCCCAGTGAAGGTTGAATTTTGGGTGCAAAATGCTGTTGTATCAGCTATTTTTCTTTAAGATCATAAAATTAACAGTGTTGGAAAGCTGAGTTAACTTTAGCCCATTGGCCATTGTAACAAAATTTATCTGGCTTGTTTAATTATTAAACAGATAATAAATAAGATCAGGAAAATGATTTAAAATTGATGAAGAGATAGGTAAGAAAGGTATATATGTTACATAGAAATGATTATTGCAGATAAGTAAAAAGTCAAACAGTGAAAGTTATTCCATACAAGCTTCATTGTTGTCATGGTGAAGCTGTAAAATATTCTACAAGCATTTTACTTTTGTTTTTTGCAATATATTAACCTTCCTTCATGGATGTTTTGTTTGAACAGCTGGGGTTTCATTGATTTTCATACAGTTGCAGTGCCTATATATTTTCTTTGCTTTCCAGAAATAGACAGTTGATTTTAGTTAAAGGCTGTAAGTTGTTTGTTATACCCTCTCTGTTGATTCCACACTAGCCCACACACTGAATAAAGAGCATCTCGAGCTAAATCATTAACAACTTCACGGGCTTGTCTTGTCTCTTTGTTTTCTGATTATATTTTGGTTCTAATCCAAGTTCAGATTCTATCAGGAAAAGAAATTATATCTAAACGACTACAGACTAGATTGTATTGAAGAATAAACAAATTTCTACTAATTTGTTCCAGTCATATCTCAGAAACTGGCTTGTTCATTTATAATTGTTGCTGGCTGGCTGAAGGAGAATGAACTGTTCCTGGAAATATTGACTTGTTTGTGCTGAGTTGCGCAGTTTAAAGTCCACTGTGTTTCTGATTGCTGTGTGGCATGAAGACTTTTCCTCATTTGTGGGATGCATCTATAGGAGACTAACAGCCATACCAAAAAATAGGTCACAGTGTCCTTGTTTTTATGATTGAGATGGTCTTGGTTCATAATTTTGCTTCTTTTAATATCAAATAGAAGTGCTTGATTATTTTGAGTTTTTTGTAATTTTGGACATGAGTAAGAAAAGTGTCATTTAACTCTTTGACTTATTAAATGGTAAACATTAAGTGTCCATTTTTCGAAGAACACCCAGATCTGTTTCTTCTGGCGATATTAATTTTGTTTTGTGCCTACTTACTATACTATGCCTTGTATTATTTGATTCTCTACCTTCTGGAAGTTTCTAAAAGGGGTAAGTATCAGGATTGTATGGATGATCATGCTGCTTTCTGTGGATTTACGTTTATTTGTGGTAGAACACTTTTTAGTATATATTCTTTGTATTATAAGACATATTGAATGGTGTTCTAGTTTTATACAAAACATACTGCAGGTATCTCCATGAATTGAACAACTTTTGTTTATGTCCACAATACTGCAGAGCATGTTATGATGTCCAACTGTTAGGTACCAATGTCATTTCTGCCTAATAACTTGAGTTGTCTACCATCTGTAGTAACATACTAAGGCAGGCACCTCATGAAATCCAATAGGGACAAAGCACTAAAATAATTGTTTGATCCACCAAGGTGTAGATAGGGTTATCATATCAGAACCATGGCTATTGAAGATGGGATGTCCAATAAAATTTGGATTTGTCATAACCCCCCCAAAAAACTGTTGCATCCTATTGTATATCATGGTTTTATAAGAAATATACAAGTACCCAAATAAATGACACACAGTTTTTACATGTGTTAAAATTAGCTTTGTTTTTGGAGCATTTGATTATTTCCTCAGTTTACATTCTTGATTGTTTAACTCATTAGCCATGGTTATATGTTATGAGGCTGTACTCAACTTCTGAGCTCTGTACCATTAGTATCATTTACCAATGATACCAAATCATGTAGACTTCCAGCATGCATTACAAAATACAGCAAGGAAAACAAATTTTTTGGACCCAATTTTTAAGATTTCTCATCAGCACCAATGTTTGTGTCCGGATTTTAGACTTTTTTGGCCTTAGAGCTAAAATAGACTGGTCTGATCTACACTCAGAAGCTAAAATAGACTGGTCTGATCTACACACAGACAGGTGAACCTTTTCAAAAAGTTTAATAAGTTTAAGATTTGGAGGAAAATGTCTGCAGGACACAAAATTTCTGGATAAAATAGGCAAAAAAGGTACAATTTGTACCCTTTTGCACATGTGTGAGCAAAATTATAGCCTAGTGTTTAGTTAACATGACGGTCATGTTCACATAAATGTGACACTGGGGTTTCAAGTACTGCTGAACTGTATGCACATAAGCGACACTGCCATGAATAAACACAGGTTAGCAGAACTGTTTTGGGTTTTCAGCTGATAAAGCAGTGATGACTGGAATTCGTAAAGGAGTTGCATGCATTTAGTATTTTGAAAAACGTCTCCATCACATTGTATGTCAGGTTGTCCATGTCATATGATGCACCTTGCTGCAGGAAGGGCTACCAATAAATTAGAACTTCTGAAGTATCAAGTTGGCATTCTGCCTGACAATGTACTTTGTGTGGACAGAGTTGATCTGCAACAGCACCTTATTTCCCAGCTAAAAGACCCAATAACTGGAAGATATAAATTTTCTTTGTCAGGTTATGAAAAGTATATTGGTTTTTTTCCATTCTAATTCTGTCTGTGAGAGATTAAGTATTGTTAAAAAAGAAAAAATGAATTCAGATCCAGGCTTAGTAACCCAGCACTCAGTGTTCAAATTTGTTCAAAACATTCATAGTCTCGTCTGGTATAAAGTGTTTTGAAATGCAGCATGAGTCTCTTGCATTTTAACCCTTTCATCACTGCAAACCGAAAAACTGGTCAGGGAGAAGTAAGTCCATAAACACTATGGACCGACTTTTCGGTCTCTGGGGCAGTGTTCTTTTTTAGCGTTATAGTACCAGTACCAGACTAAATATCTTTCGGGGTACCTCTAATAACTTCCATTTGGTAATGTAGATGTTATATTTGGATGATCTCATGAGATTAGCTTGTATACAACTAGAAATATTGAACAAAGTAGGAACTTTTAACGTGTTTTCCGAATGCTGAAATTTGTATCTAAAATGGCAGCGTTTGAAGGAATTTTAGAGGAGAGTTATTGGAGTATTTAAATAATTTCGACTTGGTAAATTTGGATGAAAATGAGAGAAGACGTATGGAGAGACAATGTAATGCACTTGTGGGTGACAGTGATGACAATGAAAATGACTTTAAAGGTTTTGAACCAGAGGAATTGTACGCTCCATGTGTTGTTTTTTTTTGTTTTTATGAAGCCGGAAAACCAAAGAGATTTGTTTCTGTTTTCTGACAGAGTTGGGCACACCCGAATGTTAGATGGTGCCAGGAAAGCTTTGGACTATTTTCAAATATTCTATTCAGATAAAGTTTTTGGAAAAATTGTTCGTTTAACGAACCTAAATGCGATGATCAAACGTGGCAGAGAAGAGATAAGTGTGTGGACAGATCTCACCTTGGAGATCATTTTGGTTCATTTTATAGAATCTTATATATTATGGACACCATGAAAGAGACTTGTGATACTACTGTGATTATTCACTAGTACACATAGGGTCAATTGAACAGAACAAGTTTTGAGAATTTTCTATGTTTTCTAAGAGGTAATACAATAATTACTTGTATTTTACCTGTTGTGTTACCTAGTTGTACCTGCATTTTAACAGTTGTAATAGATATGCATATTTTATTGAATTAGTCATAAAATATGATTTTTAACCTTGATTTTTGACACCTAATCCAGCCAGATATCTTTAACATTGGCAAAGTTATGTTGTTTCAAAGTCCACAAGTCATTTTGCTTTACAACTCCAAAGTTACTTAGTGTTGAGGACTCTATGCTTACAAAGATACTTAGTGATGGAAGGGTTAAAGCTAATATGCTATATATGCAGCAGAGATCTTGGAAACACTTAATTATGCAAATTTGTTACTTTGGATGTATAAAAATCACCCACACAGGAGTCTTTCATATGCAGGTTCTTGTTGCAAGAAGGAAACTGTTGTGGCAAATTAAATATGTTATAATCACTATGAAAACTGAAGCAATGCTTTTATTTTAGTTTTTGTTGCTGACTTCTTTGATCAGAGGTCACCGGCTTGCTTTGATGAAGGTGTATGTGTTATTGAAGGCACCTCTAAAGGCTTTCTTTGACAGACAAAACAAACGCCCATTTGGCAATATCAAATGAACTGTAGAACATTGACACAATTTTTAAATAAAATTTCCTTAGTATATATTGGTACTTAAGAAGTAATCAATTTACATTGAAGTTGCAGCAAAACTTTTTTCAGTTTTTTTGTTTTTTTAAAAATTGCTGTTGTGTGCTCAACTGTAGTCATTTCATGTTTCCTCTGAAAGATATATTACAGCATACAAGTATCAAGGCCAGATATGCATAAGCAGATTATGACATAACAATTAACTGTTAGGGTGGTTTGTAAATATTAAATAAGGATTTGTTTATGTAACAATTAATTTCATAGATTTTTACATTCAAGTTTGTGGTTTCCTGTCATAATGTCTTTGAATTTCTCCACTCCAAACTCAAGACTGCTTATGTTTTTATCAGCCAAAAATATTGTAGCCAAAAATATGGCCAGAAAGTATATTTTGTTGCCAATATGTAAAACATAATTGCAAGTTGCTGACATTGGCAAAGCCCAGCGCAATCACTGTTACTGATTTCATTTCCGGTTGTTGCCCTATAAATATTGCATGCTATTTTGAAATCAAGAGACTTGGATAAAAGGCAGTTTGAAAATTTAGACAAGTTTTTTGTAATTAAACACGTAAATGACGACAATTTCAGTGAGATTAAGAACTGTGCTAAAGTATCTATATATGATATTTTGATACGATGGTAGCCATGTGTAAGAAAGTATGTGATTTCTGGCTTAGTTTGGATTGCAACATTTGCTGGTGGTACTGCAACTTTTGCTGGTGGCACTCCTATTTTTTACCAAATTAGGAGTCCTGGACTCCTAGTTTTAAAATTCTATCGAGACTTCTAGACTGGTAGTGCAAACTTGAAGCAGTTATTGATGTGAAAAGATTAAAGGGGTAAAAAAAAAAAAATCATTGAATTTTATCATGTTATATGTGGATTACTCTTTTTCTGCTCTGATTCCTCTCTTTGTCCACTTGGATTACATTTGTTCCTCACCAGGGGTTGGCATGTATGCTTGTCATGGGTAAAAAGTGATAACATACACATAGGAATCAGGTAGTGGTAAAGACAAAACAATTCCTTGTAAGGGCAGTTGAAATTCATTTGCTAACATTTCACTTTTGTTTCAGTAAGGAGGCAAGATGACCGAGGTTCAACCTCGCGAGATTAAAATTTTGGAGACTGCTGAGGACATTCAGGAGAGGCGAGAGGAGGTCCTCAATCGTTATTCTGTTTTTAAAAATGCCTGTCATGAAAGACGGAGCAAACTAGAGGATTCGCGCCGCTACCAGTACTTCAAGAGAGATGCCGATGAACTGGAGAGCTGGATTTACGAGAAGCTGCAGACTGCTTCTGATGAAAGCTACAAAGATCCAACCAATTTACAGGTACATCAACAGTAGTGACTCAGAAAGCAGAAATTGTTGGTGAAATTTACTATTCTGTGTATGGTGTTCCATAGGTTTTGCTAATCAAAACCTCAGTCATGTAGCACTAGAAAAACAATAACATTGTATAAAAATTTGTTAGTACCTTTTGCCAAATACAATGGTTGACACATATTCATTTGTGCATGTTGTTTTGATCACTCATTGACATGTCACTTTGACAGTTTTGATTTGACATAAACTACTGGAAAAACTCTACTATATTTGTGAAGTTAGGGTTCACACAGTTGAATTATGTAATATGTTATTTTAAATTACAGTGAAATCCTGCTGTAGGATCAAATTGGGGTTCACAGTGTCATGTAATGTATTGTGCAATATTGAAACAAGTCAATGACAATAATGTTGCAAGTTTATGTCTTATAAGATGAATTAGATGAGTGTTATTGGGCTTAGGCACAAACATATGGCTTCATTTGTACAGTTATTAGCTTAAAATGATGCAGCTTAAAATGAGAAATACTTAAAACACTGATTGCAGTATTAATATGTATTTGTTTGCAGAGAACCTTGCATTAGTACATGTATGTTATCAAAAAAAGGATAGCCTGAATAGTTAAAAGTACATGTTTTTACCAACCAGTCTCAATGAATTGGCAACAGTGACCCTGTAGTAATTCACTCAAAGATGTGCAAAAAGAAGCAAACTTTTGAATGATCCTGTCATATATTTTGATGTGTCAAAATTGAGTGCACAAATTATTTCAAGATTTGAATTGGTATGAATGAAGCACAGTTTCATTTCAGCATGCATATGTACATGTTTGAAAGTCACTAATTAGTTTTATATAAATTTCATACCTTGAGTTGTTTCTCTTAGATTCCAGTTAAATCCATATGTTAATTCCTTGCTGATAAACTCAACATATGAAAATTGTGCCTGACCATCAGAAAATATTCATGTATGGTAAATAAAAAAAAGGTCTGATTGGATTTTTTTTATATAAAACTGCAAATAAGATATCAAAATCAGATAGAGGAGTTTGTTATAAGAAACTCATATTATAACTGCCATAGCTGAAACCTATGCATAGGCAATGGCCTCCTTAACTATTTCCATTTTATTTGGTATGAAACAGCATTTGGAATTGTTTTAAGCAGTACATTGTGACCATTATAATTAGTTTAGGAGTAGCTGTTAGATTTCACTGGTAAAGAGGGACCTTTGGGATATTAATTTCTGACATCGAGGGAAGAATAAATTAGAGGGTTACTTTAATAATTTAGATAAGCAGATAACAATGGCTTTACACTAATGCACTGCTATAAATGGGGTAGCGTGTATGTACATATGTAATGTATGTTTGATGTCCATTGACAAGACACAAAACTTGAAATTGTCATTAGTTTGACCTATATTACATTGACAATTATTTGATGTTTATCTGAAGACCATGAATGTATTTCAGACCACATTTTAAAGAAATGGTAGGGTTTGAGTAAGATTTTAAGTGCATTGGTGTAGCCATGTGATGATTTTTAAAAATAAAGACTTGACTGTTTTTTTAACTCAAAGGACTGCAAGGTCAAGTGTTGAGCTTGTGGGACAGTCATTCATCCTTATTGCCTTATCAAGTGTTATGTGTCCTAAAGAGCTAGCTTCAAACACTTCGTAACAAAATTTTATATAAAAATAAACATAATACATCTTAACGTAAAGCTTTCAGATTTGTTCAATTAATGCCAATCCAGAAAAGAATATGAACTCTGTTACTGAACTTTAAATCTCTTCTCATAAACTGCACAAAAGAATTTGACCTTACAAGATGTAAAGTATCATGGGATTAAGCCCTGTCACCTTGTTAAAATGTTGCTAACCCACCATCAAACATGGCCACAGATGCTAAAACAGAAAACTTGAAATGTTTTGTGTTTAAGAACAGCTGAGCAGTATTTGACCAGATTTGACAAGGAAGCAAATGATCCTGATCTGCCATTAAATATGGTTGTTGACATGAAAAAAAAGAAAAACTTCTAAATGACTTCTTTACAAGAACTGATTAGCAGAATCTGACCAAATTTGACAGGGAGCATCCTGGCATGGAACTCTTAAAATTTTTGTATAAATAATGCCAATTTGCTGTAGAATTTGTCAGCCTTTAATAAAAATTCCAAAACCTTTAAACAACTTCATCTCAAATCTGTTGATCAGGTGTCAAATGTGGCCAACATGATTAAAATATAGAAAAACAAATGACTTCTTTTCAAGAACTATTCAACAAAAATGACCAAATTTGACAGAAAGCAACCTGGCATAGAGGGCTTTTAGTGTGCACTAATGTTGCTAATTTGCCATCAAATGCCTACCAAAGCAACATTCAAGGCTATGCCAAATTCTCATTTTTGCATTTTTTAACAAATTTTTAGCACTGCTGTTCATAGACCAGTAGGAATGGTCTGTTGTTTTATTTTGTCCATTAGAACAAATTTCATATTGCTGTTTCACGTAACTGCTTGGAGGAATGCCATGAAATGTTAAATGCATATTGATCCTTCGACCTATTTGGTCCTAAATGAAAATGATTTTGCATGGTCATCCAGTGTGGCCACCAAAGTGGTCATCATGAAAATCTTACATCTATTTGTCCTGAATAGATGTTCATATCAACATGTTTTACTAGTCACCTGATGATGTGTAGTTGGTCTTAAATACAAATGGTGTCTGTCAGATCTTGAATATGGCCAATGTGGCATCCATTTTGAAAATCTTGATGTTGCAATTACTCAGATATATTTCATTCAAACTATGTTTTAGAATAAATGTTTTAAATTTCTGGAAAAAATTTATTTTAATACATTCACCAATACTTTTATATAAATCATGTATGTTTGGTCCTAAATGGAAATTGTGCCAATAAGATATCCAGTATGGCAGCCATCTTGAAAAAATTGTCATCCTTAATCCCCCAATACAGGAAGCTGTATCAGCATGGGATTTCCAGCAGAAGACTTCTTATAATGCTTCTTGTTCCTAGATGAGAAAGAAGCCCGTATGTCCATCATAACAGCTATTTTGAAAATCTTATTGCAGAAGAATATCAGAGATGGTTCCAACAGTGTAGTTAAAAGGAAGAATAGTCTTGTATTGAATTCCTGGAAATAAAATTTTCCCATTAAAGCATAAGTCCCTTTGAGGAACTTTTGTTTTTAGCATGAAACCAGAAACATGCCTGTTTTCTTTTTTAGACTTAAAAGTGCTCCAGACATTGTTCTCACTCCACTTTTTTGAGAGATGTATGTTTGCTTTAGCAGGTTTAGATACATACATTAAGCAGGTGAACAATGTCAGGTAACCCTGTGCCTCTTGTTTGTACATAAAGCAATTCCTGAAAATTGCAAGAACTGTTTACTGTGAGATTAATTTTGATGATTTGTTTCAACAAGGGTATTATTTGGTGCACTGGCTTATAAGCCAGTTGAGTAAATTTGGCCAATTTGATTGCTTTGGAGGGAATAACAATTGTATATGGTGTATTGCAGATAAAGAAGACTTATTATTGTATTAGATGGTTCAATGCTGATGAGCTAATAGTAAAATTCAATGATGTATTATTGACAAATTAGCATTCAACATTCACAAAAGTTTTAACTTTTAACATCTGTATTTATTAAAATACAATTCATCTCAGAAACTTTACAAATAAAATTTGCCATGGCAATACTGTTTTGTAATAATTAAAAATTAGATTTGATAAATTAGTGAAGTGGATTTAAAACTTCTGAGGCCATGCCCCCACCTTGTTATATCAAAGTCAAGTTATAAGGAAGAGTGTTGAAGGATTTCCTTCTGTGTTCATATAAAGAATAAAAATATAGGCTTTTTTATTTTTGTAAATAGAAACACATTACATATTTAATAATAACTTTGGATTGTGCCATTTGTTAACATTCTATGAAGATAATTCTGACCGTTTACTTTAGGCCAAGATCCAAAAGCATCAGGCATTTGAAGCAGAGGTAGCAGCCCATGCTAATGCCATTGTGGTACTGGACAATACTGGGACAGAAATGATCAACCAGGGACACTTCGCTTCAGATATCATCAGGGTAAAGACTTATTGAGTTAAATCATATTGAAATAACTTATTTTTATGTTAATCAATTCATATTATAATTTATAAAATGTATGTAATACCAATTACCAACACAACAACACAGCATTTAGTGCAGTTATAAAAAAAAACTGGCTCTTATATGTACTGCCTACTTTTGTAATTTTAATTTTGTAATAAAATTTGAAAAAAGGTTACAGTATCAAGTTGTGTATAAGGGAAGGTAATTAGTTCCATATTTACTTTGGTTACAAAGTCATTAAATCAAAAAAAGCTACATTTTTATCAGTCAATATATCTAACTGGATGATTTAGTATCACATATCTCTATTGGAATTGAAAAACTGTTTAGAGAAATGCATGATATACATTGAAGATGACCCATCAGCTTAATCGCACACCTGCCAATCCTTAAGATTTTTCTGCAAGTCTTATGAAAAACCCTTAAAATATGGACTTGCAGAAAAAAAACAAAAAGTACAGAAAAACGATTATTGTGAAAAAAATATGGATAATTGGTTCATCTGTGTTTGGTTTTGATCTGGGTTTCATATTAGATTCAGTGGAGTTACACAGGGAACCAGATTACTCTAGAGCAGTACCTCAGACACTTCAAACTGCACACATTTTTTACAGGCAAAGAATCTTCATGATCAAACTGTTGATTATAGAATTTTTTCTTCATGACATCCAGCAAGCAATGCATGTAAAAACGAAAGTGAAAATAAGCCTTTTAAAAAAAATGTTAGTATTCAGCACAGAAGAATAAAAAGGATTCATATTCCTGAGAATGGGACACGCATTTAGTTGACATCTGTCATTTTGAGTGTGTCTCATGGCAGGATATCATTATGTGAAATGGGAAAAAAATGCAAGAAGTATGACAAGTTGAGAAATGCAACAAGCTATTGAGCTGCATTGGGTTTGGAACTGAAGTTTGTGCAACTGAACTAGTGTTAAATAAAGTCTACATGTACTTGAAAACTTTACAGCTGAACATAATGTTACCGTAAAAACTGGTCAAACTTGTGGGAACAATTAAACTTCCTGAGACTGTCTCATCAGGGATGACAGGTCTGTAATCATCTCAGCCTGGTACATGACATGTGGGGTGGAATTGTCACAGAAAGTAAGTGAAGGATATCATCATATTATATAATCAAGATATATAGAGCTACTAAAAAAAATATGTAACATTTCTGGACAAGGATATAATCCTGGTACATGAGTGATAACAGGTAAGAATATGTCACTATCAAAATATGTAGTGAATTGGATTTAATTTTATGGTAATATTAATAATAATAATGGGAATGAAAATGTATTGTTTTTTTTTTATCCCAGTCTTTGTGTTAAAAGTCCAAATCGCACACACTGATCCTTTCCAGGCCATGAGTGGCATTAGCTTTGCAATTGTAAGAAAAGATTTTGAGATTAAATTTTTATGTCATATTTTGTAGTGTGTATTAAGGCAAAATCAGGTAATTCATGTAGATCATTAATCAGAAACTTACATTTGCAGGCTCGACTGGATGAATTACACAGACTGTGGGAACTTCTACTTTGGAAGTTGGCAGAAAAGGGGACAAAACTCCAGCAGGCTCTGAAGCTTGTCCAGTTCCAGAGAGAATGTAATGAGGTTATGTTCTGGATCCATGATAAGGTAAAATTGTAATGTTAATTTGACTTTACAAACTAATGTCCATTCAAGTTAATATGTCAGCTTGTGCCAGTAAAAGAAAATGGTAGGTATTTCTATCAAAAACTGATAATAGTGTGCAATAATAATAAATTTTAGGATCTAAACGGATTTGATGGATGGGGCTCATATTGTAATAGCATCACTATCTGTTGTATGGTCATTGAATGTCATAGGACCATTAATTACCATATGATTTTCAGGGTTTTTGAGAATTCCACTGTCTGTTTGCATTTATAACACTGAGGAAATACACTTGTTCATAATGTTTGTCCAGTTGGACAAGTGTCATTTTAATTTGATTCAGTATTGTGTATGGTATCAAATAAGTAAATAAAATTGATGCAGCACAATTATTGGTTGAGTCACTAAATCATTTGTTCATTGATAGTCATGGGATTAAGGGTTTAGTTATTAATAGCCAAAGGATCACAGTCATTGGGTCACTACTTGTCATAGGATCCCTGAAAGTAATGTGGTAACTAAAAGTTGTAGCTTCACTGATTATCATATGATCACTAATAATTAATTGTGATAGTATTGAACTCAAAAAAATTGGTGTCAGAAAAAACAATGCCTTGCACTATATGCTTTCTACCTGACATCTAAACACACTATCATAAGACTTGGAAGTACAAATTTTGTCTAGCTGAGGACCAGAGTATGTTGCCTATTATTTCCTTTAGCCTGTCCACTGTTGATTAACATCTCAAGATGTGTTACTGAACATGCAGCCCAAGACATTTTAAATGCACTAGAAAATGTAATCTACACTATTACTGGGTAAAGCCATAATTACATGTTATAACAACTGAACAAGGAATCTTTACTGTCATGAAAGTTTTATAAACGGGTTATGGAGATTAAGTGTATGTATGTAAGTATGTATGTGTGTGTGTGTATATATATATATATATATATCTCTGTACAAAGCATAGGAAGTTATCTAAAGAAAGGCAAATAATTTTCTTTCTCAACACAGGAGGCTTTCGTGACATCTGATGAGTTTGGAACTGATCTGGAACATGTTGAAGTCTTGCAGAAGAAATTTGATGAGTTTCAAAAGGTTTGTAATTTCAGTAATTATATTTCTGACAGTATTTGCAAAGAAAAGAGATTTATTAAGCAAGACTACCTTTTTTTTAATATCCAAAGGGTTAATATAATCAATATTTAAGATAATGATTTACTGTTGTGTAAATTCAATTTCAGGTTTGTTGCTTTCAGTGCTTAATAAAAATTGTAACCTTTGAAAATTTGATGTGTTCATTCACCGTGTCTTGTTTTCAGGCTACTGTGTGTACCCCTACTGAAACTTAATTTATCATCTATTTTATCAAATCATATTTTGTCAAATTTCTTTGCTTTCATTATTGCAATGAGAAATGCACTATCATATGAGACAAGAAATTAATGGACAATTTAAAGCGAGAAGATAACACTAAAATGGTGTCAAACATTAAAAGTTTACTCTATCAAAGATATTGATACCTGATTTACATCTTAATGAGATTTAGATGATGATCATGGCGTATCTTTGACTTTATTGATGAATGAACACTCAGTTTATTAATATAGTTAACAAGAAAGAAGAAAAAGCAGTATGATGCTTGTGTAGCTTTGTTCATGATGGTGAGAATGTTGTCCAGCTAAATACTAGGCAGTTTGGATTGAGTTTTGAAGCTTTTTACTCTTGGGAGTGGGCTTAGCAGCTAACTTTTCTTGTCTACATTATTTTTGAATGGTTCTTGGTTGAAAATTCCAGCATTTAGCTCATGACTGAATTGGGTTTTACATGCTGTATACATAGTTTTATTTCTGAAATCGTGGAGCTTGTTGAATGGATGCGTCTTGTTAAGTATTACTTCCTTGTCACAAAATCATGTCGTTATGATGCATATTTCATGCTTCACCAGTGCTCCATATTGCAACTTCAAAGGTCATGTTTTTGACTAGGAATGCAGAATTAGCAATGTTAAAATCAGTGCTTTTTAATTACAAGAGACTACCATGTTTTATCCCAAAAGCTGTCAGTAGATGAAGTTTAATTCATAGCATAATCCATTTTCATTGTGAGACTAATATATTAAGTTGCCATGTTTTCATTTGATGTATTTAGCTTACATCAGGTAATGTAACCAGTCTGATACACAACCTGTGCAGTCCATCACAGCTAGTGGTACAGTCTGGAAAAATGTGGATAATGGAGACAAATAGAGAAATGTTAGTCCGCCAAGAAAATAACTGCCAAACTATCATAAATTCGGATATGGATAAGGCTTTTTTTAAAATATGAACTTGATCAGAAGAAAATAAAGGTTAAGGCTTTATGTGAATTGGAGCCCAGGTGGTATGTTGACAGATAGGTAAGAGTTAATTTTAATGTTTGGTCTGTGGTGGAAGCAGAGTAGGACTGATGACAGTTTATCAAACAGATCTAGGAATGCAAATAAAAGTAACCATATTCTTTTTGTAAATTACTCTTTAATTTACTGTAGTTAAAATCTAAACAATGTTATCTACCATTAATTTCCAGCTAAGTTGATTTCTGCTCTTTGTGTGTAAGATGAACAACTTACTAGGATTTTTCAAACTTAAACAATTACCAGTGAAATTTTCCAGGAGGTTGTACTATGGCTACTAAAGTTTGATACAACTCCAGACTGTTTGATTTTGATCAGGGTTTCATATTAATATTAGTGAAATTAGTCAGGGAACCAGACTAACTTTACAGCAGCACTTAAGCTGCTTTAAACTGCACTTTTTTTTTCTTATGAAGCATCTGCATGATCAAATTGTTGATTATAGCATTTTTTTAAAAATGGCATGCAGCAAGCAATGCACATTTAAGACGAAAGGGAATAAGCCTTTTGAGAAATGTTAATAATCAACACAGAAGAATAAAAAGGAATATTCAGATTTTTGAGACTAAAAGCTGGAAGGAACATAATTACATTTATTGGACATCACATACCAATTTGACACTCTTGTCATCTGTACAGTGGAAAAAGAATTTCCAAGAATTACACAAAGTTATTAGATACCAAAAAGCCATTGAGCTACATAGGGTTTGGAAATGGAGTTTTGTGCAACTATACTAGTGGTAAATAAAGTCTACATGTGATTTGCAAACTTTTCAGTTGAACATAATGTTTATCTTTGCTGCATGTTTCAAATACCAAACTTTTAATTACACTTTCCAATTTTATAATATCAATTTTATAATTTCCAATTTTATAATATCAATTTATCATATTTGTTTTACACCTTACTGAAAACTGATCAGACTTATGGAAAAAAAAATCAACTGCCTTACTGAGATGGACTTGTCAGGGTTGGCATGTAGGGCTGTCAAAAATTACGAAAAACCAACCTGGGTACCCGTTGAAAAATTTAACGGGTACCCGTTAGCACATGAATGACTTGTACAACCGTAGACCAACTAATTGTTATCCCCATTTCTTTATGTAATGCATTACTTGGTCTGATGTGTCCACACCAATGTAGCTGCGAATGATCTGACCGCATGCTATTAATTAATGAATTGTACACAGATGGTAGGTATAATCCAACTTTGATCAGCCACGTTAAATCCTTTAGAATACTCACTTTTTTTAAGGACAGACCGTGTTTATTCATTGGCTTTTGTCTGCAGATTTGAATCACCCACACATGTATAAAGCAGCTTTACCACATGTCAAGAGTAATGCGTTAAAACCATTTTTGTGTGTGAGAGAGTGAGGAGACCACAAACTGAATTTACTACACAATAGTAATAATTCAAACTAGATAATATGTTTGTAAATTTTTTATTTTTATGAGAAAAACTCTAAAAGAATTTAGCAAATCTCAATAATGCCAGTCTATCATAGTCAGCAAGAATGTGATCATTGTTCGCAATACATTTTCCAGTTTATGTTTAAAAAAACCTAACATATCGACCATATCTAGTGACAGTGATACACGTTTCTTGTTTATAACATGTCCAGCCATCGAAAATGCACTTTGAGATGGAACCATAGTTGCAGGAATACTTTCGTGCAAAAACAGCAATCCTGGGATAACGTGTATTGTCTTTCCAATATTGAAGAATGTCACCATTAACATTAATTGGCATCTCCTACAGATATTTTGACAATTCATCTACTGCTGAAGCATTGCCATCTGTGGCACACAGAGAAGCGAGATCATCAAATATATTATTTTTTGCGACATTTTCCAGTCTCTGTCTCTTTGATTCTGGTTCATCTGTTTTGTCAGTGATGGCATCATTAGTTTGCGACACAGTTAATGGATTTGAGATTGCTACTGCCATCAACTCCAGTCTGACAGCAGTGTACATCTCCTGTTGTGGTGCTTCTTTAAAAAACTTTAAAAGTTTATGACGCGGATCTTCGACTGCAGCCTTAGCTGCATTGAGTACACTGTATCTGGTAGGATAAGAGGAGGTTTGAAGTTCATTTGTGATTGCTTTCCTACATTCTTTAATTGCAGCTGCATCATCTGGTTTTAAATTGGAAATGTTTTTCATTATTATGAACAAGTGCACATACACAGACGAGATAGATGGGTACTTGTCCAGATAACATGACATGACAGTATGAGAGCTTCAGCCAATGACCATTTTTCATCGGTCATTTCATATGTAAAAGCGATGCTGCTGACTGTTACCTGTGGGTCAGACAGAACTACACCAATCGCCCACCATAATTTGAAAAGGTGTTCAAACGTATCAAAAGTCGAATTCCACCTTGTAAAACAATCTATTATAACTTATGAAATTGTTGTTGTAGTTGTTGTAGGGTTTAACGCCATTTTTCAGCACAAGATAGGCTATACATGGCGGCCAGTATTGATGGTGGAGGAAGAACCCTGGAAAAACCCGGTAAGAACCACCTACCCACGATAAGCTACTGGCAGGCTTTTTCACTTACCCACGTTAGCCGAGTCTGGATTCGAACTCGCGCAGACAGAGGTGAGATGGCAGTAATCCATAACGGTCAGAGCTTTAGACCACTCGGCCACTCAGGGCCCGTAATTGTGTCATTATTTTGAAGAGCTTTCTGTTTTTCATGCAAAGCCTGAGCTGCAACTGTAGTGCATTTGAAATGTGTGGATAATCTGGATGCACCAAGCATTCTGGCTTTGGATTTCACTTTTAAACCAGCTCTAATTGCCAATTGCAACGTATGCACAAAGCAAAGTTTATCTGGCCAGTCATTCAGCAAGTTCATGGCTGCATTCATATTAGATCCATTATCAAGGACAGTAGCAGCTATTTTATTTATTGGAATGTTCCACTCATTGGCACAATCACTCAGACAAACACTGATATTTTGCCCAGTGTGTCTTTCCGAAGTTTCTCTTGTCTGCAAAATTGCCTATTCTAGTTCCCACAGGATTTATCCAATGAGCAGTCACACACATATATGCAATGTTCTGCAAAGATGTCCACGAATCAGCTACATATAAAGCCTTTCCCAATTTCACCAACAGTTCTCATATGACTTCATCCTAAAGTTTCTTTACTAAAGCAGTCGTCGTTCTAGATTTTATGACTTAATCTGGCTTGAGAAAATTAAGCTTTTAAAACCGTCTTCATCTATAATACTTATTGGCTGCCAATCTTGTGCAATAAAGGCCGTAATTCTGCAATCATTTTGTAAGGTCCTGGCTTTTGATAAGTTTGATTTTCCGACCAGGAATGAAGCAATGCTTTGAGCACTATTTGCGCTCTCATTCTTGTCAACGTCGATGCGATGTCTTCCAACGAGATGTTTCTGCAAAGTACTTGTGTTTCCACCATTTCAGAAAGCACCAGTTCACACAAAGCCTCGGGGATAACAGTTTATCCTGTTTCACAATGCCAATTACTTTCATTAATCCAAAAAGACTCTCTGATGTCTATTTATATTAAGCAGGGATTTGGTTTATAATTAAGGCCATAACTGAGCAGCAGAGAGGGTGAACCCTACAAAATTTTGGAGAGTGTGGCAATTTTATTTTTTTGTACAAGTACCCGCGTTTGTGTTTTAATACCCGGGTTTTTCAATAGTCGGGTACCTGTTGACAGCCATATCTGAAGTTATGTTTACTTACTTTGGTTAAATTTTGTGGAAAGTTTATGTTTTGAGCACTCTTCATGCTAAAATCATCAAACATGTTTATTTACTCTTACACACATGCAACAAAATATGTTCGTTGTGACCAACATTTCTCATTTTGCTGAAGATCAGATTAAGTATTGTGTTTAGCATGTGACCACAGTTATTTTTTTACTCTGTATATATGTACTGTTACATTTTTAAAAAGGCATCATGATGAATACTAAATCTTTATCACAAAAGTAGGTCATTGAACCTTATCTTGTGCTCCTCTAATTTATGTTAGCACTTTAAGTTTATTTTGCAGGAACTGTTTATATTAGAATCATGAAATTAAATGATTTTATACATTTCTTTTAGTAATACACCTAGTAATACAACAAAAGTCAGTGTGTCATAAATCTGACATTAGGCTGTTGCATTTATAGCTCATGAACACGCTGATTGTAGATCAAGGCAGTGTCTGTCCATTTATTTAAATTTGGCATGTCAGGATCCTACTAATGTATCTATTCCAGACATTTTCATGTAATTGCTACCATGTATATGACTAGAAATTGTGTGTCATACCATAACCACATTCACTGTCTCATAGTATCAAGTAATAGCAAGGGAAAATTTGATTCTGTGACTTGTATCCTTGTCCAGAGTATAATTTTAACTTGTACGCTCGAGATATTTTAGAGAACATGTCAGATCATACATATCACAAGTTAAAGGTGTTTCACATAAAGAAGAAAAAATGCTTAGTTTTATCAGCTTTTATTTTCATGCTTCTGATTTATGTTTTATGTCATTATTGAGCATGGGGCCCCGAGTGGCCGAGTGGTCTAAAGCGCTGTCCGTTACGGATCACTGCCATCTCACCTCTGTCTTCGTGTGTTCGAGTCTAGGATTCGGCTAATGTAGATATGTGAGAAAGGTTGCCAGTAGCTTCTCGTGGGTCGGTGGTTCTTTCCGGTGATTTCCCGGTTTCTTCCTCCACCATTAATACTGGCTGCCATGAATAGCCTATCTTGTGCTGAAAAATGGCGTTAAGCCCAACAACAACAACAACAACAACAACCTTATTGAGCATTCAACATTTCATAGGTCATGATTACTCTAGTCTGAATTTATTTTAGGTATAATAATTTTGATAATAATTTATTAATGAATTGAATGCTGGAGATTACTAAAATTACTAAAAGCAGTGTTTTATTGTGTATTGTAGGACCTACAGAACCATGAAGATAAAGTTGCAGAGGTAAACAAGCTGGCAGAACAACTGCTGGGTGAGGGTCACCCAGAGGAAGATACCATCAGACGACGACAGCAGGTATGTGTTGGTTGAAAAGAATAGGGGTCTGGTAGAGAGTATAATATATAGAAAGTCAAGGGGACATGAGGGGGAAAGGATTTGACAACTACATGATTGTAGTTTGCATGTAAGGACAAACAAACCAGTAATAATACACTTAGCTTTAAACAGATGAGGAAAATTGTAGTAGCAGAGAACAACATAGCAATTGTGGTTTATGTTCAGTTAATTTTGAATGAAATAAATTGTCACTTTATTTGGAGTTAAGTAAATTGTGAAATAAAAAAAATTCTTCAAGGCAGCAACACAACAATTTGAACAACAATCAGTTAGTACATAATAAGGGTATTTTATCTGAAGAATACCCAAGGGGAGTAAATCTTGTTGAAATAAATTGAAAGGAATTCCTTATTAAAATCAGTATTTAGAAGGACTGTAATAGTCTCATTCTGTTGACATGCCATAGCCATGAAAGTTTAATGTGAAATTACTGTGATTAGCTAATTAACCGTTACTCATTATCATCCCATGACAGGAAGTGAATGAGGCATGGCATCGTCTGAAGCAGCTCTCGTTACTCAGACAAGAGAAACTTTTCGGAGCACACGAAATACAGAGGTTTAATAGGTATGATATCAAATATTTGATATTTCTCTGATCATGTTACACTCTCAAGAAGAAATGGGTTACATTTCTAAATACAGGGGATTTTAAAAGTAACCCGAAGCAAGGTCTACTAATATTATGCAAGATAGTCATGCATTTGGTTGATTTAATGGTATGATGTTTTTGAAACTTACCATGAATCTCAATGGTGTGTGACCTAGAATAGACTCTGGACATTCACATTACTTGGCCATGGAATATCATGCTATTCCTGTCTCACATCATGTATTAACAATTACCTAAAATTCATTGGTGTTTTCTTTACAAAAAGTTGTCTCAATATATGATTGAATAGGAAAGAAAATTTGAAAATTTAATTGATATTCCAATGATGCTTTTAGTTTACTTGTGTCAAATCCTATCATGGATCAGCCCAAGTCAGCTACTTTGGTACATCTTTGATAGAGACGTATATTCCAATTTCAAGAGCACTAAATAACCTAGTTATTGTTGTGTTAAAAACACCCCAAAAAAGTATGTCCCTTATATCCAGACCATCATGCTTACATCACATATTTGGCCATTTGCAAAAAATGGAGAGCATGATCTTGGCATAGTTGTGTTGTCTGAAAGTTATATTCAAAGCATGCAGTTGTGAAACTTGACACTTGTGTTTTGACATTGTTGTATCAAACACATCCAATTGATTCTTAGGTTCAGACAGTAACACTTTAATTGTTTTTCCAGGGATGCTGATGAGACCATTGCATGGATTATGGAAAAGGATGCTATTCTGTCAACAGATGATTATGGTCGAGATCTTGCCAGTGTGCAGGCTTTGCAGAGAAAGCATGAGGGAGTCGAGAGAGATTTGGCTGCACTGAATGAAAAGGTATATTGAAAAAGTACCTTTATCAATCTTTATTTTCCCTTGTTTATATATGACTGCAGCAAGAAATAGGTCAGAATGTTGTATCGTTAATAATACATTCCTTTAGGATGATTGCCTTTCTTTTATTTTATTTAGAACTTTATATAATTTTAATTTTAATCTCACTGCAGATGTTGTTGAAAGATTATAGTAATCCCTCACCATTACTTTGTTGTTATGAATTATCCAACATGATGAATGCCAAATTTGGACTCTCAAAGACATAGTTTACTTCATAATAACAAATTTGTCATTATGATAAATACTTTCATTTGGTATAGCAAGGAATTTTAAGAGTAAGAATGCATTGCTTTTAGGAAGAATACGTATTATTGTTTGTCACTGGTCTATGATTACACAGATACACGTCTATGTTGTATTTTATGCTCAGGAATTTGTTATACATCCTGTAGAACTGTTTACATCAAACTCTACAAGACCATTAGAGTTTGTTTGTTAAAATGGAATTTTAGTTAATGCTAAATGATTGGATAAATTATTTATTGTAAAACCTACATTTATGAGACGACACAACATCATTATCTTGTTCAGTGTCATGAACAAGATGTCTGCTGCATATCGACTTACTGATTATGGAGTAGAAAAAAAACACATTCTGAAACACTATCTATATAAATCATGTACTAGAATAATTGATAACCTCATCAAGTGTTTTTCAGAAAGCAAAAATTTTGCCAAATTTTAGTTCTTTGTAAACAGGCATCAGTGTTAATGTTTTCCAAGGACAGTATAATATGTACATTATTATTGATGTCACTAATTGCTCATAAAATAATTCAAATAATGGCTGAATTAGTTTTTAAAAATTTATCAAAACTTGCACAAACGTTATAAAAAGAGGTCAGGTGCATAATAAGGAAAAGGGTGCTGTATAGACTCACTTTTGAGTTGTATATACTCACATATATGTCGTATATACTCACTTTTAGGTAGAATCCAACTGCAAACTGCTCAAACCCAGATAATAATGCACTTGCAGATCTGAGTCTGTGCAATTTGTTAGGAATAATTGGTAGAACAAACAAGAAAGATCCAGATCTGTAGGTAATTTATGCTACGGCAGATGAGGATTGTTGTGTGCAGTTTGACTCATCAGTTAGTGAGTATATACAGTATTTGGTGAATGTAAGTATTTCAGAATTACTTAGATGACACTATTATTATTATTATTATTATTATTATTATTATTATTATTATTATTATTATTATTATGTCTGTACAGCTAATTTACAGCAGCTCATAAATTACTCAAGATTTCCAAAGGTTGCAAGATTTATTGATGATTTCATTTTCCTTTGAATGAGCATTGTTCTGTTTATTAAAATTGTAGAACAAATTTTTTATACATTTACAGAGACGATCACAACATATTTTTTAAAGACTACTATATCCCAAAACTCATAGTGTTACATTAGTGTATCAAGTAATCTCATGTCGTTGTCATCATAATATAATACATCATTTTGAGACGCACAGTAAACATTGGTTTTACAAATGCAAACTACCTTGCACACTGTACTCAAGAAAGCCTTTGTCCACACTTAAAATTCTGCTGGTCTATTTTCAGGTTACAGCCTTGGGTACTGAAGCCAAGAGACTGATGGACATCCATAGAGACCAGGCTGACCAGATCGATTCCAAACAGCATGAGATAGAGGATAACTGGAGAAGTCTTAAAACCAAGGTAAAGCATAACAACCGTGCTGATTGTTCAGATTCCTTTGAATTTAGATCCATTAAAATTCGCTACTACTTGAATGTCTGCTTGTTTAGAGAATTATGCTTACAGAATATAATTAACCTTGAAATTTGGTGTCCCAAGAAGACCAGATGGAAGAGTGATGGGCCTAAGGCACCATTTGGTGATAGCATAGATCCCACACCAGTTGGGAAAATAATGAAATCACGAAAATTGGCTCACCTTGAAAATAAGTTTAAAGACACGAGGAATCAAGAAAACGACTTTCAGGAAGTTTTTGTCTTTGTTTTCACCTATGCATAGATCACAGTAACTTGTGGTCTCTATCCTTTCAATTATACAATATTTTAACCAATGAGAGAGGTGAATTATATAATATCATGGTAATAATACAGCCACATAAATGTTCATTTGGAATTGATGAATTGGATACTTGATATTTATTATAGAGAGCCACTCAGATTGTTGTATAGTGATGATTATTGGGAAACTAGTGGACTTCTTTGACTAAAGATGGGAGGGGAGAAAACAGGAAATGGTTGGTAGTTATTGAAATGGTGCATCTTGCAATATCTGCATTCTATTTAGGAGTGGGTTCTTTATGCACCCATGTAGTTTAAAATGGAACCAAAATTATCCCTGAAAAAATGCATCCAGCCATTCACATTAGCAATCATTATTACATTAGTCACCATTCAGAACCATCAATAATGATTACCCTTCTGTTGATATTTTCTTTTTTTTGTGAGTGCATTTTTAGTCCCCCAGAAGTTGCCATTCTAGATAAATGTCCCAATTGTCAACAGATTTTAATCTTGTCCTCGTAGATCTTGGAGATCCGGTGATGACTTTTTGCTTAATAGATGCATATTTTGGAGTTTCCGTCTTAATTTGTTAATGTCCTTCCATCCTAATTTGTTAATGTTAAATGGGTAATTTATACTGTAACACAAATTTTTATTTTTTTGTTTGAAATAAGTTCATTTGAGTTCATATGCTGATGGCTGTTTGTTTTGTGGTGGTTGGTTAGTTCATGTAGCCACAAGTCCAAACGAGCGTATGGCTTGGTCCCAACTCCATCCTGTTTTCTGCACCCATCAAGAATTGCTGTTTTAAACTCTATAAAAAACTACTTTAATAATAATTACTAGATTGGGCAGAGAACATAAACATTTAACATTTTCGGATGCTGATCTGCCATCATCTATGGCCCTCTTTACTAGAAGTATGACAAATTTGAAATGACTTCTTTTCTAAAACTAGTTAACAGAATATGACCAAAATTAAGAGAAGAAAATGCATTTATGCATAATCTGCTTTCAATTTGTACTGATATGCCTGTACATATGGCTACCAATGCTACAAATAAACATTTAATCAACTTTTTTTCTCAAAGAAATGTTCATCTGAATGTGACCAAGTTTTGTAGGCTAAATTTGGAAGAGAACAGAAAGTACTTTCAGAAGTGGGGAAATGTTGCTGATATGCCATCAGAGATTGATGGAAATATAAGACGGAGAAAACTTTAAAAATAATTGTTTTGCATACTTTGGGCTTTTCTAGTGAAACATACATAGGACCCTGGGAAGACACTTTAACTTAAGTTGCTCACCGATTAGTGCAATATAGAATTTTCTTGTTAATATGAAGTCTCAGAAATCAAAGAACCTTAGCATAAATTTGTTAAAAAACTGCCTTCCCCCAGGGTACTGTGTATGTTTAAATGGAACAGGCCATAATAAACATGATTGGAAGAAAGTTTTAAAGAAAGCATCCCACCGATCCAGATGTCCTAGCAAGCTTATATTTGGCTATTATTAATGTCAACCATGTAAGTGATATGGCATCTTCTGACTAATTTTCAGGCTTCAGAGAGGAAATCACGCCTAGATGAGTCATACTATCTCCATCGATTCCTGGCAGACTTCCGTGACCTTGTTTCTTGGATCCATGATATGAAAGCCATCATCTCAGCAGATGACCTAGCCAAGGATGTAGCAGGTGCAGAGGCACTTAAGGAAAGGCACCAGGAACACAAGGTACCTTCCTTTTCATAGGTCAACAGAACAATTTGTTGTTGATAGCAAATATAGAGGTCTAATTTGAAACAGTGAGTGGCAGTGGATTGTTAGGAATCAATAAGTTAGAAATTCAACATAGAATATAATTTAATGAATTAACAAATATATTTTTACTAAATTTGTATACATCCCCCCACTACTAAAGCGAAAGAGGGCTTTTTGCCTTGGCACTGTCTATGGTAAATACACAAGTTTGTCCTGTATCCAGTTTAGACTAGTAGAACAAAAACTATTTGAAATTTTGCATAAACTACAGACCTGCCAACTCTTACGATTTTTGCCATAAGTCTTACGAAAATTACCCTTAAAATACAGACTTACAGCATAAAAGCAAAACTACGAAAAAATTATCATGCTGAAAAATCTGGAAAATTTGTTGATCTGTGTTTGATTTGGATCCATGTTTCATATTAGATTTAGTGAAATTCGTCAGGGAACCAGACTAACTTTACAGCATCACCTCAGATGCTTTTAACTGCCACTATTTGTTCATTAAAAACGTCTGCATGATCCAACTGTTGATTATAAAATTTGTTTTAAAATCGTGTCCAGCAAGTGATGCATGTTTAAGATGAAAGGGAAAATAAACCTCTTAAAAAGTGTTAATAATCATCACCAAAGAATAAAAAGGAATATTCAAATTCTTATGAATAAAAGATGGAATGGACACAATTATGTTTTTTGGACATCACGTGCCAATTTGAATATAACCATGGCGGGAGATATGATTTCATCATGTGCAATGGAAAAAGATAAAGGATTACGTCTTGTTGCAAGACAGCAACAAGCCATTGAGCTGCATAGGTGTTGGAACTTTAGTTTGTGCAACTTATCAGTGGTAAATAATGTTTATGTGTACCTTATAATCTCTTCAGATGAACATGGTTTTTTTTTGAGCTTTACAGTAGCAGTTTATATTTTTTTTACTCCTTACTGAAAACTGGTCAAACTTATGAAAAAAATTCAACTGCCTTACTGAGATGGACTTGTCAGGGTTGGCATGTCTGACACTATCATACCATATTCATAAATTGATTACCTGTTTGGATTTTCTTACCTTTATAGCAATTTAAAATTAAATTTTTCTCAAATTTTTTTTTTATACTTAAAACTATTTGGGTACACAGCAGTCAGAGACATGAAGAGGTTAACCTGAAACCACTCATTTTAATTGGAATGATCCATTACAAGGTTTAAATGGAATGATCCATTATAAGGTTTAAATGGAATGATCCATTATAAATTTTTTAATGGAATGATCTTTTATAACATTTTAAATTGAATGATTACAAAATTTTTAATTGGAAAGATCCATTACACGTCATACGTGGAATTATCCATTACAAATTTCTATGTCAAATCAAGATGAGGTAAATGTCAGCAGGATGATGAAAAGAAGGGGTATGTTGAGTTTTGATACAATGACATTACAGTTACGAAGTAAGTCTGTCACTTTCTTAAAGTAAGGAACCTATTACATATCCAGCTCTTCTGCTTGTAATAAGTATTCTGTTGGAAGACAAAAATGATCTGCATTGATCTCCATGCTTGTCATTTTATGAATTTGTTTTTCAAAAATAATGCAGTAGCTATGTACTCCTGATTCTGAAAATGAATCTTTAAATAAAAAAAAACAGAAAAAAAACCAAATTTTAGCCCTCCGAGATTACATTTAGCACCAGAATACTATAAAAAAAAATCAAAGTAGTTTGGTTTGGTTTTGTCATTCACTGATTCTAATGTTACATTCCAGGGAGAAATAGATGCTCGTCAGGACAGCTTCAGTGCCACATTAGAGGCAGGAAATAAACTAGTAGAATCAGATCACTTTGCAGCTGATGATGTGAGAGAAAAGGTAGGCACATCTCTCCCCCTACATGTTCTCATACTTGTCTAGTTTTATAACCAGATCAGTGTTTTTACTGGAAAGTTTTGGTTAAAAAGTATATCTATTCTTTGACTCTGTGAGTATTTGTGTGTGTATCTAAGGAGCCCAACATGGAAGAGTGATGTGAGATAATTGCTTTTACATATCACTGACATTTCATCTCAGTGTGAGTTCAGGTCTCTGCTCATTCAACAAGTGTATGTGAGAAAGCTTGTTGGTTGGTATTTCTTCCTGTTTTACAGGGTTCTTCTCAAACAGATGTACTGTTTGTGTCTTCTGGAAGAGATATGGTAGGATACAATTATCAGTGTTTAATTGATTTTACCTCCAACATGTCAAATCACCATCAAAGTAGGCCTTTATTTTACAGAGATTACAGCTGTACTTGTATCTTTGAATTTTGTCCAGCAACAAAATATACAGATTTCATTATTGTTTGGATTTTGGATTTCATTTCATTCTATTAAAATTGCAAAATGCTGAGTTTGACAACCCTTTAGTTTACCTTGTCTTTCAGAAACAATTTGTTCACAAAATAAAAAAAAATATTCTGAACTGTTTTCTGCCTGGTTATATTTATATTAAGGTTAATTAAAGGGCAGATAAAGCATCTGAGCACCAGTCACCTGTTTCAGAATGGAAGATTCCATATAGTGACACATCATGTTCTATATACAGTTTAATTAAATTCCATAACCATGTGTCAGACCCATTGTTGGAGAGTAGCTTCTGTTGTATAAATCAAAATCACAGCAATGAGGTGGAATTGTGCCAGTCATATATTGAACACTCCTACCTGATGCATGGATACCTCCTGAATGGTGAAACTTGACCAGAGTGCTTACCTTATTAGTAGAAAACATTTGTCCCCATTGTATTGACTTTCATCTTGTGAGATGTGAACTTATTTAAGTAGCAGTTTAAACAAACTTTGACCTGTTTAGAGAAAATATTTGAATAAAATATTATTGGACTCAATAGATTGAGTATGTCTACCATTATCTGTTTTTTTTTATATACATGTAATATTTTCATATTTTATCTGCTATGCACTAGAACTAAATTTGTATACTAACAGCTGCCTTGCTTGACGCTCAGCATTAAGAGGTTAGTTAGGACTGGTCGGCCTGGTGTCAGGATAATGTGACTGGGTGGGACATCATGCTACATGTCTGCAGCATGATGCTCCAGTGCTAGACATCATTTTAACTGCCACACTGCAGACATTGTAGTGATATGCTGAAAAATTGTTAAAGTTACATTAAAAATCATAATCACATACATACATACGTATGTAAGTACATGCATGCATTGGACATTATCTTCAGTGATTATCAGTTGAACATAAGGCAGATTCATTATTTTGGATTGATGTGAGAATTTGCGGTGTAGTTTGAATTTAACTGCAGAAGAAATGTCAAAGTATTTTATACTGTGCACTTCCAGCTTCAAACACTGCTGTCAGAGAAAACCAGCCTTTATGAGCTTTGGGAGGAACGTATGCTTCTGTATGATCAATGTTTGGACCTCCAGTTGTTCTACCGTGACACAGAGCAAGCTGACGCATGGATGACCAAGCAGGAGGTACATAAATATTCTTTCAGTATATATTTGTGTGTGTGTGTGTGTTTTATTTTTAAATTGTGTTGAATGTTTGATTGTATAAGGTTTGCAGCTCATCATTTTTTAATATTTATAAGAGGTGTGTGTGTGTCCATTCACTCAAAAGTGTTATCTGTGTGTGTCAATTCATTCAAAAGAGCTGTGTGTGTGAGAGTGTGAGTCCATTTCAGTCAAGAATTATCCATATGCAAGTTCATTCACATTAACAGTTGTCTATGTTTGTGTGCATATGTCCGTTTAGTCATGAATTATCTGTGTGCTTATCCATTCACTTAGAATTGTTATCTATATTTATTGAAAAGTGTGTTTGCTTCCATTTTTACTGAAAAACGTCTGTGTATCTTCATTTATGTAAAACAGTTATGTGTATATATATGTCCATTAATTTTTATAATAGAATTTTTAGTTTTCGACCCGACTGTTGTGTTAATGCTAATACATGTTTTGATATACCTTTTAGGGTTGATATTAGTGTCTGTAAATGTGACTGTGTGTTGATCCCATTTGCTCTTTCCAGACCCTTCTGTGTCTAATTTCCATTGTGTTGGTAGTGTCCTAATAATGTCCAATTCTCCTCAATAGTGTCCCATTTAAATGCCAGTCTTCTATACCCTAATTGTGTCACAACCATATTAAGTTTCTATTGTGTCCCATAATGACCCATTCTTGCTCAGTTTTCCTTGATCTATGATCTATCAGTGTGTGTGTTCATTTGTCTGTCTATCCTTAAACTTGGTTATATTCCTCATTTGATTCTAAAGGAGATGGGAAATATGGTTGCCATATTTTGACTTCACCAATTGTATGTCCATAACAATTTTTTCATTTAGGTAACATAATTCTAAAACAATTACAAGATCTCTTTTTGAGAAGTGGTACACATTTGGTCTATGTGCATTTTGCTATTTACAATTCTTAAGTTTTCTTATATTCTATGTTTTTGTCTTTATTTTTGTCATTTACCCTAGTGGTCAAGGTATGCCTTTGCTATCTACAATTTAAATTCCAGTGGTCCAGACATGCATTTGTTATTTACAATTCATAGTACAAATGTGGTTCAGATGTGTCATTGCTATTCATAATTCATATTTGACTTGTGCCCCAAATGTGCCATTGATATTCATAATTCATATTTGACTTGTGCCCCAGATGTGCCATTGCTATTCATAATTCATATTTGACTTGTGCCCCAGATGTATCATTGCTATTCATAATTCATATTTGACTTGTACCCCAAATGTGCCATTGCTATTCATAATTCATATTTGACTTGTGCCCCAGATGTGCCATTGCTATTCATAATTCATATTTGACTTGTGCCCCAGATGTGCCATTGCTATTCATAATTCATATTTGACTTGTGCCCCAGATGTGTCATTGCTATTCATAATTCATATTTGACTTGTGCCCCAAATGTGTCATTGCTATTCATAATTCATATTTGACTTGTGCCCCAAATGTGTCATTGCTATTCATAATTCATATTTGACTTGTGCCCCAGATGTGCCATTGCTATTCATAATTCATATTTGACTTGTGCCCCAAATGTGCCATTGCTATTCATAATTCATATTGGACTTGTGCCCCAGATGTGCCATTGCTATTCATAATTCATATTTGACTTGTGCCCCAGATGTATCATTGCTATTCATAATTCATATTTGACTTGTGCCCCAAATGTGCCATTGCTATTCATAATTCATATTTGACTTGTGCCCCAGATGTGCCATTGCTATTCATAATTCATATTTGACTTGTGCCCCAGATGTGCCATTGCTATTCATAATTCATATTTGACTTGTGCCCCAGATGTGTCATTGCTATTCATAATTCATATTTGACTTGTGCCCCAAATGTGTCATTGCTATTCATAATTCATATTTGACTTGTGCCCCAGATGTGCCATTGCTATTCATAATTCATATTTGACTTGTGCCCCAAATGTGCCATTGCTATTCATAATTCATATTGGACTTGTGCCCCAGATGTGTCATTGCTATTCATAATTCATATTGGACTTGTGGTCAGGGGCCCCGAGTGGTCTAAAGCACTCTCCCTTGTGGATCACTACCATCTCACTTCTGTCTGCGTGGGTTCAAGTCTAAGATTCAGCGAATGTGGATATGTGAGAAAGCTTGCCAGTAACTTCTTGTGTCAGTGGTTCTTCTGCAGATTTCCCAGTTTCTTCCTCCACCATTAATACTGGCCGCTATGTATAGCCTATTGTGTGCTGAAAAATAGTGTTAAGCCCCAGAACAACAACAAAGACTCATGGTCCAGATGTGCCTTTGCTTGGCTGGTGGTTCAGAGCTGCTGTTACTATTTAAAAAAATTTGTTGGACTAGTGGTCAAGATGTGCCTTTTCTAGACTTGGGGTCCAGACATTCCTTTGGTATTTACAATTTACAAAAATGGTCCAGGTGTATTGTTGTTTTACAGTCCTTTTTCTTTATAATTATTGTTTTTATCCACTTTTGATGCCACTCCATAAATCCTTCATACCCACATTTATTTCTGGACAAAAGTTTTTGAACTATTCAGGATATTTCTCTGAATTATTGTACACATTGGATAGGTAGTCCAGATGAAGATTTTGTTCTTTGAAATTCCTGTTTTTAATGGGTTTTTTGTCCATTTTTCTGTCCATCAATCTATTCAGCAAGGTTAGCAGAGGGGTATTTTAATACAAGTAAGAATTCTACGACTAAAGTGTGTTTCATTCTAACATAATTTCATATGACGTTTTACTTAATTTTTATTGGCATAAACTAAAAATAATGAAATTTTCTGAAGAAAAAAATTATAATTCATAAATGGAGTAAATGAAGTATAGTAAAAATTTAATAGGATGAAAATTAATGCAGTGAAATCAAACATTTTAAATTAGGCAACCACTCTTGGAAATGGAACTATTACATTAGTCGTTGGTTATCTGTATCTGGAATATTCCATATTCAGTATTTTAGATGTTATAATGGAAACAAAGTATAATGCATATAGTATATAATTTGAGAGTGCTGGACCTTAGGGTAGTAGCAACAGTCAAATAAGATATGTGAGCATAGCAAAACACAGTACCTTCATAATGAGTACTTATGCATCTAGAGATTACTCTTGCGTAAGTACTATTTTATCGTCTTATCAGATTAGGAATATAGCTAAGGGTCACGGCTAGCTTGCTTGTTTTACTAAAATCAAGATTATCATTTTTATTGTAGTCCTTCCTAGCTAATGAGGATTTGGGAGACTCTTTGGATAGTGTCGAAGCACTCATCAAAAAGCATGACGACTTCGAGAAATCCTTGTTAGCACAAGAGGAGAAAATCAAGGTGAGAAATGTACTAATTGTACTTTAATATTTATGAATTGTTCTGAAATCATTGGGAAAAACATGTACTAAATGAAATCACACCATTAGTTGTGAAGAAACAGTTGTGAAATGTGAAGCATAAAAAATGCACTAAACATAACATCTCAGTAACATAGGCTCTTCATTGCAACAGGAAATCTTGATTTGGCATTCATTAATTGGTTCATATTTCTACCTGTATTTCAATATATCTATTACAAGAAAATTGTTAATGGGGTTGTAACAAAGAATGATCAACATCAACAAATGAAGTTTGGCTGCAAATTTGTATACATAAGTACAAGTGAAGGACCTAACCAGATTTTCAGGTCATTATTAAAATTGTGCATACATTTTTTTAATTTTTTGGACTTTTTTTTATAAAATAAATTCTTGCTCACTTGTAAACTTTTTATGGATCCATCATTTGGATGCAAACCTTGTTTAAGCAAAAGCCTTGAAGAAGACAAATAAGGCAAATTAAAATAAGAAAGTTTAAGAAATGTTTGACCTACTTTATAAGATTAGTTTTAAAATTCACTAAAATGCTCTACAATGTATTCAACTTAAAATTTTATTGTAAAACTACCATGTTCAATGTAATACCTGCCCACAATTTGTTAAGTGGACATGCCTATTTTTGGTTGAAATCTTTTAACTCTTCTTTGCAGTCTTCATTTTAGCAGTGTGGGATGGAAGTGTCTTTTAAAACTTGACTGGCGACCACTCTGGTGGCCAAGTGGTTAGAGTGTCTGCCTTGGAAGCAGAAGATCGTGGTTTCAATCCCCGGCTGAGTTGTAGCAAAGACTTACAAAATTGGTGCTAATAGCTGCTTTGAATAGCGCTCAGCATTAAGAGGTTAGTGTTAGGACCGGTCCTTCTTATATCAGGATAATTTGACTGGGTGGGACATCATGCTACATATCTGTGATATTGATGCCCCAGTGCTAGACATCACTATAAACTACCACACTGCAGACATCATAGCAGTATGGTAGAAACATTGTTAAAAATCCAAATCACAAATACACACACAAAACTTAATAGTTCATCTGAACCTACCCAGTTTGTAGGTCCTGGATATTGGTACCACTTCAGTTTGTGGGTTGAATCTGCCTCAAAAGGATCTGCTCAAGTTTTGCATTTTTGCTTGGATTCAGGATTTAAAATGTATTTCCCTGATTTTTTCCACATATAGTCCTTGTTTTAAAACAAGATTTTCAACAGCTTTTATTGGCAGACTGTTTTAGCAGGCAAGCTCATTATTGATTCTGATGCCCAGAGGTGAAATGTAAAGGTCACTAGTGCCAGCATTTTCAGAATTTTTATTTCTTCTTGACAAGACAATAGGATTTCAGTTTTGCTCAAGACTTTATGCATTGGAGCCAGATACCACCCTGTTGATATTTGAGTCCAGAGGTTGATGGTCAAAGGCACATGTTTTAACATTATCATTTTGGGTTCATCGTGTGAAGTCTGCTTCCAACATGTTTTCCCACAAACAGTTTTTTATTGACTTGTAGTTGCATTAAAGTTGAGGAAATGCAGCTACTTATTGAGCCTGTGATTAGAGCAATGGTTAAGGTCACATGACCTGAAATTTAAATGGTCACGGTCATGTGACATTAAATTGATAAGTTATGGTAGTTTCATGGTTATAGTAGCTCCTTTCAGCCTGTGGAGATTCATGTGTGTATTTCTTATATTGGCTATTGCAATTGAAGTTTGAGTAATAGCATGATTTAATTTATGAAAATTTAGAACATACAACTTTTCCAAGTCGGAGCCCCAAGTGGCCAAATGATCTAAAGCATTCTCCATTACGATCACTGCCGTCTCACCTCTGTCTGCGTGGGTTTGAGTTTAAGATTCGGCGAATGTGGATATATGAGAAAGTTTGTCAGTAGCTTCTCGTGGGTCTGTGGTTTTTTCCGCGGATTTTGGTTTCTTCCTCCACCATTAATACTGGTCGCAAAAAAAAATGCTGAAAAATGGCATTAAGCCCCACAACATTTCCAAGTCTGTAATTCTCAAAAGTATTCTGTCATGCATCATAATCTAAATGTTGAAAAAATATTGCTGCAATTCACCATCTTTAGTAAAATGGTGAAACTTTTAGTTGTGATAAATCTTGTAAATTACATAACACTACGACTCATAACTCTCTTTGCAGGCTTTGGATGAGTTTGCCACTAGCTTGATAGAAAAGGAACATTATGCTGCAGATGATGTGGCAGCTAGGAGAAACCAGGTAAGACTCCATTTAGTAACCAAATGTTTTGTAGATTTCATTCTTTTTAAAATCCAGGAATTTTAAAACATAGTAAATGATGGTGAATGCAGTAGGATCTGTTTACTTGATTCAGGAATATTCTTGACAGTGTCATGTTTTTTCAAGCAACAAAACTAAGATCACTTTAACTACTGACAGGAATTCTAAAAATTGCAAGTTACAGACTGATAGTTGAACATAACCATTGAATCTTCACCTTGCTCATAATTTTTATGCCCCCCACTGAAATAGTAGGAGGCATATTGCTTTGCTTCTGTCTGTAAGTTCATACACCCATGAAGAATCCTTTTTTGGCATGATAGAAGATTGTCCATTTAGGATGATTGCAAAAAGGTCCATTTCGCATGATAGCAAATAAGCTATAGGAATTTTGAGCCATGAAGCTTTGCATACTTAGCAAAGATGCAAGTAGATGATGACCTAATAAGATTTTCAGGCTATTACTGAAATTGTTTAATTCTTTTCTTTTATGCACATTTTGGACATTTTTTGAACAAACCTTGATAGAACATAAAAACAATTCAGATAGATATATGGAATTATTTATGTTACATATTTCAGACCTGCCAACTCTTGCGATTTCGACGTAAGTCTTACGAAAATTTTCCTAAAAGTTCAGAAACAAGCCATTGAGTTGCATATGGTTTGGAACTAAAGTTTGTGTAACTTTACTAGTGGTAAATAAGGTCTTCGCATACTTTACAAACATTTCAGTTGAACATGATATTTATCGTCGCTGCATGAAACTTTTAATTACATTTTCCTGCTTTACAGTAGCATTTATTAATATTTTGTTACACCTTACTGAAAACTGGTCAATCTTACGAAAAATATCTTGCTGAGGCAGACACGTCAGGGTTGGTAGGCCTGATTTGTATTTGCATCTAGATGACCGGATTAACTTTTTTAAGTTACTGCAGCAATATTTGAATTTTATACATTTTTAATTTGATGGAGTCCAGGAAAAATAGAAGAAAAAAAAATCAAATGAAATTCTGATTGCAGTCACCAGAGTAGCTTTTCATGCAATTTTTCAAATTTTATATAATTTTGAAATATGTTTACTTTGGTCATCAGTGTCTGTCATAATGGCATACATGTTTTACTAGAACTGATCTAGTTCAGATTAGCCAGTATTGTACTGATGTGCTGTATGTTATGTATATTTACATTTTTTAAACTCTTAGTACATGATTTTTATATATTTTAATTTGTATTCAGGCTCTATAAATAGATGCTTATGTATGTGTTGTCAGATGCTAATAATAATCTTAAAAAGAAGACTGGATTAATTTCTCATTGGCTAATGGGGTTTGGATGGTTCTTGAAGAATCCATTAACTTCCCATTGGTTGGGCTAGGTCACGTGAATAGTCAGTTCTAGAAATAATTGAGTACTATGATTTGTCATATGAGGTATATTGTAAAATATAGTCATAATAGAAGTTGTATGTAAGGAGAGAACAAAGCAATCAGATTAATTTTGATTTGGATTCCTCCTCATTTCTCATGTTCCTGTTGTAAGTCTGCTGACACATTTTGTGTTGTACTTATTATTGAAGAGGAAAAACATTTGTTTGGACTGTTCAGTGGAAATAGAAAGTGCTCAATGTTTGGACTATAAAATTATTCTGGAACTGTTCTAGACAATGCTATCCTGAAAATGTCATGGATCCTTGGTGGACCAATACATTTCCATTTTTTGAAATTTATATGGAACTTTTCATTTTTTAAAACCTTGAATTGAACTTTAATTAGGGTTAATTTGGTTTCACTTAATACTACTGTAAGTTCCTTGAATGTTTTCATTTATCACTTTTATAATTAAATTATATGTCAAATTTTACAAAAGCTTGCTGATTTTGCTCCTTTCGGTTGCTTAGATTGTGACCATAGTGATAACATTTAAAACTGTTACTCTGCAAACACACACACACACATGTAATAAATGAGAATGTTCTTGTTGCAGCTTCTGCAGAGGAAGAAATACTTGCATGAGGCTTCATCTAGGAGGAGACAACATTTGGAAGAGTCTTACAAGTTCCAGCTATTTGAAAGAGACTGTGACGAAACCAAAGGCTGGATTAATGAGAAACTTAAGACTGCGTCTGATGAAAGCTATTTGGTAAACATTGATCCATATTTTCAGTATATTTCTTTTAATCAGGATGTCATTATCTCTGCCCTTGCTCAGGTCTCAATTTCTGTGTCCATTTTATTTATCATCCTATCTCTGAGCTAAAGGTCCCAAAATCTATGATGTCTTGGAGGATCCCATATGTAGTTATTTTTATTACACACATTTGTAAGCAAAGGTAGAAAAAGTGTTCTTATATACAGTACTTACTATGATGGTAGACTTGGTTGCAGATGACCTTATTTTTCACTCATTTGTCAATGCTTACTGGATAAATACCTCTTTTAAAGTTTTCACAATGTTTTACTTTTCTCTGCACAGGACCCAACAAACCTGCAGACCAAATTGCAGAAGCACCAAAATTTTGAGGCAGAGGTGGACGCAAACAAGAATCGCATTGAGGCCATCCAACAAGCTGGACAACAGTTGCTTGATGAGGAACACTTTGCTGCACCCACAATTCAGTAAATTGTCCTATTTCTGGATTAGCAGGACAAATCCTTTGTCTCATTAAGGATGTTCCATTTAAACACATTTTACCCCAGGGAAGGCATTTTTTAAATAAATATATGTTTAGGGTACTTTCATTACAGAAAGTTCATGTTAAAATGAAAAGAAAATTCTAAATTGCATCTACGGATGTGTATCCCACATTAAAAGTGCTTTCGTTGGGTCCATGTATGTTTTTCTGGAACAGCCCAAAAGACAAGTTCCCTGCCTTCTTGCAGTTTTTAAGTTTGATATGATTGTATAATCTGTCTCTATTTTTGTTGGGACCATATGCCAAGTCACAAGTCTTGTTAGACCACTAACAAAGGTTATCAGGGTGAGTAGGACAAATCCAGTCTGATTTGGACAAATAGTAAGATGAGTTCAGTCATGTTTAGACAGTAGGACAAATCCAGTCTGATTTGGACAAATAGATGAGTTCAGTCATGTCTAGACAGTAGGACAAAGCCAGTCTGATTAGGCCAAATAGTAAGATGAGTTTAGTCATGTCTAGACAGTAGGACAAATCCAGTCTGATTTGAACAAATAGTAAGATGAGTTCAGTCATGTCTAGACAGTAGGACAAAGCCACAGTCTGATTAGGCCAAATAGTAAGATGAGTTTAGTCATGTCTAGACAGTAGGACAAATCCAGTCTGATTTGGACAAATAGTAAGATGAGTTCAGTCATGTCTAGACAGTAGGACAAAGCCACAGTCTGATTAGGCCAAACAGAGAGACAAATTCAGTCCTGTCTATTCAGTAGGATAAATCCAGTCTGATTAGGACAAAAATAAGCCAAATTCAGTAATTTCTAGACAGTAGGACAAATCCAGTCTGATCAGGTCAGAGTAAGACAGGTTTGTCATATCTAGACAGTAGGGCAGATCCAGTATGATTAGGACAAACAGTAAAACAAAGTCAGTCATGTCTAGATAGTAGGACAGATACATTATGATTATGACAAACTTTAAGACTTGTCTAGACAGTAGAACAAATCCAGTCTTATTAGGACAAACAGTAAAACATGTCTAGATAGTAGGACAAATCCAGTCTGATTAGGACAAACAGTAAGACATGTCTAGATAGTAGGACAAATCCAGTCTGATTAGAACAAACATTAAGACCTGTCTAGACAGTAGAAAAAAATCCAGTTGGATTATGACAAATAGTAAGACATGTCTAGATAGTAGGACAAATCCAGTCTGATTAGGACAAACATTAAGACATGTCTAGATAGTAGGACAAATCCAGTCTGATTAGGACAAACAGTAAGACATGTCTAGACAGTGGAACAAACCCAGTTGGATTAGGACAAACAGTAAGACAAATTTGGTCATGTTTAGATAGTAAAACAAACCTGGTTTGATTAGGACAAACAGAAAGACAAATACAGTCGTGTCTGTACAGTAGGACAAATCCACTGTCAAATTAGAACAAACAGTAAGACAAGTTCAGTCATGTTGACAGAGTAGGACTGAACTTATTTTCATGGAAGATCATAAACCACAGTCTTCTAAGTCAGATAGTGACATTGGTGGTGTAAAAATATAATAAAAAAACGTCTTTTATGTCAAAAAGCAGCAAGCATTGTTTGGTCAAGATCATTCTCATGGTTTAAAGGAACTGTGAGTGTATGATTTCTTAACAGAATTTGTTCTATTTCATTGTGGGGGTTTTCTGCCCACTCTCTCCTGGGCAGGTGGTAGATTGCACCTTCTGCAGATCAAAATGTAGTGGTTTTCTTAACAGCAAAACCAAACTTGCCATGGTTCTTCACAGCTTCTGATTGCTGAATTATTAGTATCGAGCACTATTTTACAGACCAGCAGAAACCATGTGATTTTGCTTGTCAGTGTATATTTGAATTGCTTGAAGCATCAGCTTGAGTTGAGATTTAAGTCTTGACCTGTGATCATAAGAGCATTGTTGGAGAAGCTTTACAATTATTACATTCTTAAAAATGACTAAGGGGATGGGTTGTCAGTGGCAGAATAGATCAGGAAGGAAAACATGAATGAAGTTTGTACTTCCCATAAATGTATAGTTTAGAGTTTTGTGTGTACACACACACAGGGCTACCAAAATGTTGAAGATACCTGCTACTGCCCTGCTTTCATCTTTAAAAATTCTACTTTAACTGTGTCTTGATATGCAGAACAATGAACTACACCTTAATTCTTTTTCATCTTCATATAGATCATTATTGGTGAAATAATTTTGGTTTTTTTTTTCATTCCTGTATTTTGTCCTGTGAAAAATGGATCCTTGTTTTCTTGTGTGAAAATACAACACCATTCCATCATACCATGTGACACATGTTTCTTTGTGCATGCAGAAGTTACACCTGCAGCAAGAAAAACACTTTGTAAACTAGGATAAATAAATGGAAACTGCATTAACTTTCAGACATGGAAATTGATTTTGCAGAAAAAATTTGACTTTATGTCATGAGTACTTTTCTATATGACCTTTATAAAAACAATAAACTGGCTGTGATGCTTTACTGAATCAACTGGCTGTGATGCATTGCTACATCAGACTTGCATTGTAGTCAGAGTAAAATAATGTACAGAATATAAAGAATGTAGTTTACAGGAAGAAATTAGGTCATCCAAGTAACCTCACACATTGCAGATTTGTTTTGTGATCAGCCAATGTAAAAGTGAAATGGCAAAAGGAGATTGGGTCTGCTGAGGACAGAGCTTTATCTTAAAAACTTTGATTCAGTTTGGTTTTACAACAAATGGAACATTTTATTTTTCTGAATAAATGCAAAATATATTTCATTATGTAGTTTTAAAAATAAATATTTTGATTTCACAGGCATTAAAATGTCAAACATTGTTTATTATATGAATATTTCCAGTATTTACATAGGAAAGAAAACAATCTATATATTCATGGGTTGTTACATAGGTTTCGAAATTTCTTTAATTCTCTCACTTTTGTACACCCATACACCAGTGAAGAGACTTGGTCAAGTTTCTTTAAGAAATTAATTCCAGTAAATAATTATTAGTTTGTATCTTACAGGGAACGCATTGCAGAAATACAAGAATTGTGGAAAACTCTATGCAAGCAGACAGTATTGAAGGGTGAGAATCTTGTCATCATTTTTAAATACTTAAAACAGAGTCCACTTTCTGTAAAGTCATCATAAGGCAGAGCATATATTGTTGGCATGTTGTCCATTTGTCTGCCCATCTTGCTGATCCTTGTCCCTTTTCAGCCATTTCCGAACATCGCAACTAGCATGCATTTGGGGCAAGATTTTTCGGTTAATTAGGTCAAATTTCAGATTCACAAGGACTGAAAGAAGGAAAAATGTTTCTGCAAAATAACATTACTTGTATCCTTGATATATTGACTAAACTTAGTTAATTGGTTTGCATTCAAGATAAGAAAAACACTTCATTTTGGAATTAAATGGCCAAATATTAAGATCATGGTAATTCATGTGAAAAAAATGGTTTTAGAGGGTTTTTTAAAGACATTAGCTTGCATTTCAAGACAAGGAAGATGGTAATTCCTTATTTGTTCTTAGTTCAAGGTCACAAGGGCTGAAAGAATACCTACACATCATTGATGTGTAGGCTGTGAGATTTATGTAGTCACCTGACTAGGAATGCAAATAGCCAGATCCAGGTCAAATTTCAGCAACGATTTACTGTCAACTTGTTTGTCGGCGAATTAAAATATAACCAATGCAATGCTCACAATTTCTGAGAAAATAAATCATATTCCTATCGATTTCATGCAGTTATATCTTGATAAAAGGTCGTTCAAGTTTGCTAGGATGTCTATTAAACAGATACCCCATGCCAACACTATATGGTATTGGTGTCGGTGAATTCCAACTTTTCGATAGGCAATGGACTCTGACCATGTTCCCCAATATAAATGTTCAAATATTAAAAATGGGGTGGCAAGGGTCAGAGAAAACTCAGAATATGTTGTAGAGATGATGTGAGGAAGCACATTGGTAGCAAAAAGCTCATAGAGGTTTGGAAAATGAAGAACTCTAGCAGATTTAAGCTTAGGAATATTTTATGCCATCAACAGAAGACCTGCAAGCTACCAACGCTAAAACATTGTGAGTTTTCTTATTGAACACACCCTGCCTTTATCAGCTGGATCCCATGCTAAACAATTGTTCTGACAAACATTCCTGGACTCAAAGATCGCTTCATGAATTCATGTCAAAATTCAATAATTTGTATCCCTATTTTCACTAACTGTGAGCCTGGTGGGTTGGCTGCTATGTATGTTTATTTTGAAGTATGTACATAATATGTGAGAATATATGTGTATTGCACAGTATGTGCAAAATACATGAGACATCCTGTGGCTATCTGTTGATTTTGCAGTTTGTACAGAATATTTGAGACAGCTTGTAGCTATCAGTTTATTTTACAGCATAAAGCATCAGATCATATTGAAATATTGATATGTATAAAAATGGGATAAGCACTGGCCTAAAAATAAGATTTCACATTTTTAATGAGGACATTATTGTATTTTAATGTATTTATGCTTTTTGGTATCAAAATTTTAAAATATTTGTATCGCATTTTGAATTGTGGTCAAATGTATCTATCATAAATGGATGTTCTTGATAAACTTAACCTTTTCATCACTAAGTAACTTTGTAGGCATTGAAGTTTGTTAAACGGACAATTTTTCCAAAAATGTCATCTGAATAGAATATTTAAAAATATTCCAAAGCTTTCCTGGAGCCATCTAACACTCGTGTGTGCCCAACTCTGTCAGAAAACTGAAACAAATCTCTTTGGTTTTCTGGCTTCGTCCAAACAAAATCATGTGGAGCGTACAATTCCTCTGGTTCAAAACCTTCAAAGTCCTCTTCATCGTCATCACTGTCACCCACAAGTGCATTCCATTGTCTCTCCTTAAGTCTTCTCTCATTTTCATCCAAATTTACCAGGTCAAAATTATTTAAATCATGCGATAACTCCTCTGAAATTTCTTCAAACGCTGACATTTTGGATACAAATTTCAGCATTCGGAAAACATGTTAAAAGTTCCTACTTTGTTCAATATTTCTAGTTGTATACAAGCTAAACTCAAGAGATCATCCAAATATAACATCTACATTACAAGATGGAAGTTATTAGAGGTACCCCAAAAGTTATTTAGTCGGATACTATAATGCTAAAGAAGAACAGTGCCCCAGACCAAAAAGTCGGTCCATAGTGTTTACGGACTTACTTCCCACTGACCAGTTTTGCGGTCTGCAGTGATGAAAGGGTTAATGAAATATTGTTGATTAGTTGTTTGGCGTGATCTAGAAGGAGGAAACAAATCATGGTTTAATGTAACATTGAGGTATCCTTGCTGTAAAAGATATATTCATAACATCTAAGAATGATCTAGTTGCTTGATATAAAAGATACACAGCTACTAATTTCAGCATGATTGCTTGGTGTAATAGATTCATTGATGACTACCATAGCACAATGTCTAGTTGCTTGGTGTAAAAGAGTCACTGATTACCACCAAAACATGATATAGTTGCTTAGTGTTGTTGTTGGGCTTAACACCATTTTTCAGCACACGATAGGCTATTCATAGCGGCCAATATTAATGGTGGAGGAAGAAACCAGGAAATCACCGGAAAGAACCACCGACCCACGAGAAGTTACTGGCAAGCTTTCTCACATATCCACATTTGCCGAATCCTAGTTGCTTAGAGTAAACAGGGTTCCTGCAGGTCATGGAATCCTGGAAAAGTTTTGGAATTTAAAAAATAAGTTTCAAGGAACTTGAAAAGTTATGGAATTTGTCAAAGCTTTGCAAAGTTTTGGAAAAGTCATGGAATTTGTGACAATGGAGTTAAATTGATTACTTCAAATTTCATAGAGCAATGAGAACCGATTAAATAAAATGATAAAATTACAATCAATAAATGATTTCAATTCATATAACAAGAGTAAGTTCCCCTAATGGAAGTATCACATGATTTCCAGTGTAGGTCACCAAATAAAAGAAAGCAACTGGAAAGTAATGTTTTGTTAATATTGTAAATAGGAACACCTACAAAGACTACATATAATTGTTTCCTTTTTTTTCTTTTGTATGCAAATTACATTGAACATTGGATTATGACAAATTATTACTATATAAAGTCAAAGTGTGCTAGCCCTGGTAAATTTAAAATGTACATATTAAAAATATTTGTTGTTAACTTATTTGTTATTGGAGATTGAAAGATGTTATTCTTTAAGTTCATTTACTTGACAATGCAAGATAGTGCGGTCCTTGAGTTTTATGGCATGGCCCTGGAAAAGTTTTGGAAAAGTCCTGGAATTTGTTTTTATTAAGTCTGCAGGAACCCTGTGTAAAATATACACTGATGACCATCACAGCACAATCTGGTTTAAATGATTCACTGATGACCACCACAGCATGATCTAGTTGCTTGGTGTAAATATACACTGATGACCACTACGGTATGAACTAGTAACTTGGTGTACAAAAATTCATTGATAACCATGACAACATGATCTAGTTGCTTAGTGTAAAAGATTCACTGATCACAACAGCATGATCTAGTTGCTTGGTGTAAAAGATTCACTGATACCACCACAGCACAATTGAGTTGCTTGGTGTTAAAGAAAACTGATAACCACTACAGATGATATACAAATTCATTTATTGTTGAGCCTACAGATGATATACGAGTTCATTTATTGTTGAGCCTGCATTGATGGGAACTTGACATAAGCTGTCATAAAGCTTTTTTTCTTTAAAGATCAATAAAGGCATGGCATGACACAAAAGGATCTCTAGTTTTTCACAAAAATCTTGTACAAAATGATTTCACACTGGTAGAAGACATCCTCCAGAAGTCAGTATTGATGGTAAAACAAAGTAGGAGAATGCAAAACTTTATAAGAACAAAAATATGAATTGGAATATATTATTGACAGGAAGCCATTTGGTAGTTCAAACCAGCTGGAGAATCCATTTTTTGTCTAATGTTTGTGTATATGTCAATGAAAGTTTACTGATGGAAAACAGTTTTTTTTGCTAGGCAACAAACTTAAGGAAGCCAGTCAGCAGCAGCTGTTTAACAGGAATGTTGAGGATATAGAAACCTGGTTGACTGAAATAGAGAGCCAGCTGATGTCTGAGGACTATGGCAAGGTAATGTATCCCAACTTTATGCCATGGAGATAATGGTTGAGGTCCTCAGCTTTATTATTATTATTATTAATAATAATAATAATAATAATAATAATAATAATAATAATAAGCTCATAAAATGTCCTCAAAATTTACAGGTCCTCAATTATAGCCTTGTATATGCTGTAGACTTTAAGTGAATGTATTTGTTACATACAGGACAGGAGACATCAAAACAATGCTGTTGTATCTTCCCTGGATTTATGTTGGCCTACAGTGGCTTGTTATAGTTGTTAGACAACCTTAGATTCTCTTTTTATTTCTTGTTCCTTTAGTATGTTGATGAACTTGAGATATCCCTTTTATTATTAGACAGTGTTCCTTTTTTTTTGACAATGTACAGTTTTCTTGATTGCATAGTGTAGACTTATTTTAAGGTACACAGTGATGAATATGTAAAAGGTCTACAACATTGTTAATCTACATTTGGTACCCCAGAGACGTAATTATCTGTTTCTTATCAGTAGCTAAGTTACTACCCATTGCTTGCTCTGTTTTAGTAAAAAAATAAAGATACAACTTCTTTTTAGAGAAACATTGGGTTGTTAAGCTGTGCACAGAAATAAATAGGTTGCAGTTTCTTGAGCTATAAATAAAGATGAACACAAGAGGAGAAATTTCAGTTCAGAAGATTAATAATGTATAAAAAAAATGTACACATTCATGATCAGTTTTTGTCGTCATTTGAAAACGCGTACAAAACATTCAGTTATATAAAGTAATAAAAAATTTCCAAGAAAGTTAACAGCATTTGCAAGATATTTTTCAGAAATCAGTAATTGGTACTTGAAAAATGAGCTTTTAATTGTTGCCAAGTAGTGTTAGATACTCTTCCAGTCATTATTTTATGGTCTGTCTTGATAAAGTTGCATGCTTATATCTATATTTGTTTCCTTATGCATCCGTAGACATTGATGATTATGTGCATGTTAAAAGTTTAAAATGTCTACATGCTTACTTTGAATGTTCTAACGCCATCTTGCATGAATACTACTATGTATTTATTATTCTGTATCCTTTGTAATAATGTCAGGATGACTTTTTATTTTCATCCATTGACCTGTGGTGGCACAGTCATTAACATACCCAGCTGACAACCAAGACGGTGTGAAGTAAAATTCCTGTACTTAGAATAACCTGAGTCAGCCAACATGGTGTCCTTGGGCAAGGCCTTTTACTCAAATTTCTTTGGCACTAATTAACCTACTTGTGTTGCTGTGCTGTAAGACTGCAAAACCAGACTGATTATTTTTTGAAAATTCCAGTTTGTAAAATTCTATTTTATCTGTTTTATGCTTTATATTTGTATGTTGAGTAATGCTAGTTCCTATATAGAAAAATATAAATGTGGTTTTATTCTGTATTATAGTGTTCAGTAATATAAACCTTTTTTAGTGCATACTTCCTTGGTAATCATCTCTTTTAAAATTGGGCTCAAGTTGTCAGAACTGCTCTGGTGGCCTAGTGGTCAGAGCATCTGCCTCAGATGCAGAAGGTTGTGGGTTCAATCCCCAGTCGAGTCATACCAAAGACTTACAAAAAATGGTACTAATAATTGCCTTGCATGATGCTCAGCATTAAGAGGTTAGTGTTAGGACTGGTCATCCTGGTGTCAGGATAATGTGACTGGGTGGGACATTATACGACATGTCTGCGGCATGATGCCCCAGTGCTACACATCACCATAAACTGCCACACTGCAGACATCGTACCAATATGACTGAAAATATTTAAAGACGTTAAAAATCATAATCACATAATAATCACATCAAGTAAGTCAGTCATTTAAAAAAAAAGGCACATAATACTAATAGTTTTCTCAAAATATAGTTGACTTATTCAACAAGATTAAAAGGTTTTTTGAAAATTCCAGTTTGTAAAATTCTATTTTATCTGTATTATGCTTTATATTTGTATGTTGAGTAATGCTAGTTCCTATATAGAAAAATATAAATGTGGTTTTATTCTGTATAGTAGTGTTCAGTAATATAAACCTTATTTAGTGCATACTAATCAGAAAGGTAACATGCTATATGATTCGTTCATAACTGTAACATTTTTAGAATATATTTCCATTATATATATATAGAGAGAGAGTGAGAGAGAGATGTATTTATTATTTGTAAACTAATCAATCTTCAGTTTCAGCATACAATGCTACTAATAATTATTTATCCCTGTTGTGGATTAAAATTTTAATTTTTATTTGTGTTTTGTCAAGCTGTATGTGCATGCAGAATGATTTAACGTTTCGTTTTTTTTTTCCTTTGCATTATATTTTAGATCCTCCGCCGAAATGTGAGTTACTGAGTTGCACTGTACTTAGTGAGCTTTACCTTTTTGTTGTTGCATGTAGCAGTGACGTTCATACACTTGCCTTCTCTGAGCTTCAGGCATTGTGTTGTTCCTAGCTTGATTTAGGAGGGCACTGTACCCAACCTTTTACAGGGGTATTATCTGTTCTCTTTTGGATGCACCCTGCACACTTTGCTGGTTGCCCTGCCATAAATCCCAAAGTTTTGATATGGGGCATAAGGTAACAGTTTATATGTGCATGTTTGGCATAAACTTTGCATCAATTTTCACAAGTTGAAATCTGAGTTTAAACATATCATTTGAGCATTTAAAAATGTTCTTGTGGAAAGAATGTCCCAAGAAGAAGCTTTACTGCAATTAAAATGCCCTGGCAGGCAACCAGTATCCTGCCCTTCCTCTTGGTCTGGGGACAACACTAAATGTGACATTCTTGCTTCAGAATCTTGAATAAGAAAAATAGGTTGACAAATCTATTGCCATGCCAAACACTACTGAGGTTATGGATAGGATGTTGTGGTAGGGAAGATATGATGGTGCTAGACTTGTCTATAATTCTGGATTTTGAACAATTATTATAAACATTTGGTTAAAAATCCATGTTGTGTATTGAAATTTCAAATAATAAATATTGGGAGGGGTGAAATTATCAAAACGTTGTTCTTTGTTCAGTGGTAGGAAGAAAAATGGTTAAACAATAGGATTGACTTGTACTTACATTTTAGTTTCTAAATGTGAAAAACGATGTAGATAACAACACCACATTTAACTAGACTTCAGACAGATTCATATGATGACAAAGGTGAAATTAAAAAAAGCAGATAATTTATGAGGATAAATAATTTGTGGTTATAGTCTAAGCAAAATATTTTTAAAGGAATTTATGGTCTTGAATTTGGAATAACTGATGCACCTTTTATTCTTGTAACTTTCAGTATTATTTACTGTGTACAGGTACTATAGACTGATATAAGATGCAGTATGGTGTTTTAAAATATGTAACGTCTAATGAATAGTATCCATTCATGATCAACTGCCAAGATTTTGAAAAAATTACTCCAGATAAACATGCTTATGCATTGGCAATTAGGTGTGCTGTTATACTTTTAAGCAGCCACATGGCTTTTTCACTAGAACAGTTATAAGCTTATTCTGCATTTTTAGGACTAATTCACATTTTGAGGTCACATAGATTTGCTTGCTTTGAAAGGTGGGAAATAGAGTTAGTAAGAAGGGCAGCAAAAGTGGAAATTATACCTAAGGGAGATCGTAATTCTTTTCTCCAACATGTTCCTTGATGCTCAGCCATAACCCCCGGTTTTAAAAATGGTCTGTCCTTTCAGCTTTTACATTTCCACAAGATTATCGGTAAGCATTATTTCAGTAGACAATCATGCAGTTTCAATTTGCCATTTTCAAAAAAGTTATATGAATGTTTTGAACCACAACCAAGAGTGTATAATTTTTTCCCCAATTAACATTGAAATCATATATTAATCATTGCAAACAAATTGGATGAAGTTCATTCACACAAGACACACTTGCAAAGCCTGAAATTCATTCATACCAGGTAAACTTGTAGTGCCTGAAATTCATTTGTATCAGGTAAGCTTGCAGTGCCTAAAATTCTTTCCTATCAGGTAAGCTTGCAGTGCCTGAAATTTGTTCATACCAGGTAAGCTTGCTATTGACCAGTACATACATTTGCTTTGCTGTAAGGGATAAAGATTATTGGTACCAGTAACTTGAGATTTTTTTTACACAAGTCTTGCTTGCTTTTTTTAATCCTGAACCCTCAAGAATTGTCCTTATATATTGTTTTACAGATTCCTAAATATTGGCTTTTGATAGCCAATTGTTAATGTTAAATATTCAATGACAAAATTATCAGATTGGGGGATAAAATTTAAGCAGCATGGGATTCGCATAAAGTTGGCAAGAATTGTATAAAAGCCAAGGTTTGTTTCATTTTTCTGTCAAGCCAGCATTGGCAGAAGCATGACATAATAGTCACTCTGGCAATTAATGTTTCATTTTGTTGAGCCAGTCTTGGCAGATGCTTGCAAAAGTAATTATTTGGATGTCTGTATGCGTTATCAGTTATTTGTACATCCACACTAGATTAACATCCGTGTTGATGTTTTTAGTCTCATTGCAATAACTTATTGTATTCTGCTCTTTGGATTTCGTTATGCACCTAACTTCATCCATATAAATAATTGCCTCTTTTGAAGCTGGGATTAGGGTGGTGTTTTATTGGGGTTAACATGTCCAGTTTTTGTTATCAAATAAAGTAATAATTGGCTCTAATCAATTTTTTTCACTTGATATGCATCTGGGGTTGGTATCATTGTCAACACATATGAAAGATGCACTTTTAAGACCTCGTATTTCAACCATTTTTCACAGATGATAAGCAGCAATTTTTAGAGAGGATGTCATAGTGTTCTACCGTTTGGACAAGGGTCTGCAGTGGATAACTTTGTTCATTCTTAAGGGTTTTTTAATTTAACTTATGACCACATAGGTTTTGTGTATTCAAAAGGCATACTTTTATTCCTGGAGTCACATGGCAGGAGGATGCATCATATTGTGTACCACACCTTCATAAAAATAGGTCATTGTGACCCATATTTCACATTGCAGTGACTTTAAATATTCTGCTTGAAGTTGATTTCTTGATCACAATTCAAGCTAGAGTCATTAAATTAGATGAATGTATGCATCTCAGTATCACAATTATACAATAAAAGAAATGAGATCAAAGTGCTTGTGTGAACTTGATCAGATCAAAAGGAAAACAAACTTTTGGTGGAAAGTAGGGACTCTCAATGGACAAAGTTGGCAATATTATGGATAGAACATCCTGTTAATTAGAGAGAAACATTGTTCGTCCCTGAATCATCTCTTGCACATTTGGGAGAGTAATTGGAAAATTCACTTGACTGCTATAGGATCTTCTTTACCATCTTGAGTTGACTGAATCAGTTTTCAATCATGTTCAACTATTGTGGCTAAACAGGGCAATTACTGATGCATGGAGTCTGTAATAGTGATCATGCTGACTGTCAATCATAGATTAATCAAAGCCTGTTATTTCCATCCAGTAAAATCACACTGAAATGGGTGGACAATGATAATATCTTTCGAACCAGACTTGATATCATATAAACAAATGTTATTTAACATTTTGTGTTTTGTATGCTCTAATACAGATACCACTATTTAGATGTTAACATCATTGGAGTCAAAATTTATTTTCTGCTTGATAATTCATGAGTGCAATGGTTACTAGAGGTTACACATAGTGTGACATGCTAATCAATTACATTCTGGTGCATTTGTCAAGTAGTACACTTTCTAAATGCCTTTTCAAGTACATTACTTAAATGGATTTCTAATGAAAGCTTTATTGTAATATTTCCTTTAAAATTGATGTTTCTTTGTGGTGAAATTCCTATAGTAACATTCAGCTCAGAAATTCTAACAAATAAGTCACTCTGGCTGCTGTTTGAATGAATGTTAATAGATTAGTACTAATAATCTTTTGTTTTTAATTAATAAACAATTAACTTGGCATCATTTCCTGGGAAAGGTGTAATTGTTTTTTTTTTGTCATGTGTGTTAAGTATGATGAGACTTCGAAAACCACATGTGAGCATGGTGAGATAAGATATCATATGTAAGCATAGTGAGACATGACAGTTAACATGTGTGAACATGGTGAGACATTTCTAGCAGTGACAGACATATCCTTTATATTGTATTTATATTTTGTGGGTCAGATACATGGGTTATACATTAGTGTTTGAGTGCAGGTAGACTAAGTTATGGAGAACACTCATTTTAAATACATATAAAACATCAGTTTCTTCAAATATACTGCACAGTAAGATGTGGTAATAAGTGAAGTAATTCAGTCAAGGTGCTTGTGATGCTTCTTGAATAGTATTTTACTTGGCATACTCAAGCATTTGACTGAATTCTTCCTCCCAGTATCCCCTTTCTAAGCTGTATCACTCCTCTGAAATGTTTACAAGGTGGATTTTGCCTCCTCATGCCACATCAGAAAGTGGCTCCTTAAGACCGGGTTAAAAGCAGAATAAAAAAAGAATTAATTCTCTGTAAGCTTGCAGCATTGGTTCCAAAGTTTGCAGTCATTTTGCACAATATACATGATGATAATTTATTCAGGAATTTTTTTGTACATCACAATATTGAATTATATCAATAGTTGCCATTCTAGTCCATTTGTCTGTAGTGAAGTGTACACATTTTCTGTATAATGCTCAGACTTTCAGCTAAATAATTCAGTGATTGATTTCTTATCAGCTTGAAAGGTCAAATATAATTCAGATTTACCTATTAAGTACTCTACTAACAGACAATGCAGTTAAATTGTCTTATGGTAACATTTTTGTTTACTTACAAATTTTGGTTGGGTAGTCTGTACTGCACATTACTTTACTTTGAAAATTTTGCACTTGATATACATGGGAAGGTACATTTATTTTTACTGCCATGAATTGACTTAATTTTTTGCTTCTTTTCTTAAATTTTTCTTATCAATACATTTAGGCCTTCAATCAAGATCTGAATTTAGCTTTATTATTGTTTTCTGCAGACATATATTGAGTCATAATTTTTTCTGAAATATAATCTGTAAGTTGAAATGCAGGAACATTTTTGTTTTCCAAACAGATTGATAGGTTTGGTATTAGATAGTCAAAATTTTATCCAAGAGTTGCATGCAGCATAATTGTCCATTGAATTGCCTGCATGAAAAAGGTTTTAGTGACTTCCTGACTGTTAAAGAGGAGTAGTAGTATTTAGGCAATTAGAATAAAAATGGAAATGGTTCTTTTTGCCAGCTTTTTTTGTCACATCTTGTACCTCTCTGCTTAGCTTAATTTTTCATAATCAAGATTTTTGAAGGAGGGCTTCATTGTATTAGCTTTATTGAAGATATACAAAAGGATTTCATTGATGTGCTCTTGGTTTGTGCACTTGTATGGACATGGGTGACCTGTTGGAGGATGACAAAGGTTTTTTTTAATCATGCGTATAGTTATTCTCAGACTATGTCTAAAATCCAATTCTCATGGCCAGCTATATAGAGGAACTTGTCTTTAATGTTAGTTTTCCATGCACTAAACATGTGTATGATTGCAAAACATGTTCTTGCATAAAGCACAAACATATTAAAACTTTTATATAATTTTATGTGTATTTAAATAGTGACTTTTACTTATGTATAGATTTTAATTTAGCATTTACATGGATTTTCCTCTTATAAAGCACATGTTTTCCATATTTTGAACCCAGAAGTTTATTCTATTGGACATTGCCATTAAAAAAAATGCAACTAAAGTTACATTTTGTTTAACTATAAATGTAATAGATCACTACTTACAGATATAAATCTAAAGAGATAGCTAAAAAATAATTAACTAGATGTAAACATTTGTATCCTGAATATTGGTATGTAGGTCATTTAAGTTGGGAAATATTGTTAAAAAGTGAACTTCAACTAATGTAAATGAAAACTGCATGTCTTCTTAAGTTAGCTCTTATCCTCCACCACAGGAGAGGTAGAGGCCAGTAGTGTTACTCATTTCCATCTACTTTTATGTCACAACAGGGTTACATTATGAGTTTAGATCATTTCAGATTGGGCATTTGTGTTCCATGACCACATTCCTAGTTAATTTATTTTTTTTATCTATTTTTACAGGACTTGACCAGTGTTCAAAACCTGCAGAAAAAACACGCACTTCTGGAGGCAGATGTTGCAGCACATCAGGTTAGTTACCTCCCCTTGGTTTACCACCACTGCAAGAGTAGAAAAAAGGGGCAAATTGTTTACGACAATCTGTTCCATACCACAGGCACAAACAAGTTTAAACTTGGATCTATTGAAGTCTAACTGCTTTATCTTGGTTATAAGTAGGTGACCTGATATGCCATCACAGCAATATTTTTTGTTCTAAAACACATTTTTTAATTTATTTTTGGTGAATTTATATGTTAATCAGAATTGACTATTGAGCCATTATGATAATTTTAAATGTTTCAACATTTTCAACCTTGAGGGTTTTTTTGTGTTGTTGTTGTTAGTACATTGAGGCAAAAGTTAGATGTAGACAAATTAGTTTAGAATGTTCCTTTGTATTTATATGTAGGGAAACTGATATTATTGAAAGACCTCTGAACAGTTTTACAACATATTTCAACATTTTTAAATTTGAGTCTTGATTTTTAATTCTTTGCATACATTAGTCACATCTACTTTTACGTTCTCCAACAATTCTCCCTTCCACAACTGATAATTCAATTAGGCATCTTTTCTCACCATTCAAAATGCATCCATTTTGTTAGCATCGAATATCCTCCTGTATGTGGTTGCTTTCTATTAGCCTTATAAGGTTGGATGATATATATCTTGTGTCTATGACAGAAAATGCAACAGTTATATGAAAAGTTAATCGAGTTGTATCAACATTTTGCAGTTTTGTGAGAAACAGAATCATAGCCTGGCATTTACAAGTGTTTAAAACGTTCCTGCTGAAAATTAGTCACTTGCAGCAACCAATGCCAGCATTTGTCATTGTTCATTTCATACAAACCTAATATGTGACCATAGTAGGCCATCTTCTACATGCAAGTGCAGTCAGCTAAGAGCTTATTTTGACTATCTTTTTAACAAAGTTATGTCTACATTTTTTTGACAGGGATTTCATTTCTCAGTCACATACTTATTCTATTAATGTTTTAATTGAATTCTGTAGCTCACACAGACTTTTATTAGATCCCATACCTTCCTTTTTCAGGACCGTATTGATGGAATTGCCATCCAGGCGGCTCAGTTTGTTGAATCTGGCCATTTTGATGCTGATAACATTAAGGCCAAACAGGAACAATTATCAAAACGCTACAAAGCTCTTCAGGTAAATTCCTATTTCTGCAAACAACACAGATCCAATATCCATCCATCACCTATGATTACATGTTCCACCTGTCATTAATTAGTAAAATATAACAAAAGAAAAACTACTGTAATAAGACTTAAAAATGAATACCCAAAAGGACAGTATTCTATAATTAATGGTGTCTTTTAAGATGAATTTCACTTTACTGTACTTATAGAGCAAAGCACCATAGTTTCGTAAAAATCTAAACAAGCCAAATTATAAATAGATTTTATTAATATTAGTTAAAAATCAGTTTGGATGGAATGAAACTTGAAACAGTACACAAGTTCCTAGATAGTACCTTTTTTGAGAAGTATATATCATACAGCCAAAAATGTACTCTCCCTAATTTCTGAGTATTATTTGACATAACTTGGTTCATAGTAGGACTCCATGACGATAAGATCCAGATAGTCCAACTGTATAGAAGTCACTCTGCAATGTTTTTTTGTTTGAAAAAAGTATGGAATGTTTTGGATTGTTGAGATGACTTATTAACAGGACAAAATTAATATCTCATAGTGAATCCACTTAGAAAATGTTTGGATATTTGCATTAATAAACATCAAAAGCTTTTTACTGTTAATGCAGGAGCCCATGGCTGCTCGCCGTCAGAAGTTGGATGATGCACTCCGACTGCAGCAGTTTCTGCGAGATGCAGAGGATGAGGAGGACTGGATCAGAGAAAAGGAGCCAATAGCAGCCTCTGTTAATAGAGGTTAGTTCAGCACAGGAATGTAGTTGTTTCTTTAAATATGTAACTCAAGTCTCAATTAGTTTAATGGAAGAATTGTTAATTTAATGTTGCATGCATACATGCCAACCAGTACGCTTTTGGCATAATCATTATGCTTTTTATCACTGAATTACACTTACATGTAAATTTACTTGGATTACACTTTTTTGGTATATCCCACTCCCAAAAAAAATTAATAATTTGTTTTCACATTTTTATTAACATCCCACTAATCACACAGAACTTATAATAGAAAAGATGGCTTCTTTGTAACTATGATATAAAAGTACACTTGTCTGTAGACTAGCAGTGACTTTCCTTAGTGTCATGTTCTATTTATAGCAGCTGCCTTTTTCCAAGAAGACCTGTTTCTATTTATAGCATCTGTCTGGCTTTGGACATAACAGACTGGTTTTCTAATTTTTAATCTTTTTTCACATATTCTTTGTTAAAAATAATGTGAGTTACTGAACCATTCTGTAAGAAATTTGGCAGTAAAAATCATCCATTTTAGTCTAGTCTATGCATATGTTGCAGCAAAAATGCTTTATCAAATGAATTCACAGATAGATTAGAAAGAAAATAAAAACGGAAAAAACAACTCGTACATGAATAACACAATACAGTACCATTCTATGGTAGCTTTACACCCATAACAGGCTGTGTGGAAAGGATTTTAATATTAGTCATAGTGTAAAACAAGGATGCCTTGAATTATCTCGTTTTGCTAACTCCAATACTAAGGTAATTTCATTTTTACTGCAGAACTAAATTGTGGAAATGAACTTTATAAATTCAGGGGCATTATTTACCAAGCTCTTAATAGAATACTGATTACAACTAGTGGTATAATACAGCTTTGGTCCTTTGTTCAAACGAATGCTTCCTGACGCCAAAATTGCAGAAAATATGCATGTGTTTTGTACATATGGGCATTGAATTTTATTATGTTATATGTGAATTATGCTTTTTCTGCTCAGATTACTTCTTTTATCCACTTGGATTACGCTTTTTCCTCCCCAGGGATTGGCATGTATGCATATGGAAATTATGCATGTCCAGTTTTGGCTTTGCTGGTCATATAAAAGAAGAACGTATCAGAAAATCTGTTGTCCATCCATCTAATTGGCAAAAGTTTTTTATCGCTACTCATAGTAATCTACTTGAGGGAAATGCCATAGTTGCAGATGAAGGCACATAAGCAAAAGCGGAGATATTTTACAAACATTGCAAAGAAAACTGTTTAAAAAATCAGGATTGCAATGAAAAAAGTAGCTTTTTCTTGGTTGTGCTTGCATCATGCACGTTTGTATTTGTATTAATGATGGAGTTTTAATTTCAGGACGTGACCTTATTGGTGTTCAGAACCTCATGAAAAAACACCAGGCCTTGCAAGCAGAGATAGCTGGACATGAGCCCCGTATTAACAATGTCTGCCAGCAGGGAGAGGACATGGTCAATGATGGACATTTTGCAGCTGATGAAATCCAGAATAAGATCTCCGATCTTCATGACAGATGGCAGCAACTGAAAGTAACATGATTAGTCACTTAATCTATTCATTAGTCCCAGTCAGTTCATCCATTCATCCATCAGTGCAACTTGGATGGATGAAATGTTGATTTTGTACGTTTTTAAAACTGGAAAAACTCGTTTAAATACAAAGGTTTTTAAAAATAACTATATTATTATCAATCATCTAGGAAAACCTGCCTGAAAGTTGTAATATCCGATTATCATTTTGAATATTGCTAGTATTTATGTCTCATCTTATCTTTTAGCTTATATCAAGTTTTAGCTATATCCTTAAAAATCTTTGTTTCTAATAAATTGTAAACTGCATTTATCTTGCAGTGATACCCAAAGATAGTCTGTACTAACTATATTTTGTGTCAAAATTTTCCTTGCCAATCAATAACGAACTTAACAGCCAAGTCAGGAAATAAGGTTCATTTTACAACTATATCAATTTGTATAACAGGAAAAAGCAGCACAGAGGAAGCAGGATTTGGAAGATTCATCGCAGGCCCAGCAATATTTTGCTGATGCAAATGAGGCTGAGTCTTGGATGAGGGAGAAGGAGCCAGTTGCTTCCAACACGGATTATGGAAAAGATGAAGACACTGCCGAGGTAAAAAAAAATGTATTTTTTTTAAAACTTTTTATGTCTGCATTCACAATCATTACGTAGATAAGTATCAACATATTTTAGGATTTTCCTTGACAAACCGGATATATTTTTTTAATATTAATTTTTTAACATTGCAGAACCTTATGCTGTATACATTTTTAAGAAGTGTTCTTTTAAAAATTGTATAGTGTATATGCAAGGTTAATAAATAATGCTATAATATGTCAGTGATGGGCATTTTTTTCATTAAATTCAGGTTTCATTAAAATCTGGTGTTACAGGGACCTTGTTTTTGATGAAGATGATGCCTTATAGTTCACAGGGGCCTTTTATCATTTACATTGGGCGTCATGGGGTCCTTTTTTAATTGAGATTAGGAGTCTGGGCAGGGTTCTTTTTTCATTAAGATCAGGTGCTACAGGTTTCATTGTATTGTGTTTAAGTGACTCTATAAATCTAATAACAGTATTGACATAGTAAATCTTGGAATAATATTGACTTTAGTATTGGCTTTTTAAATCAAGGGCATAGAAGACTGTAATTAAAATGTGTCAGATAGAGGAGAATTGTCAGTGGATGGTGAGGGTTATATCATCATAAAACGATTAATGTAATAAAACAAGTTCATCTGTTTTTATAAACATTCTTAACGGATGTTGTGGCATTATCTCAGTGCTAGAAATAAAGTTCAGTTTGACCAGCTTTTTGTTATGGTAGAATATAAAACAGCATTAGTGTTGTTTTCATTTAGATGTGTTATTTCCGATTATGTTTTTTCTCTTTGTCACAAGGATCATACCGACATTCTGAAGACAAAGCATTTAATCATTATATTATTCTCTTGCAGGCTCTTTTGAAGAAGCATGAGGCCTTCATGTCAGACCTTGAGGCATATAACACTGTCATTGAAGGGCTCCGCGATCAGGCCCAGGTCTGCAAGGTATGAACTTGTCAGAATCAGTTCAGATTTAACCTGTTCATAGCTAAAACATATGAGAAGTTTATAGCATTTATTAAAAGTGTCTTTTAATTACAGTAAACCAGTTTTTTTTATTAAAGCTATTTTAATTACTGAATCAGTGTGATAATTTGCATTCCATATTTTTAAAATTTAGATTACTGATAGAGCATACATAATGTTGATGGATGTTGGTTATATTTTGGTTTTGGTTCCAATTTGTTACACCACATGTTGAGGCCTCTATTATAAAATCCTGCAGGTACAACCTTAATGTAAGGACAGTATGGGCATTCAGGACATGCATTATTGCAAGACCCAGACATTCAACAATAGATTTTATTTATTGTTTGTCACTATTATCATGAACACACTGTACAAAGTGTTACAAGTTTATACAGATCAACTTCATTTCTGAAATTAAAATGTTCATAAAAAAACAAGATCAGTAGCAAAACCATATAAAGATCTCCGGTTCCAAAAGAAGGATTTTAAATTGTAACGAGGATTATCTTTGGAAGAATGATGTGTGAAGTTTAATAATTTGTAGGACAATAATAATGAAATGGTCAGGAAGATCCTCTACTTAATGTGGTAAAGAGAGTTTCATTAACTGTTGAAAAATTGTACTTGCCCTATAATAATCTCCTAGCAACAAGAGGCCCCAGTGGTGGATGACTTTGGCACAGAGAAGGTCATGGCCCTATATGACTACACAGAAAAGTCACCCAGAGAAGTCTCTATGAAGAAGGGAGATGTACTCACTCTTCTCAACTCATCTAATAAGGTAAATTTCATGAAATCTTGGTGAAGATTTTGCATCAGGAAAATTGTGCATTTGGCACTGGTTGGTTTGTTATGCTTTTCTGTATAGATAGGGAACTAGGAAGGATTAATGAATGGAATTTTCCAGTATATTTCAGCTGGGTTTTTTTCTTCATCTCTTTAATTAACTATTTTCTGTAATAGAAAAGTAATATGGGTTAAAGATCTACAGTTGCCTTGATTTATATTATGCCTGCAAACCACATTGTTTTTATTTTGCCATATGTATCAGCATGTTGTTTTGGATTTAGCTTGGTGTCTAACACTTCTGCATGTAGTGTGAATCAAGCGAGACATGGCATTGTGCAGAATTCTTGTTGATATTTTAAAAAAATTTACAAAAATTTGTACCAAATATATGCTTCATGTTTAGTTCATCTGCATAAAATGATGTTGAATCATTCAACAGATATAACTGCCATTACTAGAGAAATGAAAATCTTTGTACAAACTATTTTCAAGGACCACTCAACAAATTTTGAAACATTTGAAGGCATATAAGCCTCTGTTAGGATTAATGGCTGTCATCACAGAATGGCTATATGGTGCCTATTACCAAGTAAGAGAATTACACAAAAACTAAGTGAACATAAACCCTTGCAAATAAACTTGTAATTTGTCATCAGAGAGAACCTTGATATAAAGTACTTTCGGATTTGTACAGTTGCCAGTCTGGCGCTGTCAAATAGGCTGCAGATCCAATAAAAATAAAATTCATGAAATAACCTGTCATAAATATATGCACCAGTATTTGACCAAATTTGACAGAAAGCTTCCTGGTATGAAGGACTTTATCTGGGTTTTTTTATCACCTTTGCTGATTTGCCATTATTTATATAGTTACTGCTACTAAAGATAGAGCAAGATTTTTCCATGTTTTGTGAGTTGCAACAAAAATTGACCAAATGTGACAGAACAGAACCCCTCCTGGACGTCTTTTTAATATAGACATGATTCTTCTCGACCTGCAAATTATACCACTCTTAGCTTAATGCAAAAAACACTGAAACAACTTTTTCTATTAAAAAATGCTCAAAAGAGTTAGACAAAATTGGGCAGAAAGCATACTGGTATAAAGGCCCTTAAGTATTTGGCAAATGGTGCTGGTTGGTTGGCTACTTAAATAAGTTGTGATGGTTTATTAATAATTAAAAGCATTGGAGGAAATTTCTACATAAAACATCCTATTGACCAGGACCTTTGGTTGGCTATCGGTCCACTTAGGCCTATTTGATTTAGAAAATGATGCGCAACCAAATTACATTTATTTTCACATTTAATTTTATTATCTGCCAGGACTGGTGGAAGGTGGAGGTTAATGACAGGCAAGGATTTGTACCAGCTGCGTATGTAAAGAAAATGGACCCAAGTCTTTCGGCCAGCAGGAGTAACTTGGATGAGTTTACCATCTCTGTTCGACAGAACCAGATTGAAACACAGTGAGTAGCAGTTATTATTTTTGCTTGGTTCCAATGAGGTAGTATCATGTCTGCATTGATAATAAATAATAAAAAACATCACCGTGGCTTAATAGCAATGTTTATCATAGGTAATAGATGACTTTAAAAATGTGCAAGGTTTAAAGTCATCTGGATATTAAGTTATTCAGGCTAGCTTTTTCTGTTGCTTGACTATAGTAATCAATACTTTTAAAAATAATAAAATGCAACAATATTAATTCAATAATTCTGGGTGCAGATATTTCATATATAACTAGATTTTATCTACATCAAATAATTCAGATTTAGTTGGGAAATTAAAAATTTACATCAGTCATTTATTTGATCAAGTGAAGAAAGATGGAGTTTGATTTTAGCAATGGTTCTCCTACATGCAGTGCTGTATAGTATTAAAAGGGAGTAATACAGCTATATCTTTGAACAGGTATGCCAATTTGCTGGATCTGGGAAATCAGCGTCGTGAGAAGCTGCAGGAGTCATGCAAAGCATACCAGCTTGTGCGCGAGGCAGCGGAACTAGCTGCATGGATCACAGAGAAGGAGAACATGATGGTTGGAGAGGAGGTTGGTGAGGATCTGGAACAGGTAGAAGAGATGCAGAAGAAGTTTGATGACTTCCAGAAGGTAATGGGCCATTAAGCATTTTAGAGGGACAGAAAAAAACAGTCTAACAACCTAAATTTAACAGACTATTTTGATAGTACTTTCTAATTATATTCTGATTTATTAACAGGATTTTAAAGGATATGCAGTAATTTATCCAATGACGACATTAATTTTAGTTCAATAATATAAACAGGAGGTTTTTTAAATGAGATTAGTTGACATTCACCAGATAGGTATAATGAATTAAAAAGCATCCTTGAAAGCTGTAGTGATGCTTTTTTAGATGTCAGAATATTGTATACAGGGATTATTTGTTGTAGTTAATAGCTTAAACGTTTTCAATATTTTTCATCATTTCAGTGAAAATATTTCTACATAAATTATTTTATGAAGATTTCAAGTATTTTGGAAAACAATTTCATCTCAGAAATGAGTTATTAACACATTAACGGCAAGAAGGTTTTGTCATTTTCACCTGAAATGCAAGTAGGAAACACATTTTGGGGGCTATTTCTGAATACATCCTAATACATTGATCTCCAAGAGATTTCCAGTTAACCTGATGCCTTGTTGTGTTAGAAACATCATTTTTCATTGGCTATTTCACCAGCGAATGAGCAGAAGGGTAATTTGTTGTTCTTTTTTATTTCTTTCCTTTTTTTTTTTTGCAACATTTTTGTGTCAAAACCATTCTTTATTCCAAATGCCCATGTTATCCTACTTTTTGCAAAGGGTCACCTGCCTGTGTGCATTTCAGACCAGTCTGTCTTGGATCTGAGGCCAAAAAATCTAAAATCCAGATACAAAATTGGAATCCGACCTCTGGTGAATTTTGGGTGGAGAAAAAATTGTTTTTCACTCTCTATTTTTTAGTGCAGCTAGAACATTCAGATTATTTGGTACCATTGTAAAGCTACATCTGTCTACCTTTCTATGATTCCACTTTAGTGTATCATACATGACCTTGACGCTACAGAGCTCGGAAGAAGGCTACTACCTCCTGCCGCATAAATGCAGCGCCAGGGGTTAGTGAGTTAAAAAGGATGCAGATAGAGCATGCCATTATTGCTAAATCCTAATTTTTATTGTGGTTTTTTTATCAATATCAAACCTTTGGCTTGAAATTCACTGACATGGCTTGATTTGCAGGACTTGAGGGCCAATGAGGCTCGTCTTCAGGAGTTGAATAGTATTGCTGATCGGCTGACTGCCATGGGACGCACTGAAGCAGCTGAGAAGATACGAGAACAGATTGCGGTAGGTTAATGTGATTAGTAGCTTGGTTGATTTTATCTTTTGTTGTTGAAGATTTAGAAGAATCCATAACAATGATATAAGTACCATGGAAAATAAAATTTGAATCTGTCATGTAATAAGGATCGATTCCAAATATTATTATTAAAGTAAGTTAAGCACTTTGAAATTTCATAGATCTGTACAGTATTTTATGAAATTATATTGTCTGTAAACCCAGACTGGTACATGTACAGTTGTAATATAATTGGTTTGGTTTGGAATTAGGTTCATTACATCTCTCTAGATAACAGGTTTGAGGTCTTGCAAAAAACTCTGCTCATCATCCAAAGGTGGCACTGGCATAGTGAGTAAAATTGCTTCTTACCTTTCCCGGTTTACCCTAGTCTATTAATGGATGATCTGTTTTCTTATGATGTGTGCAGAAAAAATACTTTTTCATTGTTCTTGTTTTTCTTTCTGATTAGTCATTAACTTTTCAAAAAGCTATGATTCAAAGCAAGATGATTTTTGTAGATAAAATGTCTTAAATATTGTTATGTCTTGCAGCAACTTAACACGCGTTGGGCAACACTGCAGCAAGTGACAGCTGACCGGGCTCAAACTCTGGGTAGCGCTCATGAGGTCCAGAGATATCACCGGTATTTTGCCTGATTAAACAACAGACATACTGTGTTTTAGATAATAGGATCATTTTTTGTTTTTAAAGTTACATGAAGGTCAGTAAATTCATCAAGTTCACATACAGTGGTTATTTTTATAGACAGCTATTTATAATATTGTTTGAAAACTATTTAATAAGTTGAAATAATCTTCAGTACTCTCATATTTTATTATTCAGTTGTAGATTACATCATAGAATGTTTTATTTAAAAAATATTGTAAAAATTTTTAATCTGATGTATAGTTGTCTGTGTTTCAAAGAACATGCAAGATAAACATAAAGGACAAAAGCATTCCAAATTTGGAATAATAGGCTTCTTATGAAGAATAATTATGTTTAACTTTAAGCCATTAGTTTTTCATTGAAAGTAAGATAATTGAGAATGCTAATTAGGTGGCATGAATAAAACAGTGGGTTGAGAGTTTGATAAGTATTCAGTATATATAATGCATTCTCTTGCTCAATTCCATTGTACAGGGATGTTGATGAGACAAAGGACTGGATTATGGAGAAAGACCAGGCTCTGAACAATGACAACTATGGGCATGACCTGGCCAGTGTTCAAGCACTTCAGCGTAAACATGAAGGCATAGAGAGAGATCTGGCCGCTCTTGGAGAGAAGGTATAACATTTTAAAAATTTGTTGGTGGTGTTAGGAACTGCATCTCTGCAATATCTACACTTATCTTAGACCCAGATTTTGATTATTTAAAAATAAAATGCAGGATAAATTAAAACATTAAGGAAAAGAAATGTGTGGGAAGAAAACCAAAACACTTCTCAAAATGGCAGTTCTGAGCTAAAAAAATTAAATTTTATTTTGTGCTTTTAAATAAAAGCTTAATTTAGGCATGTACTATATTTACGGTCCAGTCACTTTAAAATAAAGCATATATTAGATCTGTATGTGGGGGAATTTCCTTAGAAATAATAAGTCATTTGCTTCAGTGTTTAAAGAAAACATTTTGAAAAATGACATATTCAGATTTCTCAATGACTCATTAAGACGTAAGCTCAGTTTTTTAATTCCCTCACATATAGACTAGTTCTATGGCTGTAAAATAATTAGTAGTTTGATTCTGGCAGTGTTATAATTTTAAAAGTAAAAAGGTTTTGAGCTGGTAGCCAGCAGTTAATGATGCATGTAAACTTCTTATGCATTTGATATTTTGTTTCAAGTGATCGGATCAGATTTACCCAATCAGGAAAGTACTAAAAATGTGTACTAACCCAAAATAAAAGAATGTGACCAACTGAACTGAATTGCTTTTTATCATTTTTGCAGATGACAATATATGTGTGCATACATACTCGTGACTCCAATAGTCCAGATTTATTACATTCTTAAATCTTAGACCTACATGGAAAATGCCAAATTGTACAACAAAGAACCTAAACTTGAGACATTCTGCATTTTGGCTTTTGAAGTAACTGTTTATTGTGGTTTGCAGGTGCGAGACTTGGATGAAACTGCCAAGCGTCTGATGATGACACACCCTGACCAGAGTGAGAGCATCTATGAACACCAGACAGAAATCAATGAGATGTGGAATGAACTGACTTCCAAGGTAAAACCTTACATTCTCTTGTCTCCTTTTTGAAAAGGTTTCCATAGAATTGCATGAAAAACAAGTATTATGATTTTAAACTTTGCTTTTTTTCAAATTAACGTTTCTTGGGTAAAATGTTAAAATTATTTTTGAAAATGAATAAAATAAATGTTCCAAATGGAATCTCATGTAACTTTGAAAAAAAAACTTTGCAATGTGGCTTTTATACCATATCATATCTGTAATGTTGACTCCTTACGCATGTACATGGTTTTGTTTGCAAGATTAAAGTTAATTTTGTCCTTCACACATTCTGTAAGTTGTAACTTTTTCTTCCCAGGCTGATGCACGTAAAGCGAAACTTTTGGACAGCTATGATTTACAGCGATTCCTCAGTGACTATAGGTAAGGCTCACATCTTGCTGTTTCTGTATTAAAAGTAACGACTTGAACACAAGGAAAAGTAACACATAGTGTATCTCCTTATTGTCAGTATTTCTTGTAAGATCATATTTATTGAAACAGTTTTTAAATTTTATTTAATAATTAAGTTTCATTTTTATTTTGATTGCATTCTGCTAAGACTTATACATTCAGTTTGATCAGAAGTAAGTTGTAATTGAATTTTGTAAATTGTTTTGTTAAAATACACTTGTAAATGTTACCAAAAGTATATTATGTCAAAAGTTTTGTTTTATGTGACATTTACGTCTTATAATAAAGTATCTAGGTGCACAGAATAAAAGAATTAAATATTTTGCTTTTTTTTTACAAAGGGACCTAACTTCATGGATCAACAGTATGATGTCCCTTGTTTCCTCAGAGGAACTTGCCAAAGATGTGACAGGAGCTGAGGCACTGTTAGAGAGACATCAGGTATATAGCTTGATCCCATTTTTCCTGCACCAATGACATCCCTTCTTTGTTTCTCAAATTCTTACTTTTGTGCCTCACCAAACTCCAATGTGCCTGTGGGATTTGTTCCTATGGCATTTCATGCAAATCACTAAAATATCTGATTGGAACTGTACAGATCTAAATTTCATTTTTTTTTTTCATGTTCGGTTTTAGTGTGTTTATAAATTTTATCAATGTAGTTTAAAAATGAACATTACGTTATATGACGTCTTAATTATAACTTTTGTTAAATATGACCCCATGTTAATGCAGTGCTTCCCTCGGCTGCTAAGAAATATTTAGATGAAGCTTGGAAGCAAAAATCCTTGTCTGTATTCAGCCTGGACCAAGTTCATGAGATCAGATTCTTAATCACGATATTAGGTTGAAAAAAAAATCATATTGCTTCCCAAGTATTACTACTAATCTCAAAATTTATGAAAAGTCACAATCTGTAGCTTTCCATCTTTTTATCAAACTTTTAAATTTTAATTTCAGTGATTACTTTGTTCCCTTCCTACCTGTTTTCTGATAATAGTTTTTTAAAGGTTATAACAGTTTCAATGGCAAAGAATCACACAAATTTTCTATTATAAGATACTCCTATGTGTATATTCATCCATTTGCAATGGCAAAAGGGAACAGTTAAATAAAATTTTGATGCCAATTTAACCATGACTATATTGTAACTTTAAGATCCATCAATGAAATTGGTTTTTGCAATGGTGCACATTGTAGACATTTTCCAAAGCAAGTCTTAGAGTTCATATTTTTGTTTTTAGAACCATTTAAAAGAATACTGCTTTAAGTGGCAGAAAATTAATTCACAATTGTCTATATTGATGCTTCTAAGATATTCGTACAGGTTGTTTTTGCATCACCAATTTCATTTACATTAGGGCTGTTCCAGTAAAGTAAACTTGGGATCCAGGGTTGGTACTTTTATTTGGTGTAGTCTCCCATATTATGCAATTTCAATTTTTTAAAATCATTTTCTTTAAGTAATCAGAGTACTATAGGATATATTTTTTTAAAAAATTCTTGCTCTGGATACCATGTATGTTTAAATGGATCAGCCCTTACCTATTTTTAATTTGTATAATTTTATGTTGCAGTTTGTCTTACTGTACTGTTTTACAGCTAACTTTGTTTAATTGCTCACCACTGACATTTACTCTCCCACTGCTGTTGCTTTGTGTGCAGTGCCCAACCCCATCCACTTATCCACACCTTCACCCCAATCCTAGCACTTTTTAATTTTAACACCTAGATAAGGTTGCTAATGTAGTTAAACATTGAAAACTGGAACATCAGACTCTTGAATACTTGACACAATGAATTTTTCACTTGGCAATGGTTCTCGAATTTGAAAAAAATAGTTTGGTCTCAGACACTTAAAATTTTCAAAGTTATTATTTAGATAGTTAATCAGGAAGGCAATGGTTATCTCAGTAAATTTGTAGATTTTATCGATCCAGGGTTCAATATTGGATTCTGGTATTTTTAATGTGCGTGTCCAGTGACACAGACAAAATGATGGCCTACGTAAATATGAAAAGATTTGTCCACACAGTGCAGTGCCAGAATAATCAGTATAAATTTGGCATGTCTTCATGTTTGAAATTCATCCCTCTTCAAGAGATGTTCATCCCGTTGATGAGTGTCTGACTGTTTAGCAAGAGATACTACACTGCCTTATGCTGGCTACTTTAAAATTAACCCTGATAAACATTAACCCTGATAAACATTAACCCTGATAAACATTAACCAGCTGCATCAGATTCAACATTTAATCTTCACAAGAAGTGACTCAAAAACATTAAGACATTTTTCTGGATAAGTGCAGAAATTAGATTTAAAAGATAAGTTCTATCCAACTGAAATTAACTAAAGAGGATTCCCTCACATTACCCCTTCAGTCATTAAAACTGAATTAACACATGTGGTAAGAAAGCGATGGTAATTAAGTTTTTCATTAGACATCATAGCTTACTATAAATATAGGGCAGTTATCAAAATTTTTATCGGACTCTGAATGAAAGCAATACAATAAAGTTTGTGTAATTTTAAAACTATCTCGCTAGGTATAAATGCATACATGCCAACCATTACACTTTTGGCGTAATCATTGTGCTTTTTTTCACTAAATTACACTTTACGCATAAATGTATTTGGATTACACTTTTTGGTATATCCCTTCTTTGAAAAAAAATGTTTTCTCATTTTTGTTAACATCTTTCTAATCCCACAGAGCATATTATAGAAAAGATGGCTTCTGTGTAACTATGACATAAAAGTACACTTGTCTGTAGACTAGCAATGACTCCTAAGTGTTATGTTCTATTTATAGCAGCTGTCCTCTTCCCAAGAAGACCTCTTTTTCTATTTATAGCAGCTGTCTAGCTTATGACAGAATAGAACTGGTTTTCTAACTTTTAATCTTTGATCACATATTCTTTGTTAAAAATAATGTGAGGTACAGAACCATTCTGTAGGAATTTGGTGGTTAAAGTCCTATTTATTCTAGTCAATGCATATGTTAAAGCAAAGATGTTGCAAATGATTTCACAGATGGATTAGAAAGAATTTTTTTTTTACAAAAACGACTCGGAGATGACTAAATAAATAACAATACAGTGCCATTCTATGGTAGCTTCACACCCATTGCAGACTGTGTGAAAAGGATTGGTTCATAGTGTAAAACAAAGACGCTTTGAATTAGCTTGTTTTAGTAATTCCAATACTAAGGTAACTGCAGGGGCATTATTTACCGAGCTCTTATTAGAATACTGACTAAAACTAGTGGTAGAATACAACTTTGATCCTTTGTTCAAATAGATGCTTCCTGATGCCAAAATTGCAGAAAATATACATGTGTTTTGTACATATGCGCATTGAATTTTATTGTTATATGTGGATTACGCTTTTTCTACTCAGATTACTCCTTTTGTCCACTTGGATTAATCTTTATCCTTGCCAGGGGTTGGCATGTATGTAAATGCTTGTCATTGTAAAACAGATTCAGGTTGCTATTTAAAACATTTTGTCTCAGATAAAAGAACACATCTGCAGCAATAAATGACAAGAAAAGTATGTAAATATTTTGAAACACTTCTTTGTTTGACTATCTCTCACACACAAAATCAGTTACGCAGATAACATGATGGTCTAAACATTGGATAATTCCTTTTATTCAATGTTGGTAAACTGCATATATCAAACAAAGACTTGAATGAAGAATTGTAGCATTAATTTGTTTACATGTAGTGAATTGTACAGTACAAAATAAAAAATATGACAAGCACATTTTTCTATGTAAAAAAATAGTACCTACAGATTGTTATTCATCAAATCAGATCTGGCTCCTTCTGCAGATATCATGGGGATAATGGCCAAATATCATTGAATCCTACATTGAACACTGTCAGTCTCCTAGTTCAGACTATTTATAAACCTTGTGGAATTTCCAGTGATGGAAATTATAGATATTTGCATGCCTTTTGGAATTTTCTGCTCTGAAATTTTGTGGCAGTTTTGTATATACAATGATTGTAAAATTGAACTAGTTAAAGTTTGCAGTTTGGTTGAGAGTATTGGGCTCATAATGATTTGAATGTCTTCCAAATTAGTTTTTGAGTCTTTTATCTCATCTGACAGAGTACCAACATTTGTATGGAATTCTGTACTTTTATCATGTTCTCTTGTATGGTTATACTTTACATAGCCTTGATTTGTGATGGACTCTTTTTTAGTTCCATTGAGCAAGTTGTGAAATACAGTATATTTAGGTTCCATTGCATTATTAAAGTGTAGCCATCATTTCAGAGTTCCAAAGCATGTAGATTCTTGAAATATTTATGGAATAATCCAGGGTGGTTAGCATTTCAGAGTCCCAAAGCATCTAGATTGTTGAAATATTTTGGAATAATTCAGGGGTGGTTAAGTCACAAGTACAGCATGCAGTAAATAAGCTTTTGTTCTCCTGTCCAATTCTCACCTGTTTGTGCTTCACCCAACCACCTTCTTACTTCCCATTTCAATATCAGATCCCAGATGTTTTATGTGATTTAGATTTGTTTATGGTGACATATTAAGACAGAAAAAAACACCTTTCCTGTACGTTGTGGCTTTGCCCTTCTACAAAGATGATGAGGACAATATTTTGTACTTGTTCTCATCAATCTTGTCTATTCCCATCTACTTTAGATGTTGTCAGGAATGGCAGAGGCTGATGGTCAATGTGGTTTTGTTTTGTTAAGTTGTGCTAGTGATCGTTGTGACCATGTTTAGTGCCCCAGCACTGTACTGTCTGCATGGGGCTCAATACAACTGATAATCAAGGGAAGGCTCACACGTTACAGGAAATAGATGTCCCTGCTGTTGAAAAGTCCACAACCTTCCCTGTCAATTTGCAGATGTTCAGCTCCGAGATTGTTAGTCATTATGGCATAACGCAGCTTCCATCAGAAGAAGAGGAAGAGGATGAGGTAGTCGCTGATGGCAGTTTTCTCGGCACGCTTAATTTTGTTCGCGGCATGATTGATTTGTGTGCCATTATATTTCTATTTGAATTATAGGTACTTTGGAGAATGCCAAATGAATGACTAGTTCCTCCTTACTACAGTTTCGGAGAAAGAACACAGTGTAGAATTGTAGTTTAACCCATTTTTTTTTCAGCATATCATGTAGATATTCTCTTGTGTGATTGAAAGCATGCAGGATGGCTCTTGTGAGAGCATTTATTTGTTAACTTTTGTTAGAACCAGCCTGAATTTCACTCACAAATGTTGATGTTTTTCAAACTAACAAATATATCATTCTTCCAAAAACTTAATTGCAATTAAGCAAAATAGGTATATATTAGGACAAAAAATGTTTTTTGTTTTGTTGAAGGAATTTATGATTGACACAACTTGAAGTGAATGTGTCTTTTGACCAGTAAAAAATTAGTCTTTGTGTTAATCAAATATAAGAGTATAATTTATATGGAAGTAAAGGTCTGCCATGATATGTCATTTTGACCAATCAGGGCTTTTTCTTTCACAAATGTTTTTTTTAAATATTTTTGTCAAAGCAGTCGTATTTGATCATGTCTTTTGTTCTGGTTATTTAAAAAATGTTGCTTGTTCAATGCACATTAAATAATTTTAGAGAAGAGTAGATTGGCTGGCTCTAAAAGAATTTTAAAATGACCATTCATTACGTAAATAAAAACAAAAATAAAACTCGTGTTTGCCAACTATACTATTACTACAGGTGGACAAGTTGACTTTTATGGCTCAATAGAACACGGAGATATTAACATTATACAACTTATTTTCACTTAAACTTTTCTAAAATAAGGATAGGGTAACTTGGATTGAGCTACAAGGATTGGATAATTTGAGAAACTTGTCCGAAAATATTTGTTTTCAAATCCAGAAAATATTATAAAAAAAGCAGTTGTATAAATTGCAAATAAAGCTTTTTCTACCCAACATCTGGAGTCCATTTTCATATGAATCTATTCAGTTTGTTTCAGTGCAAAGTTCTCAGTGTCAAAACTTTTGAAAATTGTTGCCATGTTGTAAACAGAATTCTGATTTTTTTTTTTACTTGAATTACTTTGCAAAGAATTTTTACTTACCTTTATGTATACTAGTAACATACTGGTTTTTAGTATATCTTTTTTCCATGACTATCATGTGTTCATGTTTAAATTAAGGGATATTATTTATTTAGGTAATCCAACATAAAGCAAAATCATGGAATCAAATTCTTAGCTTCTTTTTTTCATGATATAAATGTATTATTATTAAAGTTAATTCTTTGAATTGAAATCAGAACAAATAGACTTCATTGGCTCACCAGAGTAGTTTAATTTTTCTGCATGAACAAAATTCTTATGAAAAGTCTGTATCAAGAGTTTTTGATTAGATGATTAGAAATTGCTTCCTCAATAAAACAGATTTAAAGAAAACTTTAATAATGAAATAATTACACAGACTGTCTCAATAGCAGATTTATCTTGTTATGAGGCAAAGTTTGTACATGAACACTATTATAGGTATACAAACAATCTGTCACTTAGCTACTATACACAAAGGTCATTTTGTAAAACTTCTTTGAATAGTTCTATGTCTCTGAAGTGAATCATTCAGCAGATAAATTGATGTAATTGGTGTTTGACTTATGTAGATAGATGTTTGATTAACACTGGAATGTTTGCAAGTTTTCTCTTTCAGTGTGTGACAGACAACCTTAACATTGTCCAGGAGGCCGAATCAGGGCTTCAGTGGAGTACATACTCCAAGAGGCTGAATCAGGCCTCCAGTGGAGTACATACTCCAGGAGGCTGAATCTGGCCTTCATTGGAGTATATGCACCAGTAAGCTAAATCTGGTCTTCAGTGTAGTATATGCACCAGGAGGCTGAATCAGGGCTTCAGTAGAGTACATACTCCAAGAGGCTGAATCAGGCCTTCATTGGGGTACATACTCCAGGAGGCTGAATCTGACCTTCATTAGAGTATATGCACCAGGAGGCTGAATCAGGGCTTCAGTGGAGTACATACTCCAAGAGGCTAAATCAGGCCTTCATTGGAGTACATACTCCAGGAGGCTGAATCTGGCCTTCAGTGGAGTATATGCACCAGGAGGCTGAATCTGGTCTTCAGTGGAGTATATGCACCAGGAGGCTGAATCAAGGCTTCAGTGGGGTACATACTCCAAGAGGCTGAATCAGGTCTTCATTGGAGTACATACTCCAAGAGGCTGAATCAGGCCTTCATTGGAGTATATGCACCAGGAGGCTGAATCTGGTCTTCAGTGGGGTATATGCACCAGGAGGCTGAATCAGGGCTTCAGTGGGGTACATACTCCAAGAGGCTGAATCATGTCTTCATTGGAGTACATACTCCAAGAGGCTGAATCAGGCCTTCATTGGAGTATATGCTCCAGGAGGCTGAATCAGGGCTTCAGTGGAGTACATACTGCAAGAGGTTGAATCAGGCCTTCATTTGGAGTATATGCACCAGGAGGCTGAATCAGGGCTTCATTGGAGTACTCCAAGAGGCTGAATCAGGCCTTCATTGGAGTACATACTCCAAGAGGCTGAATCAGGCCTTCATTGGGGTATATGCACCAGGAGGCTGAATCAGGGCGTCAGTGGAGTACATACTCCAAGAGGCTGAATCAGGTCTCCAGTGTAGCACATACACCAAGAGACAGGATTGGGCCTCCAATGGGTACATACTTTAAGAGACTGAATCCAGTTTCTGAAGGAGTACATACTCCAGAAAGCTAAATCTGACCTCCAATGGAGTACACACTATTATAATTATATTCTTTAGAATGTTTTAGTTGTTACATAATAGTAGTTGCAAATGCCCCATAGTGTACTAAACTACAGACTAACACAAGAAAAATACACAAACACAATAAATTTTATTTCATGTACCATTTTATTTTAAATATATTTGGGGGTTTTTTTGCATAATTTTCCAAAAAAATGAATTAAGATCTCTGCTAGATTTGTATTCAGTTGCAGTTCGTATAAAGATATTTTTCCAAGTTTGTCAGTGTATAACCATTACATCACTGGGAACATCATGGACCCAGATCAGTCATTGCATTATGTGCTGGCAGATAATGATCCTTGCTATTATCATATATATTCATGATTAGTTGGAGTCAGTAATGCAAACATCAAAAAACCAGATCTCGGTCTCTATTCATGTGGTTGAATCAGATTTGTGTGTCTATATGGTACTTTTACCGGTAATATCGAACTGATCTGCTAACACATTATATGATAGCAGGTCTTTGTCATTTGGGTGCATGTAATTCAGATAAAAATGGTCGTTATACTTAAATCTTGATATTTATTGGAACATATTTAAACTTGGAAAAGGAATATATTCAAAAGAATCTTGAAAATTGCTTTTTTTTTCCCCTAACTGCATGTCTGAAAATACTGTGTTGATCCTTCAGAATTTTTGAAAACTATTAGACTGTGTACAAGATACAGGATATATTATGAACTGTAAGGTCTTTAAATGTAAGTTGTTTAAGATATATGGGAAAGAAACTATTGCTTTTAAAAGATATTGGACAACTTTGATCAATACTTTATGGTTTTACTTTACAAAAAAAAACATTGGTAAATTTTAAAAAATTACACTAATGTTTGATATAAACAAAACTATCATTGCAGGTGGACTCTATACAGCATGTTAAACTAACAACTGTTTTCAGGCTAAAGCATGCTCAGCGTTGCACCTAGTTAATACTCACAGCTGTATAGATTTTAGACTGCATTTTAGTGCATCGTGGGACATTTGCACTGGTTGTGGCAAAAAATAGCCAACACGTTTTGCTAGCAAACATTCTGTATGTAAAATGCAAACTAAATAAATGTAGATCTGATGTTGGATAATAAACTGGTAGATTGGGGTCAGTACTATTTCTGTGTAATCAAAAGTTGAATGAATATCATTGATCTTGCTTGGCTGGTGCATTATACAACAAAAGATCTGCTGTCCACACCCTAGATTAATATCGGTATTTGTAGCTCACTCGGTATAATGCAAGATGAGCTTATAGTATGGCCCTGTGTCCATCATCCATCCATCAACACTTGTTTGTAAACACTCTAAAAGCTTCTTTCTGATTAGATTTTAATCATTAAAACCTCCAATGAGTTTCATTATTAGTGACATGCATATTAATGATGTCCTCTTCAAGCTGATTTGCTGAACTTTTGAACACTCGACATATTATATTTCTGAACGATTTCAAATGAGAGCTTTCTGGGTCAATTTCTCAGACGGGCTTGCTTATGAATGGCATCCAGGAATATTAATGAAGTCATCTTCAATCAAGCTTGTGAACAATGCTGTCACAGTTACATTTCTGTCAGATTTAAACTGGGGCTTTCAAGGTCAGGTTCTCAAATGAGTTTGATTATAAGCATCATCCATGCATATTAATAATGTAATTTGTATCTAATTGTCTGAACTTGTGAACATTTGTGAGATATCTGTTGTGCAGATTTTCTATGTATCAAGATCTAAGAGGACTTCAGTTATTTGCAAGGGGCATGTATATAAAACTTGGATTATGTTGTTTCTGATTGACTGAGCTTGTGAACATTGTAGAGGCCATATTTCCAGTAGGTCTTGATCCAAATTTTTAAGATCATCAAGATCTAGGATGACTTTGATTATGAATGACATCCACACATTTTCATTTTCATTAGGTGAATTTGCATCTGATTGGCTTCACCTGTGAAAACTCCATAGGCTATTATTTCTGATCTGTTTTTGATTTGTGTTGTAAGCTTGCATCTTGAATTCCTTAAATTAGCTCATTATGAGTGACATCAATGTATTAATGATGTGATCTTGCATCTGATTGGCTGAACTTGTGAACATACTAGAGAACAAAATTAAAATAGATTTTGATCAAACTTTCTCATTAAACTTGTATCAACAAGATGTTAGACGAGTTCAATTTCAAGTGAGAGTCACCTATATTAATGTGGATCCAGGCTTATAAGATAGTGTGAATCGAAACCGCAATCTGTCTTAAAGTTGAATGCATTACCTATTGAGCCACAGCAGCTTCTTTGGGTGGTTATTTCAAGTGGTTTCCAAGAGTTAAGGACAGGTGAAGGGCTTCAGTGGGGGTAATGACACATCCAGGTATACCTGCTATCTGCACACATTAACTGTTCTTTCAATTCCCTAGTATATGTAGTATGTACTGTTTAGTGTTTATAAGTTCTAAATCAAGGCCTCTTCCCAGGGATGACAAGAGGGATCTGTGAGGCAATGCTAGTTGTATAAATGCCTGTCCATTTATGAAGAGAAATTGATCATTTATTCATTCACTGTTTCTTTTTGGATGTTTGTAGTTGCATAAATGTACAGTAGCTTGTCCATGACCTCAGGGTCCCTATTTCACTAACAGTACACTAGATTTGTATGTTTATTGTGAGCAACTTTGGATAATGTTTTCTCCTGCATAAAGTTATAAAAAATTGAGTACATTACCTTGATTTCACTTAATGATTTAGTTGACAGGTTTTAAGTTAGCATGAGTGTTGCTTCTTTAAAACTGCCAGTGAAGTAATTTTTGCAGGTTTAGGTAGTTGACTATTCCAGGAAGTTGAGCAGTATCGAAATATGATTGCAGGGAAAATATATTGGGATAAAGTAGGTGTTGGGTGTATGACAGTTCAGCTTCACCTTTGAAGATGTAGGGTCATTGATGGGTGGATGACATTCCAAAGTTAGTGCTGTTTGAAGTTGTAGTATTTACTGATAAATACATATATCTTTATTAATTTAGATATATAGTAGTTTTTATCTTTGAAAAATCTTAATTTGATATTTAAAAACATTTCTTTTTTCTCTTTATGAAGAAAGTAAAACCATAATGCATTTTTAAATTTAGTTTTTAATGTAATTTCAGTCAGTAAATAGATAGCTGTCAGAAAGACTTTTTTTAAGTTATATTTCCATTAGTGGCATACTGAAACTAAATCTTATTTAAGCTCAAAAGTTTAGAAAATTATGTTGGAATCATGTTATTTTTTTTACTTTCATCTTTCATATTTATTAATTAATCTTTTATTTTGTAGTGTTGGTATTCTGAGCAGTGTGCTTTGCCAAGAAATGAATTTGCAGCAGTAATATGTCGGTTTATATTTGAATGGCGAATATAATTTTAATGCTCGTATTAATTAACAGTCCATTACTGATATTTTACAGGAACACCGAACAGAAATTGATGCTCGCTCTGGGACATTCCAGGCATTTGAGACTTTTGGACAACAGCTACTCCAGAACCAGCACTATGCCAGTGAAGATGTTCGCAACAAGCTTGAGGAACTTGCAAAGGCTAGAGAAGATTTGGAGCAGTAAGTGTTTTGAAACTTTTTGTCATTGTTTTACTTTCAACACCATTTGTCAGTACAAGATAGGCTGGCTATACATGGTGGCCAGTAGAACTGGGAGGAAGAACTTAGGAAAACCCTAGTTAGAGGTAAGTTTGGGGACATCCCCATCTTAAGAAAATTCCTTGGAGCCTTTGATTTGGCCACCTGAAGCTCCCAGACTTTTTTGTAAACTGTTAAATGTACTGTTAATGATGTATAATGTTAAATGCACTAAATGTATTGTTAATGATGTATGTTAAATACACTAAATGTACTGTTAATGATGTATAATGTTAAATGCACTAAATGTATTGTTAATGATGTATAATGTTAAATACACTAAATGTTCTGTTAATACTGTATAATGTTAAATAAACTAAATGTACTGTTAATACTTTATAATGTTAAATGCACTAAATGTATTGTTAATAATTTATAATGTTAAATACACTAAATGTACTGTTAATACTGTATAATGTTATATACACTAAATGTTCTGTTAATACTGTATAATGTTAAATGCACTAAATGTATTGTTAATAATGTATAATGTTAAAAAAATTAAATGTACTGTTAATAATGTATAATATTAAATACCCTAATGTATGTTTAATAATGTATGTTAAATACACTACATGTACTTTTAATAATGTATAATGATAAATACACTAAGTGTTCTGTTAATACTGTATAATGTTAAATACACTAAATGTTCTGTTAATACTGTATAATGTTAAATACACTAAATGTTATGTTAATGTATGTTAAATACACTACATGTACTTTTAATAATGTATAATGTTAAATACACAAAATGTGCTGTTAATACTGTATAGTGTTAAATACACTAAATGTTCTGTTAATACTGTATAATGTTAAATATACAAAATGTACTGTTAATACTGTATAATATTAAATACACTAAATGTACTGTTAATACTATATAATGTTAAATACACTAAATGTACTGTTAATACTGTATAATGTTAAATACACTAAATGTTCTGTTAATACTGTATAGTGTTAAATACTCTAAATGTACTGTTAATACTGTATAATGTTAAATACACTAAATGTTCTGTTAATACTGTATGTTAAATACATTAAATGCACTGTTAATACTGTATAGTGTTAAATACACTAAATGTACTGTTAATACTGTATAATGTTCAATACACTAAATGTACTGTTAATACTGTATAATGTTCAATACACTAAATGTATTGTTAATAATGTATAATGTTAAATACACTAAATGTACTGTTAATACTGTATAATGTTAAATACACTAAATGTTCTGTTAATACTGTATAGTGTTAAATACTCTAAATGTACTGTTAATACTGTATAATGTTAAATGCACTAAATGTTCTGTTAATACTGTATAATGTTAAATACATTAAATGTTCTGTTAATACTGTATAATGTTAAATACACTAAATGTTCTGTTAATACTGTATAATGTTAAATACATTAAATGTTCTGTTAATACTGTATAATGTTAAATACACTAAATATTCTGTTAATACTGTATAATGTTAAATACACTAAATATTCTGTTAATACTGTATAATGATAAATACACTAAATATTCTGTTAATACTGTATAATGATAAATACACTAAATATTCTGTTAATACTGTATAATGTTAAATATACAAAATGTACTGTTAATACTGTATAATGTTCAATACACTAAATGTACTGTTAATACTGTATAATGTTAAATACACTAAATGTTCTGTTAATACTGTATAATGTTCAATACACTAAATGTATTGTTAATAATGTATAATGTTAAATACACTAAATGTACTGTTAATACTGTATAATGTTCAATACACTAAAGGTACTGTTAATACTGTATAATGTTAAATATACAAAATGTACTGTTAATACTGTATAATGTTAAATACACTAAATGTACTGTTAATACTGTATAATGTTAAATACACTTAATGTTCTGTTAATACTGTATAATGTTAAATACACTTAAATGTTCTGTTAATACTGTATAGTGTTAAATACACTAAATGTTCTGTTAATACTGTATAGTGTTAAATACACAAAATGAACTGTTAAATGCTGTATAATGTTAAATACACTAAATGTACTGTTAATACTGTATAATGTTAAGTACATTAATTGTTCTGTTAAAACTGTACAATGTTAAATGCACTACATGTACTTTCAGTGCAAAATAAAATTAAAGTTACTGCTAATCACATAGAGGATAAATAAAGAAGGAAAGGAGGACTATGGAATTCAAATTGGGAATGATAAATGGGGTATTGCATTTAGGAAAATTTCCCCTTTACAAGCTACAGAAAATTATTGTTTTCAGAGTAATTCCTTTCAAAGTTTCTTTATGTGAAGAAATCAAATATGGCCTTGCCCTATACTCTGTTACTTTTATTCAGGCTCAGATTTCTAAGTATGAAGTGGTACTTGGACTACAGTATATGATGTACATTTAATGAAGAACAAAGTTGGGCAACTGTTTCTGAGAGTTGTATGATCCCAGTGTTTTTGTTCCTCAGAGAATTTAAATGTGAAAAAATTTGTGGATATAGAACTTTTATAGTGAGTTGTATGTTCCGAGAGTTTGAGCGCGTGGACACCTGGACTGAAACAAGAAAAGTAAGGCTAGCAAAACAGCTATTTCTATGTTGCATGGGTGAGAGATATAGTATCTGTGTTAGGGTTTGGACCAAGACAAGTAAATCCCAGTCAGGGGTTTACATTATATGTCTCCCCACTTGCCTTGGTTTCATAAAACTTATCTGTTCAGATATGTTCTTGGCTTAAATTTATTTTCTTTCTTTAAACTTCATTAAAATCATGCTTATAAGAATGGTACTTACAGCTGTCTTGCTTGGCATTCAGCATTAAGAAATTAATGTTAAGATTAGTCAGCCTGGTGTCAGGATAATGTGACTGGGTGGGATTTGATGCTAGCTACATGTCTTCGGCATGATTCCCCAGTGATAAACATGACTATAAACTGCCACGCTGCAGACAATATGACTGAAATTGTTAAAGTTATCTAAATTGCACCCATATTTAAGACCAAATTTAACATGTTATGGTGCAAAATAGCCATCTGATTTCAAAAGAAGTTTAGTATTATTATCCTGATGAGTTTACGGATCACTGCCATTTCACCTTTGCGTGTGTTCGAGTATAGGATTCGGCGAATGTGGATATGTGAGAAAGCTTGCCAGTAGCTTCTCGTGGGTTGGTGGTTCTTTCCGGTGATTTCCCGGTTTCTTCCTCCACCATTAATACTGGCCGCCATGAATAGCCTATCGTGTGCTGCAAAATGGCGTTAAGCCCAACAACAACAACCTGACGAGTTTACAGTAATTAACATGCACAACTTTTAACTCTTAATAAGATATTTTATAAAAGTGGATACAGTAATAGAGGTCCCTGTTGATAAGTGTTAATTGGAGCCATAGGACTGAAGTGTTATAAGACAAGTGATTATTATACTGAGAAATATTAGGATAAGACTGTCATAATTGTGCACAAGTATATTTAGCAATTTGAAACTACATTACATTTTATTCACAGCAATCAAGAATGGAACTAACAGGGTTAAAAGTAAATACCAAAAATCTTGAAAATCCTTATATTTCATTTGATTTTGGAAATCTAAAAAAATTCTCTAAACAAAAATTAAAGGAAACTTAAACTTTTATTTTTAAAATTTTGTTATCATGATAAAGAAAACTTGTTAAAAAAAAGGCCGTCAAATATTAAAATTTAATTTCACTTTCTAACCACAATACTGAAGTGAGCGAATCAAGGAGCAACAATAGAACCGTATTTAAGCAGTGTTGTTGTCCTCGTTTATTATAGGGTTCAACACCATTTTTCAGCACAAGATAGGCTATATATGGCGGCCAGTATTAATGGTGGAGGAGGAACCCTGGAAAACCCTGTGAAGAACCACTGAGCCACAAGAAGCTACTGGCAGGCTTTCTCACTTACCCATGAGAGCTTTAGGCAGTGTAATGGGATCCATGATCATTCCTGTTATATGAAAGGCAGTGGTATATTTTGGATTTTTAAAGTAGCTTTCAACAATTGTAGTCCTTTCACTATGATGTGTGCATTGTGGCAGTTTATAGTGATGTCTAGCAGTGGGCATCATGCTGCAGTCATGTAGCATCATGTCAGTGACATTATCCAGACACCAGGCCAACAAGTCCTAACACTAACCTCTTAATGCTGAGTGCCAAGTGAGGCACCTGCTAGTACCATTTTTTTAAAGTCTTTCATATGACTCACCTGGGGTTCAAACCTGTGACTATCCACATCCGAGGCAGACGCTATAACCACATAGGTCACTATAGTGGTCAGTGATATACTGAAGGTCTTTATAATGATGGTGCTTTATATTCACAGGACACATATTTTGTGAATAAAATTTATTAAGATTGTTGTTTACCCATATAGACTCGCTCATTTTACTTCCAAAATTTAAATAACCAATTGATTAAGGAAGATATATTGATTATATAACTTATACTGAAATTTATACTTGCAAATAAAGATCTAGGCATTTCAGTATCACAAAAACAAATTGCCCTGCTTTTGGTTTACTTTTTATTCCTCGGTTGGGTTGTCACATAGATGTATATGGATAAAGGTAACCTGCAACTTGTTGTCCATAAAATAGCACCTACATGATTAAACGATTAAGTCCACACATATTGAAAATCTTAGACTTTTATTTTCAAATGCACAAGAAACGTGCAAATGAAACCTGGTGCAGACAATTTATAGCAAGCCATAAGGTTTTAATATACTTTCCATTGACTTTGTATCATTTTCTTTAACAGGGGTGTTATTGCAAGTTAGGTATTTTTCATTACCTTTTATTAAAAGATGTTGTGACTGCATCATTTTATGTGCAATCTATCCCAGAGTTCATAGCACTACAAAAACTTATGGTAAAGAGTGACAGCATATGGATGGTATTATAACGATCACACCATTTTGAGTTCAATGGTAAGCATTGATTTTGCTAAAGCAGATATCTTTAAAATTGAGTATTTGAAATTGATATTTTCTTGACAGAATGTCTTCTTTTCTTCTGGATCCCAATACATTTGCCATTTTATTTACCAATTTTTTTTTAAAAATCAGAGCCTGGATCCAGCGACGCATGAAGTTAGACCAGTGTCTAGAGCTGCAGTTATTTTACCGTGACTGTGAGCAAGCAGAGTCCTGGATGCAGTCTCGTGAAGCCTTCCTCTCGGGAGACCAGGTTGACAGTGACAACGTCGAAGCTCTGATTAAAAAGCATGAGGACTTTGATAGAGCAATCAGTAGCCAGGTGAGTGCCGACAATGAAAATAATTAATCATATGCTACAGGAATGAAGAGTAATTGTTGCAGTTGAAAAAAAAATGAAACCTTATTCAGTTTTTAATTTTTTGAAAATAAATTTGAGACGGCGACATGAAACATTGTTCCATTCTGTATTAACCATGAAATACTACTGCTATGTCACTAGGGTCACAGCCAGATTTCATCATTGTATATTTTTGGGCCCTTGTCACAGTAGGCAGGGATTAAAACTCTCAGAATTTGCTTTTTACCCCATTAGGGAATTTTAAAATTGTTCAGTGTTATTTCTGATAAATTCTTTCTAATTTTCCTATTTTAAGTTTATCGTTGTTTTTAACATTTATCTCCTTTGATTTAGTTTTAAAAATAAATGCTTTATTTGTTCCACTTTCAGCAAGAGAAGATCCAGTCCCTGCAAGTGTTTGCTGATCAACTGATTGGTCTAGAACACTATGACAGTGAGGCTATTTCTGAAAAGAGGGACCAAGTCCTGGACAGGTCAGTCTTATTCTGATTCTGTGGGGAATACATATATAAAATACACTTTTTTTATTACTACAATTATTGATTGATTGTTCTCTTTGAAGAATTGACAGTTATGATATATATCTTTAGTTAGCCTTTTTGATAGGGATAGAGTGAGAGAGAGAGATCATTAAGACGATACAATCAGTAAGATAGAAAGTAAACTCTTTGACATGTAAAATTTGAAAAACACAAAAGAAATTGGCAGAAAAACTAAAGAATACATGTGCAAAGATTTAGTTATGATTAAACTAATGTTGTTGTTTCTGGATTATAGATGGACCATGTTGAAAGATGCTCTGATTGAAAACCGTTCTAAGCTGGGTGAGGCACAGACGTTACAGCAATTCTCGCGTGATGCTGATGAGATGGAGAACTGGCTCCAGGAGAAACTGCAGATTGCCATGGATGAATCCTACAAGGACCCTGTCAATATACAGGTTAGTTACAATTCTCTACATGTTTTTGATCTGTTCCATTCAATACATTATCCATGCATATCATGTTTTTGCTTCAGGAGGTTGTATACTCATTCCAAGTTATGTCATCTCAACACTAGGTGGTGTTATAGAAAAGGGAAAAGATGTAGCTCTACATTAATATAACTCTTGATGCACTTAGAAGAACAGCCAAAACAACAAAATATGAGATGCAATTTTGTTAAGGCCAATACTTACTTTTAGATCTAGAGTTTTTATCTGGAATTTAGATTTTCTGCCATTAGACATAAAGCATTCCAGTCTATACTGTACACAGATATGGACCTTTGTGAAAAAGCTGGATGAGTTTGATATTTGGAGTAAAAAGCAGCCAGAATGCTAAAATCATTGGCCCAGTACTTAGTTCATCTATCTGCTTATGCACAGATGAAATAGCAATTCAAAAACATTGTCCTTTATGTACCAAAGCATTTGGTAAAGTTTAAAGTTCTCATAGATAGATGTGTTTGGATGCATTCATAAGTAACAATAAAATGTTTTTTCCTATCCCCATTTCAGGCTAAAATTGAAAGCATCTCCAGTAGATAATGAGATAAACATAAACTATACTCGGTGAAGGCACTATTTTGAAAATATATGCCAGGATACTGTGATTACTCAAAGAGTTCATATACAAATGATCTAAATTTCTAAATCACAACTATGGTTGATTGTTACTCACTGAAAGTACCTTTGCTGGTGGGTTCCATGTATGGTTTACTGGAGATTTTAACCCACTTAGCCAAAGTTCATGCAAGCCATAATAGTCATACATTGCCCACATTTGCTATGTTGGCTTCTCATGGACCTTATCAAGTTTTAATCACACTTGAATGATTTTTAGGATATGCTCTACTAAAAGTTTGTTCAGGGTGGCTTCCCTAGCAATGATGTGGTTTCCATAGCAACCACATGGTAAAACTATTTGCAGCTTTTGAAGAACGACTGAGTCATTTATGGTCAGACTTCTTAGGAATGTTTCTTAGGATACGCTGTCAGAATTGAGTTTCTCCCTGACCATTGGTGTGGCTTTCTGAACAACAAGGTGAAAACTTTGTGACTTGACAAGGATGGTTTTGCTAATTTTGATAATAAGCAGTAGACACACTTCTTAGGACATGCTCTACCATAAGTACATCTGTTTTGACACACCTTAGCAATCAGGTGTAAATCTCGGTTTCAAATTCTGTCATTAGATATATTTATTATCATATTGTGAACTTCTTATTTGCCTCAAAACTGTTCAGCTATATTTGCATTCAATTTCATTATTGCATGAATTGTTACATTATAATTGATCCTTCAACTTGTGAAATAAAATCAACAAAATTAATCTGATCCAAATCACATGTTATATAATATCACCAAAAATATCAGCTAAACAACAGCTTTTGTTTCTTTCCATTTCTTCTCCAAGAAATTTTAAAGAATTTTTCAAGTAACCTTCTCTTTATTTTGAAGTTTAGATGTTTCTGATGATTTAATTTTTCTTGTAATCTAATTAGTCAGGTATTCAGCAGTTCAAATATTCTTTCATGTTCTTATACAGAGCAAACACCAGAAACATCAAGGATTTGAGGCAGAATTGGCAGCAAATTCAGATAGACTATCGGCTCTGATAGCAACTGGACAGGGTAAGTGTTGTTTAGTCCTGGCTGTAAAAAGTGATCCATGGGTGTCACTTGTCCTACATCAGCAATCAGCAGTCTTTTCTCTACATATTTCAGCCAGTCACATGTTGGGAAAGACGACTCTATGAAGCCCATTTCAACCAATTCCGAGTTATAAGCCTTTATCCAGCATGTATTGATCAGTGATAGTCATGTGTCTATATTGCTATATCAATTTCAGTTTTAGTGGAATTCTTTTGAAATTTTCCTTGGGACATGCTCTTCCAAAATTATATATCGTATCCTTTAGCAGAGATGAATCTTCCATAGCAGTCGCAATGGACAACCTATTTATAGCTTCACCATACTGGCTGAGCTAGTTTTTGATAAAACTTTATGGAACTGTATGTTAGTACATGCTTTATAAAAATTCTGTTAGTGTTGGTTCTCATAGCAACAGTGTGACTTCCATAGCAACCCTGTGAAAAATTTATTTCAGTTTCTCAAGAATTGCAGGGCTAGTTTCATTGAAACTTGGTTGAAATGTCTAAAAGTTTGTCAAGTTTGTATACTGTTATTCGTGTGGCTCCTTGTCAACCATCTAGAAAAGATATCTTTGACTTTTTCACCAGAATGGATGAGCATTTCAATTAAACTTAGTAGGAATGTTGACTAAGATATGATTAGCCAGTACTTTGAGGTTGCTTCCTTACAGTCAAAGGTGTTGTTTCCTTGCAGTCAAGTGGAGAAAGTATTTTTTTTTTGCTCTAGAATGACACACCCTGTTTCAGTCAAACTTGGTATGACTTAACATACTATAATTTATCAGACTTCTCCTTTGGTGGTGTTGGTTCCATAAAAACCATATCAGACCAGATGTTATAGGTAGAGTCTTGGCATCAACACTTAACATTTGTACAAAAAAAATTGCCTGGGCATCATCTAGTCAAACTTAAGTTATAGTTGAAACATTGTTATTCAGCATGCTTAATAATAGTTTTCTTCCCAGCACCTGTAAATTATGGGCCATTTCAAGGCACCCATGTTATTACAACATTTGCATTTTAAAGCAATGTGGGTCGGTGGATCTTTCCGGTGATTTCCTGGTTTCTTCCTCCACCATTAATACTGGCCGCCATGAATAGCCTATTGAGTGCTGAAAAATAGCGTAAAGCCCAACAACAACAACAACAACATTTTAAAGCAATGTGTCAGGTGAGTGACACAGGTCTACTTGGGCCTCTTGTCAGTCATGTTTTGCTTTTTTAGAGTTTGGCTTCTCTCAATGTTCCAATAAAGACAATGGTACTTATTCTGGTATGCTTTGATTTCCCATCTTATCTGAATAAGATACATTTTTGGTAATGCTGTTTCAGGAATAAAAGAACATTTGAATATATGTATAATTATATCTAATGATGTTTTTTAGTTTGAATATTTTTTTAGAGGCTGTAGTATTTTACAGAATGTCAGGTATTTAGTGTTAAAGGTAAGATTGATAGCTTTGAAAACGATGGTGATAGTAGTTGTAATAATAATAATAAGAAGAAGATGATGACTACAAAGAAAATGATTGCAAGTCTTTTCCAGAAACAGACATTTCAGAAAGGGAATTTCATCTCATTTCAAAAATAAGGAATGGAGATATAAAAAAGAAAGCAAAGGTATTCAGATAGTGTTAGGGAATTTTTGCATGTGGGACAATTTTTGGAAGTGCTTTTATTGTTGTTTTGGTGTTTTGTTTCAAAATTAGTGTGAACCTGCAAAAAAATTTTCTTAGAAAAGACTGATACCTATAGTTTGACAACACCTGCTCTGTACTAATAAAATGTCTGTATTGAAAATATGAAAGTACTAAGTAGTGGATTTATTTGGTTTTATCATTTAAGAATGACCAATATTTATGTTTGATATGTACTATTCCCCATGTAGCCCTTATCGACCAGAAGCAATGTGCAGGATCAGAAGATGCAGTGCAGGCACGTCTTGAGAGCTTGGCATCACAGTGGGAAACCCTTGTGGCCAAGTCGGCAGAAAAGAGCGAGAAACTGAAGGAAGCAAGTAGACAACAGACATACAATGCTGGAGTCAAGGATATTGAGTTTTGGTTGGGCGAGGTAGGTAAAATTTTCTTTACCATTGGTGTTATCAGCAAGCAAGATTTTAAAATGGCAGGCCTATTTATGATTTGGCTTTCCTACCTGAAAAGAGAATTGCAGATCAAAAAGACAGCTTTTGGCATTCACAGGAATCATACCATTCTACAGAAATTGGTGCCCTGGATTGAAAAGAAACCAACAGATTAGACCTGCTGTTTGATTTTTTGGGGAATAACTTGAACTTGACCAGTCACAAAATCAATGTTTTTATGGAATATTTCTAACTTGTCAGCCACAGAATGTTTGTTATATAATAAGTTAACAATGAATTAGATGCAGACTATTACTGGTAGAAGCATAAGAATAACCATATAATTTGGATACTTTGTTTTATTTGTGAAGAACTTGCCATGAATATTTTTCCCCAATTCAATACATTGTATAATAATTCATTTCAGATGGCAAGTGTCATAAATTCAGCATTACTGACTGTAACATTTCTTATAATTTTAGGTGGAGCAAATGCTAGGATCTGAGGATTATGGGAAGGATCTAGCCTCGGTTCAAAATCTGCTGAAGAAACACCAGCACCTGGAGGCTGATATTGCTGCTCATGAGGTATGATATGCAGTTAAACAATTAGGGGGAGCACACAGTTTTGGTTAAATTAGTTATGTAGCCAGAGGGGTTATACTTATTTTGGAATGGACAGGAAAATGTCATTTTAAGGACGGAATAATTGGATAGCACATGACTCTTTTTGTGAATATATGTTGCTTATAATTTAGATGTTAAAATAGATTTAATAATAACTGGATACCTTTATATTAAATTATATGTTTTATCTAAATGATATGGACGTTAAAGTCAGGATGAAAAAAGAGATGAGAATTGTGGCATTGGACTTGGAATGCTTAGTTAACATAGGGGCCCACTTTCTAAATTAGGTCATCAGGAATGACATCCCAAGACATTACGTGTAGTTGACATTATGTGTATTTCACTGTTTTACAATACTTTTTTCTCTCACAGGATCGTATTAAGGATCTAAATGCCCAAGCAGATCAGTTCATTGATGCTGGAGTATGGGATGCTGAGAGCATTGAAACAAGGAAGAGAACAATCAACGAGAGATATGACAAGTAATATGATCTCTCCTTTATTTTCTTCATTTCTAAAATTTTGGACTTAAAAATATTTTTATTTCTCAAACTGATTGAATTTTAACTTCAAAACAATCTACAGGTTTTAGCTAGATAGCTTTAGTTTAGTATTTATGCAGTGAGAGAAATTTTAATTTCACTTGAACTGATTGGCAGCAGATTCTAAAGAATATTATGGTTGAAGTTTTCATTGTTTCGAAAACTGGCTACAGACATTATTTTGATTGACCTTGGCTTAAATCATTTTGCAGGGTCTTTAAGAAAGAATAGACCTTTGTCAATTGAGTACTTAGTTCACTATACTTATATTTTTGTTTGATGGCCTGAAATTCACTTATCATGCTCAGATATGTCATAAGGAACATTTTACCGCACAAAAGTTTTGCTTAAGTTAATGAAGTTAGCTTTCAGAGCATGAAAACTGTTGTGTTAAAGAGCATGTTTCTTATACTCATTGCATCATTTGCTTCTCTTATGATTATTTAGATAGCTTTATTGTTCATTCAGTAATTGTTTAATATTGAGGAAAATAGGATTTTTCCATTGTATTATATCCTTGTAGGATCAAAGAGCTTTCAGTAGTCCGAAGAAATCGTCTGAATGAGGCAAACAACATGCATCAGTTCCTAAGAGATATCGATGATGAGGAGGCATGGATCAAGTGAGTCAATTATGAGTATAATCATTAAATTTTGTTCAGCCTGCCTTATAGGAAGCTAGACATAGTTAATCCTGTGGGACAAGATTTTGATGTGATTATGGTTAAGAAATTTTGTGATGAAGTATGGCCAGAAAACAAGACTTGGACAGTTTGAAGGAATATAGCTTATATGGTGAAACAAATTTTTTTTTTACCTGTATCTTAAAGATATTTTTTTTTACCTTTATCTTTTTTTTATATATATATACAGTTGATGGTTTTAGAACTTGCTTGTTATAGTTAGTACTATGCAGATGTCCCATTAAAACCAAGACAGACAAACTAGGCTATATTGTCTCTTTCCATCTGTACACACCCTTTGCTAACCACACATTTTTTTTACATTTATGTATGTCTTTCACAAATAAATAAAAAAAAAAGGGACTCTGAGTATAGTCTGTTATGAAAATGAAGTACATTTATATACCATATATACTCAGTTATAAGAGATGAACTGCATACTGCACAGACCAGATATGCCATTTTATAATACACCATCACATCTGGATTTGTGCAGTTTGTTTGGAGTAAGCAATAAAGCAAACAACATAGACTCTAATTTGCAGTTTGGAGTAATTAATAGAGCAAACAACATAGATTCTAATCTGCAGTTTGTTTGGAGTAAGCAATAAAACAAACAACATAGACTCTAATTTGCAGTTTGGAGTAATTAATAGAGCAAACAACATAGATTCTAATCTGCAGTTTGTTTGGAGTAAGCAATAAAACAAACAACATAGACTCTAATTTGCAGTTTGGAGTAATTAATAGAGCAAGCAACATAGATTCTAATCTGCAGTTTGTTTGGAGTAAGCAATAGAGCAAACAAGATTGCAGTTGCATTATGCTATAAGGGTCTTTGCTTTTCACATTTTTTACTTGTAAGCGAAGTAAGCTCTTTTTGCCTATAGAACCAAAAAGCTAATCATTTCCTGGCCTCTCTGAGGGCAGCAAATGGAATGTCATGTGCTACAGTAAAATAAACACTAATATTACATGAGAAGTCTATTATCAGTATTGTAGTAGAATATTGTTGTCACTGCCTCTTTTGGTATTTCCAGGGAGAAGAAGCTGCTAGTGGGATCCGAGGACTATGGGAAAGATCTGACTGGAGTACAGAACCTGCGTAAGAAGCACAAACGTCTTGAGGCCGAGCTTGCCAGCCATGAACCTGCCATTCAGGTTAGGCAGAAATTGCTGTAGTACCTCTGTACTTTCCATTAGGGTCAGTTTCAAGTACTTTATTAATTCAAACTAAATTTAGTATTTTTATGTCAAAACCTGGATTAAATTTTCTACTGAGCAGTTTGCCACGGAATTTAATGGACTTGGAGCCTTGATGCAAAATTGTTCCCCATCTATTGCATTTTGCATGTAATTTATTGGCAGTCAGCAGCTGTTAAAGGGCTTTACAGAGTCAAAACCAATTTGGTTAAGAGGTTTTGCATTAAAAAGATCTAGGTTCTGTTCAGTTTTCATGATTTTCCTATTGGACATGGTATGTTTCATATGATTTGATTTTGGAGGACTTCACAGATTTAAAAGCAGATTTTGTAATAGGTTTGACATGAAGAAGACTTGTTGAGTTCAGTTTTATTATGTTGTGTGTAATGTAGTATTTTGGCCCTCAGTTGCATCAAATTTATTTCTGCTCATTTCATTGACTTCATTGATGATAACAAATTTGCTGAGAAGCTATAAATAAAAAGAGCTATTCTAGATCATTTCACTGGTTTTCTGAAAATATGCTGCAGAGTAATGTCCCCTGTTTGGGGCAAACATTTGTACTTCAGTTGCATCATATTGGCAGGGGCATTTATCTCATATGGGCACCACTTTATTAACTGGTTTGTGTGAAAGAGTGTGCACTCTAATTAGTCCTACTTTAATGCCCCTTATTTGTTCTTTACCAATATATTAATTAAGGTCAGTTTAATAAGTTCACTTTTTTTTTCCCCCTTGAGTCTCATGTGATGGATATTACAGTATATTATGAAACATGCTCTTTGGTATACCATGTGAACACCAGTTTGACTGAAACAGCCAAGAAAGTTTTAAGAAATCCATGAAATTTTTTGTATGACAATCTCAAGTAGCCAAGCTTGTACATTTTATTAAAGGCAGGGGATGGCTTTTTTTTTTTTTTAAAGTTGTCTTGTAGCAGGGACAAATTTATACATTAGGCATGGACATGGCTTTGGATAATGTTTTAAATCACCATAATAATGTTCCTTGTATTGCACAGGCTGTCCATGAGATGGGTGAGAAGCTGATCAGCGAGTCCGACATAAACACAGCTGACATCAGATCCCGCCTTGAACAACTTGCCCAGAGCTGGAATGAGCTCAAACAGATGGCTGCTAACAGGTCAGCAGAGTTTTAAATATTAGTTAAGGCAATCGCAAATACACACATTTGTGTTGAGCTAATCCTGCTCAAGATATATTGATCATTTCAACATCTTGTGCATGTGTCCAGAGCCTAAGATTACAGTTATGTTCCTCTTTCTAGCTAAAGAAAAGGCATGCCCAACCAAAAAGGGTGTCTCTTGTTACACCTAAAGGCAAGAACACTATGTCTCTAATTGCAAATTATGTAGAGGATCATCAGCTAGTCTATTTGATACTGAGCTTGCAGAATTGAAGTATAACATGCCTTGAGCTGTCTTGTGTATTTTTAATGGCTTTAATAAACTGTCTAATATTCATTTATTTATTTAATTTGTAGTATTCACTGTTCTTGTTTATATTGCCGGATATCCTAGAATATGGCATATTATAATTATGCAATGACATTCACTAATGAAATGCAATATATATAACAAGTACTGGAGCAATTATTCTATCTTATTATCCAGGGGTCAGAAATTGGAGGAGTCTTACCTTTATCAGCAGTTCAGTGCTAACGTTGAGGAAGAGGAGGCTTGGATTGCTGAGAAACAACATCTACTCTCAGCTGGGGACTATGGAGACACCATGGCGGCTGTACAGGTAAGTGTGATTAGAGATTTTGTAGGAGAGTTCTTATCTTTGGATTTCAAAAAATTTGGAATGTTTCTTGGGATTGATGAAATTTTGGCTTAGTTGGATTATCATTATCCTGTATCAGCAATTACCAGAGCTGTAGCTCCGAGTTGCTCTCCCCCCTCCATACTCTTTTCAATCCCACACAATAAAACCCTTAATTGTTATTTGATTTGAAGCAAATTTGTTTTGCAGTTTGATACTTGTATAACCTTAGCTGACCGATTGGCATAATCATTGACAGTAAGCATTCTGCATAATAATTGACAGTAAGCATTCAACATAACCATTGACAGTAAGCATTCTGCATAATATTTGACAAAAAGCATTATAAATAATCGGTGACAGTAAGCATTCTGCAAAATAATTGACAGTAAGCATTCTACATATGCATTGACAGTAAGCATTCAGCATAACCATTGACAGTAAGCATTCTGCATAATATTTGACAATAAGCATTATAAATAATCAGTGACAGTAAGCATTCTGCATAATTGACAGTAAGCATTCTACATATGCATTGACAGTAAGCATTCTGCATAATCATTGACTGTTAGCATTCTTCATAAACATTGACAGTAATCATTCTACATAATGATGGTATTCATTCTGCATAATCATTGACAGCATTACAATCTTTAACTTATGACCCATGCATTTTAGACCCACTCACTTTTTTCAACACATTAACTCCATAAAGTTTTATGTAATCTTAGTCATATTTGGTTTGTAGTTGATATTGGTAAGACATTGAGAAAGTTTGATTACCAGCATTCTGTGTAGTAAGACATTGAGAAAGTTTGATTACCAGCATTCTGTGTAGTTATTCTCAGTTTTTCCTTGCAGTTATGAGATACTTAAATGTTTGCTCAGTGATTCCCTTGTGTAAGTAGCTTGATATTGTTAAGGCCTTGAATAAGTTTGATTTGCAGTGTTTTCAGTTTTTCTTCATATTTGTATCATTCAGTCTACCAGTTACAGTTTGAATTTTTTTTACTTTTGGCATAAAATTTACCATTGAAGTTTTTTTTGTATCTTGGAAAGAGTCTTTCAGGGATATAACTATGATGAGACTACATAAAGTTGTACACTGATTTGTATCATGGCATTTTTCTAGATCCTGTGTGTGTGTGTGTGTGTGTGTTACACATTCAGTGAATGGATCACAGAGCAGAAAAGAGTCACTTTTAGCATAAAATTGACAGTTCGAGGTTTTGAGTATTTTTGAAAGAGTCTTTTCTGAATTTTATTCAGTTTTTTTTACACACATACACACACACTTTAATGATTGACGAGTCAGCAGTAAAGTTGTGCATTCATTTGTAACATGTAAATTTTTCTACAATTTTGTGATCCTGTCTTTAGGGACATGGGAGTGTTATATTTGTAGCATCCAGGTTGTTTTGCATTGAAAGATTTTAAAAATCATACCATACATTATAGCATTCTTGGCATGTGCAATGCAGTATAAAATGATCTGTGAATCTAATATTATGGTCTTGGGTATAATTTTTTACATCAGTTATTACATAACTTTATGTACTTAGGACATCGATGTCAATCTTCATTGCAGTACTTTTCTAAATCTCAGTTTGGGTTGAAATACAGAGGATAAATATAAGCTATATAATGTATTTTGTCTCAATAGGGCCTTTTGAAGAAGCATGAAGTTTTCGAGACAGACTTCCAAGTTCACCAACAGCGGTGTCAGGAAGTCCAGAGAGAGGGAGAAAAGTTGATTGAAGAGGTTTGTTTTATTTTTTAACTCTCTGAAATTATGAAAGGTAAGGCTAAATTATTTGAATTGACAAGTGTTGGGTGTGAGATCATTTTTTTCGTGAATTTTGCCTGTTAATATTGATCCTTTGCTTGAAACAAATGGATCCCATCCCACTACAATATTTTAAGATCACAGCAACAATGATTTTGCTGTGAAAGCAGTTGAATTCATTCCTCAATGCACAGAGTTTAAGTCCCATTAAATAAATGATCCATCTGCATAAGCAGTAAAATGATTTTCCAGTCAATATTTAAGTACTAATGTAAATGACCGAGCCTTGAAAATTGTCAACATTGTAAGTAAATCTATTCAGAATATAATTTTTTTCCATCTTTCATCTAGTTCCCAGTTTATTTGTTCATTAATCAAATATTGTAAGTTATATATTGTGGAACACAATCATTATAAAATTTAAGTATCATTTGCAGACAGTTGCACATGATCAGAAATAATTATATCAAAGCATGCTGCGTATTTGGCAAGTCAGTAGTAGTAAAAGTTCAAATTGTGAATTAATGAAAGAACTTTATAAAATGATTGAACTGTTTTCAAAATTTGTTATTTTTAAACTGTCACAGAAGAACTTCATTGTACAAACTTTTTAATATATAATAAATAGTCCTCAATTCTGTGAGTAGAATTTTTGGTGAAACCATATTTTTATTCAGGTTTGCTCAGATTTAGATGTTTTGTGAAAGGTAAGTGTTGAGTTTTGTTGATTAGATAAGAAAGATAGAGAGAGAAAAACGAAATTGTGAGAGACACTAACATTTAAATGAATAAGGAAAGAAAGATATCCCTTTGCATAAACATTATGGATTCAATTTGACTGCAGGGTAACCATAATCGTGACAATATTGCCCAGAGGATCCAGAGTTTGCAGGAAAAACTACGGTCCTTGGAAGATGCCGCTCAAAGACGCAAGTCCAATCTCCTCGACAACTCGAACTTCCTGCAGTTCATGTGGAAGACTGACGTCGTCGAGAGTTGGATTGCTGATAAAGAAAATCAAGTTCGATCAGAAGATTATGGCCGTGATTTGTCATCAGTGCAGACACTCCTTACAAAACAGGTACGTTTGGGTGTTTTGTACATCATTCATACTTCAGATGTTAAATAGGTGTTCAAGGAGTAAATTTTTCTCAATTCACAAGTGACAACATTAGGTTATTATGTTATTGTTGTTGATTCATTGGTCCTGGTAATCTTATGCTTGCTTGTTTTGCTCATCCGGCCTTGAAATGGAGTTCTTGCTATTGATTCATACAGAATTCTTTTTGGATGCCCCAGACATACCAGTTGAGGGGTCCTAACAGTTCTACCAATATCTAACCATCCCTTTCCATCATATCAAGTCAAATGTACACACATTTCCTTCTCACAACATTTGGAAGATTGAAATATAATATGATATAAGAATTTACATTAAGAAAACTTCTGCCAGGTTAAATTTTTACCATTTTGTTTCTGCTCAACAAGTTTTTGAAAGTCGCATAACTTTATCATCCGTGGCTGCATTCAACTGAAGCTTTAGTGTATTAATACTATGGGTCTGAAATTCATTTACTACTATCATAGGAGTTTCTCTCTTGCATTTTTTTTCCAACTTAAAGCTTGGTTCATCATTGTGATCAGTTAAAGTTTAACATTAAAGTTTCTTAAAATCACATAACTTTGCATCATAACTTTTATATGTGAGGTTTGTTACATGTCAGTCTTGTTTATTTGAGCATTATTGTCAACAATGTTCAGGTTATGTACAAAAGTCATAGGGCTTACATTGACAATCTGGTTAGTCGCTAAAATTTGTAGAACATACAGGGTTTTTTTTTTAGGATTTATTGAATTGAAATTAAATTTTTTAGTGTTTTCGATTTAAGTTTTTCCTTAAGATGTCTTTTCTAATCAAATTTTACATCGTTATTTCCCCATTTGACCCAATAAATTGCGCTTCAGTTTTTAATCTTGTAATTGTTTTAAAGGATCTAGAACTTGGAATTTTGTTCTTGAATTTGCAGTATCTTTATTAGGAATTTCTTGATTGAAATGAGGCTTTTAATTTGTTAAAAAAAATAAAAAGGCTGGATTTTATGTTACGCAGTTATGACCCCAGTTTGACCTGGGATTGTTCCAGTAAAACATACTTGGGACTTAGCGATGGCACTTTATATATTTTTCATTGTTTAAATGGGGCAGTCCTTAGAAATTTGCCTTATATTGCATCATATTCACTTGACCATCAATGTCATATGGACAAGTATCAAGTTTTTTATAGCGCATCGGCAGTAGAGGTCGAGTACCATGAGGTGGCTCTGCTTGAAAAGATATTTAAAAATTGCATCTTAATTTTAAGAAATTAAGTTACCAACCTCTATAGCAATAAGAGCTTATTAGCAATCGTGGCTTTTGAAATTGTTTTTGTGAATAAATCTCGAGTTGTATTCAGTTTCCAAAACATTAGGTTACATAGATATTTCATTGTGATCTGTAAAAAAATCGGTGGAATTACTGCAGCACTATATTGATGGATTTATTTAATAGACAGCATATAAATTTTATCGCAAATAAATTGCAAGCACGAAAACATACTCTGTTTTTTCTTATCTTCACTCTGTTTTTCCTTATCTTATTCAATTTCTACTAGCTGCAGTACTCATACAAATGACTTGCACTCATTTATATTACTGTAAAATAGTGGTCGACATCATTACAAGTAGTTATGTGGTTCGGATGTCAATTAGTTCAATCATGCCTCCATTTATCATGGGTTTACCTTTAATGCCCAATTTTTAATTTTAGAAAAAAAGGATCGATTAGTCCTAACAGAAAAAATAAAAAAACCATTAATATGTTAGGTTAGTATATTATATCTTGAAAGATCTAGTTTAGAACTGTACACTGTTGGATGTGACTTGTACATTGTTATATACAGCATATAAGGTAATGACAACAGACCCTAACTAGCTGGTACATTAAATAATGGTAGATATGGGTTAGTAATGTTTGGAGTTGTTTTGTAGATGGGTACCTTTGATCTTCCTGTTTTTATAGGAAACTTTCGATGCTGGTCTGCAAGCCTTTGAGAAGGAAGGAATTCAGACCATTACTGCACTGAAGGACCAACTTGTGGCAGCCAAGCATGCTCAGACTCGTGCCATCGAACAACGCTATAGCGATGTTATGGCCAGGTGAGTAACTAACAGATATATTGCATACTCCACACAAGAATTTCTTCTTTGCTTTTCATATTACATACTCCACGCAAGAATCTGTTCTTTGCTTACAGTTTTCATATTACATACTCCACGCAAGAATTTCTTCTTTGCTTTTCATTACTTACTCCATGCAAGAATCTGTTCTTTGCTTACAGTTTTCATATTACATACTCCATGCAAGAATTTGTTATTTGCTTAGTTTTCATATTACATACTCCACGCAAGAATCTGTTCTTTGCTTACAGTTTTCATATTACATACTTCACGCAAGAATCTGTTCTTTGCTTACAGTTTTCATATTACATACTCCACGCAAGAATCTGTTCTTTGCTTACAGTTTTCATATTACATACTCCACACAAGAATCTGTTCTTTGCTTACAGTTTTCATATTACATACTCCACGCAAAAATCTGTTCTTTGCTTACAGTTTTCATATTACATACTCCACAAAAGAATGTTCTTTGCTTACTTTTTCATATTACATACTCCACGCAAAAATCTGTTCTTTGCTTACAGTTTTCATCTTTTGGCCAGGGAGCAATCTTGATTGAAAAAGGGCCAATCCATCTACAGCACAACACAGATATGATAGCACACCGATTAATATTATGGTTGACTTGAAATATGTTTAAACAAGAAAATCAGGTTGCAAACTTCATGTAAATGGAAGATCTCACTCTGTTACAAGCCAAACATTTTGAATAGTTATGCACTGAGAAGCTTAATAATTTTATGCAGTCTATACACATGCAACTTTTAAACTGCTGTATTTTGCATTTAGCATGGATGTTGAGCTGACCACCATAATTCAAGGTCAGTTGTACAAAGCATATATTAAAGCTCTTTATTTACTTAATAAAAATACTGATAAGCTTCATATGTTCAGCATCTAAAATTTGAAAATTTTGGCTTGCTGCTCTAACACCATGTTTCTGAAACATTTAAAATCTTCAACCTGCTTCTTTGACAACAGCATGCATATAAAATAAATTTGCACAATAATTAGTTTATTAGGGATAAGAAAAAAGCACGTTGATTTTAAGTTCAAAACATCAAGATAAAATGTTTGTATATTACTTACCATCATGTTTTGTAGGAAATAAACCAATTGATTTGTGATCGAAAGAACTAAATTGGTTTTGAAAAATAACTTTAGCAGATCATACCTTAATCAGAATTTGTGAAAGGCTTTCATTTAAGGTATGGAGGAGGCCCATGGATTTTGAGATAAAAAAAATGGTCAAGGATATTATGGATGAAAAAGAGGTAAAAAAGCTTTTGCAGAACGTTAGGTCTAGAAAAGGTTCTCAACTGAACCTTGTAGCTTGTGCCATGGGAAATCAAGACAGCTGTAGATCATGTTCATTGTATGTCCAATATCAAATTGATGGTTTCTGTACAAAAGGACAGCATCATTGTCCCAAGCTCCAGGTCATTGAGATTCCTTGGTTAAAACTCTTGAGAATCTGTACAAGAGCCTACATACAGGACTGTTAAACATAATGTTAATATACATAATGTCTTGTTTCAGATGGCAAAAGCTGTTAGCTGACTCGGAGGCACGCAAGCAGAGGCTGCTGAGGTTACAGGAACAATATCGCCAGATTGAGGACCTCTACCTTGCCTTTGCCAAGAAAGCCTCAGCCTTCAACAGCTGGTTTGAGAATGCAGAGGAAGATCTGACTGATCCAGTCCGCTGTAACTCGGTAGAAGAGATCAGAGTAAGATATCTCCATGTTGATTTAATAACCTTGTTAGTGCAAATAAAGTATTTGGTAACATGATTAAGGCTGATTTAAAGACCTTATAGTGGTTACACCGTTACACAAGAACAAAAGGAGTCCATGGTAACATATATGAGGATATCATTCAGGTTGATTTAAGGACTTTGTTATTGGTTATATTGCTGCAAGAAGGACTTGTCAGTAACATAATTTGAGAAGACCGCTGTTGTGGCCTAGAGGTTAGAGTGTCCACTTTGGATGCGGGAGGTCACATGTTCGAACTCCAGTTGAGTTGTAACAAAGACTTGTAAAAATGGTACTAACAGTTGCCTTGGTAGGTGCTCAGTATTAGCAGGTTAGTGTAAGAACTGATCAGCCTGGTGTTAGGATAATGTGACTGGGTGGGACATCATGCTACATTTCTATGGCATAATGTCCCAGTGCTAGACATCACTATAAACTGCCACACTGCAGACATCATATCAATATGACTGAATTTTTTTAAAGCTAAATTAAAAATCCAAATCACACACACTCGTAATATGAGGACATCATTCAGGTTGATTGAAAGACTTGGGAAGCCTGTTGCACAAAAAAAAATGTCTTTTGTAACATAATATGGGCGATATCATTTTCATTGATTTAAGAACCTTGTTAGTGGTTATCCTGCTGCAATAAGAACACCTTGGTAAACACAATATGAGGATATCATTCGATCTGATTTAAAAACCTTGGTTGTGGTTAAACTACTGCAAAAAAGAATGTCCTTGGTAACATACTATGTGTATCTCATTCAGTTGATTTAAGGACCTTGATAGTTAATGTACTGCTGCTAAAAAAAAAGACTCCATGATAACAGAACATGAGGATATTAAGGTTTATTTAAGGACCTTGATGGTGGATATATTGCAACAAAATAAGTTCTTGGTAACATATGCATTTTGTACAGTAAAACTAGCATTTGCATCATCAAAATCATTAAATACTAGATTACTCAGTGAGCATCATCATGTCATTATTTCACTGAAAAAGTTTAGTTTGTATTTTACCACTCCATATTTTACTTGAAGATTATAGTATAATGGATCGACTTTAAATCGGCAAATAAAATCTGTTTGAATATGCACAAGAGCATAAAACTGGGGGGACATGTTTCAGTGAAAATCGGCATTGTACAAGCAAGGACTTGCGCATATTTCAGCATCTGCGTGAGAGCCATGAGCAGTTCAAAGCTTCCCTGAGTGCAGCCCAGGCTGACTTCAACCAGCTGGCAGCCTTGGACAAGCAGATAAAGAGCTTCAATGTAGGCCCCAACCCGTACACCTGGTTTACCATGGAGGCACTGGAGGACACCTGGAGAAACCTGCAGAAAATAATCAAGGTAATAAAAACCCAACAAATCTTGTTTCTCATCCATCTCCAGGTCTTTTTCTATTTTTTTCTCATATTCTTGGTTCGCTGTGGAAGTTCAAGGCTCTAAGGAAAAAGAAAATACAAGTGATAGATGTTGTAGAGAATAATAATTGGGTTAACCTTCAGAAAGTCACAAAGATAACTGACTTTTCTGTCCCAGCCTGTCCATCTGTCTATATTACTTCTTGGCTTATTTCATCATGGAAGTGCAAGACAGTCTTGGCCTTAATGCTGACAGAAAATTACAGATGGGTTCATTTCTTGAAATTATTACAGTTAAACTTGTATATCAGAACTTGTTCCTATGCAAGCTCTTGTTCATATCAGTTTGTGTCATTGTCAGGAACGTGATGGTGACTTGACAAGGGAACAACAGCGTCAGGAAGAGAATGATCAACTCCGCAAACAATTTGCTCAGGCCGCCAATGCCTTCCACTCCTGGCTGACGGAAACCAGGTCAGTCATCCTAGGCATTTTCTTTTTTTATGTTCATCTACTTTTAATTTTCTTGTGTATCTTCTTTGTGACCATCAAAGATCCTCAAGGTTTTGTGTTAGAAAAGCAGGGTGAAGCAGTTCTTTTTTTTTTGTTTTTAAGTGTAATATAACAAGAGGAGAGTGAAGCTGTAGAAACAAGTTTTGCATAGTGACCTAAAAGTATACTCAGATGAGATAACAATGCAAATTAAGTAAAGAAAAAATAGTCCAAGACTTGTACATTGTTAAACAGAATGACTATTCTGTGAACAGTAATGCCTTTATTATCCCTCTAAGCATAGGTATGGAAGATTGGGGAGATAATTTGGAGTAGATGGAAGGAAACATGCAGCGTCCAGTTGTAACAGTAAATGGTTTTGAATGTTGACACTCTTGACTTTACTGTTACGTTCTAAAAAAATTGTGTAGTTTATGTTTTTACTTGTATGCTATTGTTAGATTTATTTCTTTAGTTAAATTGTTTAATTTTGCTGTTTTTGAAAAAATGTCCTTAGACCATGATTAGTTTTTGTATTTAAAACTTTAAAGACAAAGCAGCATTGTATGTTGAAAGTATCACCTGTCAGTGCTTTTCCTTTTTGACATTTTTTTCATGCCATGGTAATCATTTATTTACATATCTTCCCATGGTTCTCTCCACACAGGCTGTGGCTGTTGGATGGGTCAATGTTTTCTCTTTCTTAGCATGGTTTTTAAGGAGCAGACAATGTAGCTCTTTATCTGAATCAGTGTTGTGAATAGTCCCTTATTTCAGAATGCATTTGGAGTGATTTTGATATTTATAGTAAACACTTTTTTAATTTTAATGTGTTGCCCCTTTGCTTTTACTGAATTACCAGATGTTTTCTAATAAGCTTGTACTAGAAGAGAAAAGTCAGGTTTGTTGGCAATAAGTATTGATGATGCTGTACCATATTTTTTATGTATCTTGGTACTTGTACATCAGGCGCTTGTATAACGGTGTCTCAGTTAACACTTTGCAAGTGATTATTTATTTTCCATAACATTTGTAATAAGAAGAAACAATGTCAAAATGTTTACGGCGCAAATGAAGCAACTTTCTTGCCCCTCTTTACAAAATTGAATTGTAAGTGCTTGAGATCTTGCCTCCCTGCCAAACACGTATTCAACTAATAACTGCATGAAGCAGCTATCTTGCCCCAAGGCTCAGCACGTGTTCAAATTGTAAGTGCATGAAATATAGATATTTTAACTTCTGTCAATAATAATGAGTATAATCAGTCATATCCAAGTTTGGGAAATTTTTGTGCAGATAAAGGATTTTTGTGGAATTAAGCATGTTGTGCTGAAGTCATGTAATTAATAATTAATTAAATAAAAAAGGAATGATTTCCTGACTAAACAATTAACAGTGATGTACTTGTATCCATGGTATATTTGGAGCGAGTCTGAAGACCGTACTGTGTTGGTCATAAAGTGACCATTAGCAAGAGAAGCTTTCACCTACTAAATGCCCATGGCTACTGTAAAGATGAAAATTTTCATGGAGGTCTTGCTCTCCTGCAGTAGCTAGCTCAGCTACCTTTAAGTTCAGCCCTTTTGTGTTCTGTTTTCATATTACTAACAAAATATACTTGATATAAGGGGTGTATCATATTATGTTGCATGTAATTATTAGATGCCCCCATTTGATTTTTTATTTGGTGTTGTGAAATATTACTAATATAAATGTATAGTTATGAACAATAAGATCAACAGTTCTTAATATTACAAAATATTTAAGGAGGAATTAAGCTTCTCTTATACTTTTTTGCCAATAACTTTTTCAGTTATGTAACAATTTTAGAACATAAATTGTAGATCTACGAATCAATAAATAAATCACGTTTTCAAAATAGATAGGTTTACTGTATTTTCTTCTAAAATTAAAAAAAAACTCTTAAAATGTTGGTCGTGTAATTTAACCTTTTCTATTTCATTTTAGATTATAATCTTCATAACAGCAAATATGTTTTTCTAATAATAAGTTATAATTGCAAAGATGGACATGTTCAAAGACAATATACAAAGATAGGTTAACACATTTGCCAGTATTTTGTGCGAGAAGGCTTAAGCCATATGGGTTGTGAATTCACTTACCCAAATTTAAAATGGCATGTGAACATTTCTTACAGTTGAGTGAAATTTCCAGTCACTCATTCAGTGTGGCCACCACAGAGGCCATGAAGAGAATTATTGTTATTGCTACTCCTGAATAGATGGTCATTTCAATATGGAGTTTTCACTAAAAGACCTCTTACGATGTCCATTGGGTCTCAAATGAAAATATGCATCTGATATCCTATGTCACAGTTACAGTTGCCATTTTGAAATTCTTGTTATTGCTGTTTCTCCTGCGCATATGATTATATCAACATGTTTTTTCCTTTACTAAAAACACTTCTTAAGATGTCTTGCTGGTACTAAATAAAAATGGTGCTGATCTGACATTCAGTATGGCCACCATGGCAACCATCTTAAAACTCTTAATACCACAACTGAACTTGAACAGAAAGACATACTGACATAGGGTTTTCACTATAAGACTTGGATCATTTGCTCTTGAATGAAAATAATGCCCATCCAGCATCCAATATTGCGGCCTCAACAGCCATCTTGAATTTTTTTTGTTATTGCTACATCTCCTGAACGGAGTCATTTCTTGAAAATAGTATTGTCTTTACACCTGTCCAAATGGATGGCTATATCAAAATGGGATTCTCACTGATACATTTGCCTATTTGGTCCTAAATGAAAATGGTGCCAGTTATGCATCCTGTCTTAACAATAGGATAACTACTCTCCCTGAATGGAGATCGTTATGAAATTTGTATTTTACTAGAAGACTTGTAATGATGTCTCCTTTGTGCTAAATGAAAATGGTGCCAAGCTGACATCCAGTATATGTATCAAAGCAGCTAATTTGAAAATCAGTTGATTGCTAAAGAATATCAGAGCTGGTTTCAACACTTGACAGTTAAAAGAAGAAGTGGTCTTATCTTTAATTTCTTGAGATTCTTTTTGTCCAGTAGAACATCATTTCCTTTGAAAGACTCTTGTTATCAACCTTTTATCAGTGCATTGCCTTTACTCTTCAGTATTAAAAATGCCTCCCAGAGTGAGAGCAGATTGATCTCATTTGCTTGTTACTTATAATTGATATTAGAAATGGCACAGAATATGTTCAGGAAAGCAACCTTTCATATGATCAAATTTAGGTCATTAACATCATGAACTTTATATTTCTTTAATGGCTGTTGAGAAAGAGTTACTCAGGGCAAGTAAAAAATGTTTCAGATTGGCCTAATAGGGAATATAGTTTTCAAACCCTGCCTTTAGATACCTTTATAACAATAGCCAACATATTTAGGTTTTTTTTATGATCACTGATATCCACAATGCATTAACAATATTTTTGCATGCCACCATTTCTAAGTTTGGTTTCATGCTGCTTACAGGGCAGCCATGATGGAAGGTTCTGGAACATTGGAAGATCAGCTTGAGGCAACAAAGGTTTGTAACCGACATTTTTAATGGGTCATGCAAATTTGTGTGCTGTTGTTATAAATCAGAATGGCAAATGAACTTCACAACCATTTTTGTGTCGCCATTGAGAGTAAGATATAGGTATCACTTTCAGCAACAATGATAACATGGAGCCAGCATTAAATTAATGATTTCAGTTTCATCTAGTGCCCCAGAATTGGATTTATTATATTTTTTTCTAGGTTCTAGGTTTAGCTTACTGTTCCATAGCGATTAAAGCCAAAGCAGGTCAGTTAACTCTAGCTAAGAGTACTGCTGATTTTGAAGGACATAATTGTGAGGTCTCTAATGTGGAATTTAAACATGTAGGTTTGAAAAGGTAAAACAGGAGATCTGACTTTCTTTACATAGCAGTAAGTGGAAATTTGGAGTATTGTTATGAGAGCACATAATGAAACTCGAAAAAAATGCATGAAAAATTTTAAATAACCTGAATAGATGATGTATATTAAGAACTGCCTAGAGTATAAATGTTCAAGTTGTTTCATCTCTACTAAAGTCGATATCAAATAAATTCAGGTCATAACTTTTATCTTTCATGAGATTAGTTAACATTTTTGAAAGATTGTAAAATGGCATAATGTATCATTGTTCAAATAAAATTTCACAAAAAGAGGGCAAACAAATTTTAATATAATTTGCAAACATTTAAAATTTTTCAAAATTATTTTTGAACATGATTCCACATAGATCTAGGTCATTCACACTAAATTGTCTGATTCTGTTGTTGGGTTATGTTCCAGTAAACCTTTTGAAGGATATTTTCAATAAAAACATTTTCATTTTGTGTTGTAGACAAGGGATGTTTAACCTGTGGCCCCTGCAACCAGGTTTTACATATTTGTATTCTAGTGTGGCTTTTCAATCTGCATGTGTTGACTGTGTCCAGCATGGACAAAATTTACTTTTTAAGAAGTTCCAGACCTTAAATTTCAAATTTTAAAATTGAAGCCATATATAAAACATTGATAAAATAATTTTTGGGGAAAGATCTATTTAATTGCATTAGAAATGATCAAACTAATTTTGAAATTTGTTTTTAAAAAGAATTTATTTGGTTAAACTTGAAACCTTTCAGAAGTGGTTATTACCTATTTTCTCAGTCTCTTCCACAAGACCTACAAATATATGTACTCTTTTATTAGATTGTCTTGTACAGTTTTGAGAGAAATTTGAAAATAACGATGGATGCATGCAAGTTTTTAATAGGCCATCTTGTTTACATTAATATTTGTAGATCTCAGAATGTATATGTACACCATTTCCTCCTTATAGAATGCAGAGATAAGTTGCTGATCCACTTAAAATGTGTGGTCATTTGTGAATTTCATTGACTTGATGATTCCTTCAAATGTGTGGACAGTTGGAGATTTTATTGAATGTGAATAAAATTGCAATCAGAATTGGTAAGCAGTAATTTGATTCCACATCATGAAATTCACAACTTTGAATAGGAAGCCATATTTTAATATTTGTTTATCGGAAAAAAATTGATATGATATAAAATTTTAATCAGTTAAAGTGTTAGTAATGACTGCTGGTGGGAATATCATCAGTGACAAATATTAAATAAAGTTTATCAAGCAAAATTTTGTTCTAGTTTTATCTATTAATTTGGTCTCAGTGCCCTCATGTATTCAAATGGGAACAGTCTTTATCAACCATCACAGCTATATTCACAAGCATTTCTGTGAGAATCTAATCCATAGCCACTGTTATGATCTGTTGTGAAAGTTGTTTGCTGCATTGTCACAATTAAAGCTTTGTATCCTTATGTTAAATACATCAGGTCAAGTAAAACAGGGTAGAAAGAAAGAAAAGTTCCAAGGTATGGTAGGTCTCATCTTTGGAAGAGCTAGCAATCTGGCTCATATGACAAACATATCAAACTCATTTCAGTTGACCATTTGAACACGTGTAAATATTATTATATAATATTTTAAGTATCTAACATTGCTCTGTGGTCTGTTTGATTCATTCTCAGATGTTATCAGTCATGGCAATGGATCTAAATAAATAAAAGCTGTTTTGCAGATGGAATTCAATTTGGCAAAGTGAGTTCCAGAGTTTGTAGTGAACTGAAATTCGCGAAATTGCACTCAGGTTTTCTGAAGGATGGGCAGAAATTTCATACTTAATGCTATGAAATAACAGCATTAATATTGTACTAAAAAACATTTTTTTTCTTTTTAAGTGTTTTTATGTTGTTTCATGAAACAATTGTCCATTTTTATTGTGATTTGACATTGACACTAAAATATATCTACATTCATATAAAAAAGTAGTGATATTGTACACAATGTGTTTGCTGGTACACATGTGCTGTGTGGTGACAACACTTGAAGTAGTTTTTTTCAGAGATTGGTCAACATGGAAATAAAAGTAATTTATAAGAAAAGTGAACTATTTCAATTAAAAAATGCTGCTTGTTGATGATTACATTTACCATGATATGAAACTAGTTTTCAGCCATTTAACCACCCCATTTTCAATGTTGATATCCTACCCCTAACTTTGGATAGATCCCTAAGTAACTTACATCCATGTTAAGACAGCAGTGTACATTTTTGTACTTTGCTGTCCTTGAATTATCAAGGGAGAAGCGTATATTTTTACCTAAATAAGTTATTATGTTAATGTTTACATTGATATCTGTGCAGATTAAAAATTTTTACTTTGATTCGAAACAAATCTGGTTAATGCTATAATAGAGTGATTATAGAGTGATTACAACACAAATTACTCTGGTTCACAGAAAAAGGCAGCTGAGGTGCGAGCTCAAAAGGGTCAGTTGAAGCGCATTGAGGACCTTGGTGCTGCAATGGAGGAACGTCTGATCCTTGATAATCGTTATACAGAGCACAGCACCGTGGGTCTTGCACAGCAGTGGGACCAGTTGGACCAGCTAGGAATGAGAATGCAACACAACCTTGAACAACAGATACAGGCCAGGTCAGTTTTATCAAGCATTACATCCATCTCTTAATTTTGAAATTTCAGGTATAATTTTGTGTCATGGCATCACATAAGTTGTAATGTAAATACACATCTGGTGAAATCTTGTGAAGATTTGTGATAAAACAAATAATGAAATGTTTAATAAGTTAAAAAGTCATAAGTGAGATAATTAAGATGTTATATATTTAAACAATGTAAATCAATTGTTTTAGTTCTCATAAATTGAAGATTTGTTTTTGCTTTACACTTATTTAACTTGTTTCATCATCCAAGGTAATTTGTTTCCCCAAGACTCGTTTGTTTATAACCCAAAAATATTTAAAAAAATAAAAACTATGTGTCATTGTAAAATAATTACAAGTCCAAATTGTTCTCATCTGTATTTCAGGAACAAGAGTGGTGTGTCAGAAGATGCCCTGAGAGAGTTCAGCATGATGTTCAAGTAAGTGATGGTGACACATTAAATTGATTTCCTTCATCTACAAATCTTCATCTTGATGTTTCAGTAAGCAACATTGACACCATGTCATATTAAACCATTTCCCTTTATTAGATTTCAGAATGATGTTCAAGTGATATTGACAATCTGTCATATTAAACCATTTCATTTTATCTATTAGTTCAGCATGACGTTTGAGTAAATGATATTGACAATCTGTAATATTAATCCATACATTGTAAACCACTTCTTTTATCTGCTATTATGCTTACATGATATTGTGATAGAATCATATATTACTACTTGCTCAAAATCTTTTGTTTATTAAAAATTATTTTTATTGTTAATCACAAAATATCAGCAAGCATACAGTTGTTAGATTTAAAGAGTGAACTTGTTCTTTGCTAAAAATGTATTCACCTTTTTGATTAAGGATCATGACTTATAAAGTAAAAATGCTGCTAACTGCCACAGTATATTGGGTCTAGCTCTGTATTTTATGAGCACCAATTCTTCAGTAAGCAGTGAGTAGATCAACCTGTAGATGTTGTTTTCCAGAAACTATGATGGAGGTTTTGACCATAATTTTATCAAAACATTAATTACCTTTGGCAGGGATATTGGCACAAATTGTTTCAATCTTCAACCATCACAACAGAAAATTCATATATTTTGGCCAGATTAATAAATTGCTACATCTCTTTGTCACTAATGTTCTAAAATTAAGCATTACTATAAATAAATTATGCTAAAAGATTTGTTTTCAGTTGTTTGATTATTTTGATGGAAATGGCTTGCATTAGGTTAATGAGACTAGACAGTCATTTTGTGTATCTATTTCTTTTTTTAAGAAAGGCTGTTTTTTTTATTTGAAATTTATCAATCTGGTAAAAACCAAAACATGCAAAAGAACCAATCTTTGCTTAAGAAGTAAACTTTTTTATCAGAAGGTTGATAATCCAAATAAAGATAGCCTTTAAAAAGCTTGACATAGCTGTGTATTGTTACAAAAGAAATGCATAAAAATATATTGTATACTGCAGGAGAAAAAAAATTGTAAGGAGAAATATTATATGATTGAAAATGAAATAAACAGTATTTAAAAATCATTTTCAATTGGATGGAGAGAAATGTCAGAAACATTTTATTTGCACCTCTAGTTAGTGAAATAACAGGATTCTTGCTTTTTGAAAAATGACAGTGTTTGTCTAATTTCATACCAGATAAGAGGATTTTGTAAAGTATTAGGATAATTGTGGATGTCTCAATGTTAATCATTTTTTCTTATTTATTCAGGCATTTTGACAAAGATAAATCAGGCAAACTTGATCACCAGGAGTTCAAATCATGTTTGCGAGCCCTGGGTTACGATCTGCCAGTTGTGGATGAAGGACAAGTAGATCCAGAGTTCCAGGCCATCCTAGATATGGTTGACCCCAATAGGTTAGTCATAAAAAAAAGATTGAGGTGAACAGAGATATAAACTGGAAAAATTACCATACGTTTTGGAGATGTTCAGTTCTTTTATAGGGACTGTTTAAACCACAAATCGGAATTTTTTTTTTAAAAAAGAGCGAATCTTTTAACAGTGCTTGTGCCATGTTAATATGTAGCACATTGTAGTTTGATACACTATTTTTATTTCCACAATTTTCTATGTTTAATTCGCTGCTGTAACAAATTTATTGCACTGATTGCTAATAGCTTTAGTTATACGAGTATGTAGCACTACTAGATCTCAAACTCATTATTCCCCACCAAAAACGAGTTAAAAGATATAGAGCATTACCCATGGCAACCCATCTGTTGGGATTATTGAGGCTCATTGAAAGTGAATCTGTCTTGAAGACATTTTTTGTATTTTATGTCATTTCTGTGCCTAGCCAGAAACCTCAGAGATAATTGTTTTTATACCCTTACTACATGCATAATATGGCCAGTGAGCTTATGTTATGGATTTGGCATCCATCACGTGTTTTTCATCCATCAACAGGTGTGCTAGCTTTCTAGATACCGTGTTTCTCATAATATTTTTGAAACTGTGAATTTGGTCTTGTATTATCAAGAGGTCCCACAGTTGAAACAATGAACAAGATCTACTTACACTGACATGGTGATCTTGCATCCATTTGGTTGAGCTTGTTGCCACTCTTGAGACACATTTCTACAGGAAGTTCCTCCATCTTGGTAAATAAGTTTGTATCATCATGGTCTTAACACAGGTTTTATTAAGTGAGAGCTGTGCGTATTAAATGGAGGATATTGTGTTAGATTAATTCCTCACCAATAAGACTTGGTAAATATGTAAGCAATATCAAGTACACTTGGGATTCATGTTTATTTTTGTTGACACTTCAAAACTTTAAGCTGTTTCTTTTTCATTGACAAAACCTTGTTATCACAATTAAGGGAAAACTTTTTTGCTGTAAAGTGAAATTTGGTAGGCTTTTGTGTATTTATATGTAGATGACTTAAGCTTTCAGGACAAAATTCTTTGACAAATTAAGATAAATGTTTGTTTTTTTAAATAAATTCATTCCTTACATTCTCAATTTGTTCTTCACCTATAGTTTTGAATATAATATTTTAATTGTCAAGTAAGAAGTAATAAACTCTGCCTTTTTTTCAAATTCTTTTCCAGGGATGGTCATGTTTCATTGCAAGAGTACATGGCCTTCATGATCAGTAGAGAAACAGAAAATGTGCAGTCCAGCTCTGAGATAGAACAAGCCTTCAGGGCTCTTACATCGGGTGAAAAGCCATATATTACAGCACAAGAACTATATGCTGTAAGTTTTCTATTCAGAATTTGGAACAGAAATCTTTCATTGTTTATGCTAATCAAACCTGTGATATTTTTATTTCTTTTTTCATCAGAATAAACATACTTAGTACATGACTTAACATGACTGCTAAATTACTGAGCAGCAGTTAGTACTTGCTGTGATTTCATTTTGATGGGTGTCAGATTTCATGGCTTTTTCAAGAAGGACAATTTGATCAGTAATTTAATTTTTTTGATTGAAGAAATTATTCCTTATTATGCAGAAGGATTTTTGGGGGTTTTTTTATCTTGATTTTCATAGTTTGTATCTACCCTGGAATTTGGCATCCCACAGAAAAAGTTGAATTCACTGTAATATTAAGAGGTTTCTTATTTTTAAACTTACAGATGAGATAAATATATTCTGAAGATTTTTAGACCATCCTTTCAACAAATCATGGGTTTGTTTTTTTTTTTCGTTGAAGAATTCCAATTTGTCCATACTGAAAGTTGTTACATGGATGAGTAATAGAATGTCAAAGTATCAGTAACATCTGTAATAACATTCTCTACTAGGGAATCGAGTCAGATGCAACTTAGTTGAAATTAAAGACCTGCCAACTCTTAGATTTTTTCTTAAGTTGTAAGAAAATTCCCATTCAAATATGAACTTAACAGCATAAATGCCCAAAAAGCCAGAAATTTTTTTCATCCGTGTTTGATTTGGATCCATGTTTCATATTGGAATTAGTGAAATTTGTCAGGGAACCAGACCAACTTTACAGCAGATCCTTAGACACTTTAAGATACTTTTAATTGCCCCTATTTGTTCATGCAAAGTGTCTGAATGATCTAATTGTTGATTATAGAATTTGCTTTAAAATGGCATCCAGCAAGCATATTCAAGACAAAAGGGACAATAAGTGTTAGCAAGCAACACCGAAGAATACAAAGGAATATTCAGATTTTTGTGAATAAAAGATGGAACAGACACAATTACATGATATAGGTCATCACATGCCAATTTAAATATGATTCATGGCAGGAGATAATATTTTGTCATGAGCAATGGGAAAGTATAAGAATTATGTCTTTCTGAGAGACAGCAACAGCCATTGAGCTGCATAGGGTTTGGAATTTGAGTTTGTGCAACTGTACTAGTGGTTAATAATATCTACGCATACTTCAGTTGAACATAATGTTTATTTTCACTGCATGTTTTGAATACCAAGTTTTTAATTACGTTTTCGAGCTTTACAATAACAGTTTGTCTTTTTTACACCGTATTGAAAACTGGTCAAACTTACAGGGAAAAAAATCAACTGCCTTACTGAGATTGACTCGTCAGGGTTGGCAGGTCTGAAATTAACACATTAATCCAAATTTGTGCAGACCAGAATATAAGTTATAATTATATTGGTGCTTTGTAATTATAGATGTTAGATAAATAAAGCTGTACACTAATACAATACAGTTAATATATTTTAGCAGGTGGTGTTGATAACATTTAATACATTGTCACAGGTTGCTATGATACGGTAACATCTAGCACATGGTTACAAGTTACCTGCATACAAATATTTATACACTATATCATCATCTTTCAGAACCTTACCAAGGAACAAGCAGACTACTGTATCACCCGAATGCAACCATATGTGGACCGAACGGGTCGGCAAATACTAGATGCATATGACTACACAGATTTTACACGCTCCATGTTTGTTAATTAATAACATCAATATATTATCAGTTTGTAGGTGATTTTTTTTATTTCTTTGTAATTTCTTAAAAGGATTGGGTCAGTTTTATTTAAATACCTTTAAAATATGACCTCATGGTTATATGAATGCAATAACTATTGTAACTGCATATTTAGGCACTTCCAGTGTTTGCTTGCTAGTGCTTTTTCATGTATTTATTGGCAGTTTGTTTTGCTTACCAACCATATTATCCTACCAGCACAACTGGCAATAACTATTAAGTTTTAAAAAAAAACACCTACAAATTTTCTAAAATATTGTTAGGCACATAATTGTCTTTTTAGAATCGAGTTCAATTAAGAAATTATTTCATAATGTTTAGCTACAAATTATGCAGTGTAATTTTATGTATGCATGTACAAGTTTTCATCTTGATGTTACTTTTGTGTAATCTGTTTACAGTTAATAAAGTCTTCAATGAAATTAAATACTGATAAAACTGTTCACTACATCAATGAATGACTTGGCACAAAGTACTCTTATGTTAAAGTTAAAAGTTGGATGGATTGCAGTAGTAGGAATCATGTTTCAAGATACACAATCATGTGAAAAAATACTCTTATGAATTCTCTGAAAGATGACACTACATTTCATTATGGAGGTGCTTAACCTTTGACAGTATAACATAGAATCTGTATAGTGAAGTTATTCCTTTTGTGTATTTTAACCCTTTTTTTGAGAGCAATGATCAGAAAATGCTGTCAAATTGGCAGAAAATGTTCTTGATGACCTTGTCAAAATCAATGGACTGGAATCTAGGCATATCTCTCAGATCAGGATACAATATTGTTTCTGACTTGAAACAATTCAGATATATTAAAAAACTTTCATTATTCTCATTTATTTTAAATTGTGACAGCTTAATGCAATACTGTGCTTCTCAGCCATTTTAGTACATTGTCATTCTAAATAAACTGCATATTGAATAGTCCTTTTATCATCTTTTTCTTAACCCCCCCAAGCTTTTGTAAGGCATTTGTTTGCTTTACCGCTAGGTAATAGCCACAAAATGATGAACAGATCTACAGTGGATTTTTTATCTTAAAATTTTGAAATCTATCAGAAACAATTTGTTTACAGAATATATTCGAAAGAACCTTCATTTAAGGAATGCAGCAATTATTTTTCAATCTAAGTTTTTTTTTAAAGCATAATAGTTAATTTGTGGTCAAAAGTCTACACATGACATTGTGATCTCTACTGTGTCAACTGGTTTATGTAGCACTTTTCAACTATAGCAGAAAAGCTTGCGTTACGACTTTTTGTTTTCATTACAAGTTTATGTTGGTTCTCCAAAACTATTTGGATGGCCCAGCCAAGTTTACATACATTTATCTCGAGGTCATGCTTATTAACAAAAGAAAAAAACTATATATTGCATGTTAACTCCCTTGGACAGAAACCATATCTAAAATTGTATTGCCAATACGCTTAAATGGATATTTAAATTGACATGGGCTTTCAACTTAAACGACTTCTCTGATTAGTCCAAAGTGAAAATGATTCTCACAATATGCCCACCATGATGACTGTCATGAAAATGTTTTTACTGCCAAAAGAATGGTCATGTTAGTGTGGGTTTTTCACCCAAAGACTTCTTACGATGTCTAGTTAGTCCTAAATGAAAATAACACTAATCTGACATCTGACATTTTGAAAATCTTACTATGGTTACTCCTGAACAAATGATTGTATTGACTAGAGGTTGGTTGGGATCACTGAAAGACTTCTTGTGATGTCTAGCTGGTCCAGAATCAGTCTGACCTCCAATATGGCCACCATATTGAAAGTCTTGTTATCACATCTACTGAATGGATGGTCTAATAGACATTGGGTTTTCATCGAAAGACAACTCTCGTTGGTCCTAAACAAATTTGGTGTGAATCATAAAACCAATATGACCACCATATGGTTTTACCACTCGACTGTTATCATGAAGAAATTGCCCTTTTCTTGATATTCTTGGCATATCAGCCTTCAACAGCCTTGGCATATCAGCCTTCAACAGCTATGGCATATCAGCCTTCAACAGCCTTGGCATATCAGCCTTCAACAGGAAATAAATTATGATATTTTGTTTCAATATACTCCAAATTTCAGTAAAATTGTACCTTATGAACAAAATTCTAGATACATGAAAGAATTTTCAATGTAGATGATGATCTTTGCAACCCTTCAAAGTCACATGGATACAATTCATGGCCAAGCTATTATTGCCCTCATCAATGGTATTGTCACCTAATTTGGGTACACATCTTTTGAATTGAACATTTGTTAACATCTTATATCTTTGTATTTACTTGGAAAGGTTTTTTTTTATTTTAGTCCTTGTTCAGATCATATTTGCATTGTTTTAACTTTCTTTTGGTGGGCAGAATACTTGCATTAGTCCAGTGACATCAAATGACCAGTGTAATTATTACATGAGAATACATGTTGCACCCTATAATCTGTAATTTTTAAAAGAAAAGAACTATATATTGCATATAAAAATATGCAGAAACCAAACATGACCAACATTAACAATACAAAATTTCTGGTATATAAATAGCAGTAATTATTATTCCCTTGCATATATTTGTATTTAAAGGTTTTATTCACTAATATTATCTGGGTCTTAATTTAATTTTAGAATCAAGTCCATATTCAGAATTCTCCAAAAAAGTCCCATTAGGAAAAATATGAATTTATAATCACTCTATAAAATCTATGTTACTGGAAGAAGAGGATGGATGACAAGTGATTTCGTATTACTGCTAGAATATAAAATCGTGTTCTAAGCTTAAGAGAATATTTTCATAAAATGTTTTATTGTGTTCCAAAAAATTACATTACCCCTACTGACTCACTTGTGCAACCTGTCATGGTCTTAAGTGCATGAACAAAGACTTTATTGTCCTTTTTTCATGGTAAATGATATACTACTACAGAGAAAACATTGTGTATTTTCACAATACATTTGTGTAAAATGACACACAGAAAGTTGGTAATAATTTTGTTTAACCAAATGTGCTTCAAGTCTGAAATTTATAAATTTATTCAACAGATAGCATTGGCCATTATTGGTCCAGAGTCCAACATTGAAATATTGTAAAGGTAATTTATGAGTGTCTAAAATTTTTATTGCATTATATAATACGACTTTTTTTGTTGTTGCAAGAAATGGATTTCTTATCTGCATTCTAAAGAATGAATGGATCAAAATTGTAGAAAGTGGCCTTCACTGGTCTGCCAACTGTAATTTACAGTCTGCATACATGTATAGGAATGTTCTGATATATTGTTTTCATGGTATTTCATGCATAACTTCTATTCTCAATATATTGTTTGTCCAGTCTCGAGAGATTTATTGAAACATTTCCTCAAATCTTTAAATTCTTTTTTTAAAAGTTGCTTTTTTCCTTGAAAACTCTTTGAATTAGTTTGAAAAAAACTCGTTGAATTTGCCCAAAACCATTTGACTATTTCAGAAGGATTAAAAGACATTAAAAATGGAATAAAATACATGATTTTTCTAATTCAGAAATTTCCTGTTTATTTTGCAGGAAAATGTGTAATGGGATCAAAATCCAGAGGGAGGGTCAAATATCATACAAGTAGTTTACCATATGGAGTAGTTTCCCTTTTGAAATAGTGGCATACTTATTAATGATGCACTATTTCCTTCTACTTTACAGTAATTAAGTTCTTGAAAACTCAATTACAAGTCCTCAATAAACTTTCTGGTATGAACCATGCAGGTTTATGCTATTTTTGCTTTGTTTTAATGCATGCATACATACATACAATAACAGACCTGTTTACCCGACCGTATTTGTGCGGAATAAAGGCCATCCGTACGGTCATATGGTCATTGAACTGAAAATACGATTTGAGGTTGCATTTATTTATTACTTTTTAAAATTAATTTTTTTTAAAGCTGTTTTTCTTTTCGTTATATCGTCTCTTCGGTCCGCATCCGCGTCAGCATTTTGTACCACGTCACTTATTTTGACATTCTCAACATCCGGTCGTTTAAAAAAAAGGAAAATGCCGCCGACAAGAAAGTTTCAGCACGAAACTGATGATGAAAATGGAAAGTCTAACACAGAAAGCAGCATTTTCTACCAGTTTATTCTACTCTGTGGCTATGCCTTAAACCATCGTCAAAAGAACATTTTGTGCATTGCACTGTTTGCAACTTAGACTTTTCCTGTGCACATGGTGGAAGGAATGACTGTTCACGGCATGTGGAATCGGAAAATCATACAAAATTGAAATCATTAGTGAATGGAAATAGAAACATTTTGTCAATGATGAAAAGAAAAGGAAGTCAGTGATCAAAACATACTTCAAAAACAAATAACACGTGCTGAGGCGATTCTATGTGAGTTGATCGCAAATATGAATTTGTCATTGAGTACAGCTGACAAGTTAACGGAAGCAATGAAAAATAATTCATTAACCTTATTTCCATTCTAGTAAATATTGACAAAGATGATACTAGATTTTATCAGATAAATAAGATTGCCTTCACCTATCTAGATAAACTTATTATTTTCTAAGTGGATGGGTGGTAACAATGTCTGTCATAATGTTTTATATCAAGACGTCCTTAACCAAGTAAAATAGAGAATTGGCTTTAATTAAAATGTTATGGATACGTGTGAAGCTGAGAAAACAGAATTTTTAGAGAAAGTAACGGAGGTAAACAACAATAAATTTGGTTATGTTGTATTTTTTGTGGTTTTTATCACTATAATATGAACAGGTGTTCAATTTCTGCATATTTATGCCTTGAAACACAGAATTAACTGAATACCAGCGTCTTTGCAAACTAAGAGTTATTTACACAATATTGTATAGTCATTATGTCGTGTAATACTACATAATGATAATTAAAGTATATTGATAGTATCTACTATTTGTGTGCTGAAAATACTGACTGCGGTCTGAAAATACTGACAGGCATTGCTTAGAATACTGACAGGAAAATTTATGGGTAAACAGGTCTGCAATAATACATACATACATAGTGACAATTTCAGTAGGGAACATGAACAAATAACAAGTTGAACAACCACATTTTTATTCAAACTAATTTGTAACACAATCACATGCTTGCCCCAACAAATCCCAAACTCCTATTGGTTGTTCTATTCATTACTTGCTATTTATGGAAGTAAAAACAAAAGATCGAAATGGTAGAATCTTTTTAATATTTCCATACCATGATAAAATTATGACACTATAAATGCCCATGTTAAATAAAACAATCCTCAAAATTTCATCAGTAATAATAAACAATTTTCCTAGAAATATTCAAACCTGTGCTAAAAGAGCACCTCTTCTAAAATACACATTTTTTGTTCCTATAGATGCACTCAATAAATCAAGAAAACCTCCCAAAAAGTTTTAAAACCATGGTGATTTTTCCAGATTTATTTAACTAAAACAATGTAACCTACATTATTTCTCCAGATGTGTGGCAACCATTCCTGATGAGAAAGAAACATTCTAAATCGTACTTTATGGCACTAAAAACATTGTTCATACATGTGTACAAGCTACTTTTACTACTTTCACATAAAATTGGTGATGGAGCTACCAAGGAAGATATTTAGATAGAACCTGTATTAATCTTCCATAGGATAAGAAATGTCACATTTCTATCTATTGTACAGACTAATCATGATAATCTGAAATAGTGTTTATAAAATGACTGATAACATGACTGTCAGAAAAACTGTTTGATTTCAAGTAATTATTGATTGTTCACACTCAATAATTTTGGCCCAGTGGTTTGATGACTTAGGACACAGCAACACGCGTAGGCTATATAGTGGAGTGAAATCAAATGTGCCTTGCCAAAGAACCTGCCACAATAGCTAACTGACAGAAAATTAAAAACTTGCATACCATTGCATGAAGACTGCATCAGGCCGAGGTAAATGGTGTAAAATACTTTGCCTAAGGATACACCACAATACCTGAGCTGGGATAATCTGAAGGCAGGATTAAAACTTAGAAGACAAGCACACAAAAGTTGTATTATACTGAAGGCAAATCGTTTAACATACCTTGCCCATGGATACACCACAAAAGGTTAGGCTGGCTGATGTAAAGATTAAATTCCATATACTTCTGGTCACGAGACCAGCATGTGAAGGCTGTATGTACAGAGGCAAATGAAGTTGTGCGCCTTACCCAAAAGATCACAATAATTAACTTTATATTATCTGATGACAGGATTCAAACCCACTAACTTCTGGTCACGAGATTAGCATGTGAACCACTATGCCACCATGGTTTCCTGCCCAAAGACTTGCCACAATAACGGTCTGATCTGATGGCAGAATTCAAACCAGCATACTTCTGGTTGCAAGAACGACTGTGCTTCTGCAGTTTCTTTACTACAACAAATGTAGGATCACCAAGGACAGTATTTTCCTGTATTGTCTGTTTCCACGATAAATTTCCCAATTTCCACATCTAGGAAGACTGATTATATTTTCTTTTTCACATTTAATTGGTCAATAAGACTGCTCTGGTGGCCTAAGGGGTTAGAGTGTCCGCCTCATGTGGGAGGTCGTAGGTTCAAACCCCAGCGGAGTGATAACAAAGTTAAAAATTGGTAATAACAGCTGCCTCACTTGGCACTCAGCATTACTGTAAATGGTTAGTGTTAGGACTGGTTGGCCTGGAGTCAGGATAATGTGACTTGGCGGGACATAATGCTACATGTCTGTGGCATGATGCCCCAGTTTTAGACATCACTATAAACTGACACATGGCAGACATTTTAGTGATATGACTAAAAAATTGTTAAAGCTATGTAAATGTTCCAAATTGCATACAAGAGGTCAATTAGCTCATTTGCTTTTCTTTCTTGTACAATATGAAAACTAAGGTTGCTTAAAATTGTATTTTAATTGTGATGAATTCTTATACAATAAGAAAACTAAGATTGCTTAAAATTGTATTTTAATTGTGATGAATACTGTGTTCAACCCTTTATAATGCGCAGCAATCTATTAACAGCAGGTACCAAGAACTGCCATAAAAATTTCCCAGGCAGATCGGGTTCTGTGCTAATTGTTTGGAATAGAACAGTGATGGTCAGACCCCTTCATCATCAAACTACTACAAATCATACTTTAAAATATTGTGACCAAACAAAAGACTGCATCTGTAAATTTTGGTGCAAGTTTTCCAAGTCTGAGCAAGACCATTGTGTGTCAGACTGAAAGGGTGCAGATTTGAGTACTACCATCAAATTGACTTAGGTTGGCCACTGTGGTGTGTCTTTGGACAAGACAGTTCTCCAATTGCCTTGTTGCTTTGCCATAAAACATTAAACAAAACTGAAAAAAACAATTACTCAAAATGTTGAATAATGTTGTATGACAGAAGATACATCTGGTAGCATGTTTTACTCCCTCAGTTCTGATTATGCTATTGGATTTGGATAAACTATAATTATAAATAGATAACATACAGCAAAAGTAGAAAATTACTCTTTTAAATTAATTTATATTTGAATTGAGATTAGTATTTTTTTTATTTGTTTCACTTATGTAGTCTATGAAACAAAAACATCAGTATCAATGTCATAATACACAAGTTAGCCATAGTTAAAAACCACCTTTAAAATCACATAAAAATGCTTTCTGTTCAATAAATATATTTCTAAATAAATTATATCATACACAACCAAAAATACAGAAATATTGCACTTCATACAAGGACAAAATCTATTAACTCTAAATAAGTTATTTTAAAAAATTTGATCAAAAGTTGCTGCTTGACACAATCCAGTGTAATTGCAGACTATTTTCATTAGTAACCAGTATTCATTGTAAATACTATCTTGTAGCAAATAAATTCTAGCTGAAATGATTTTTGCCCCTTTTCCAATAAAATGTTTATGCATTCTTTTCAACTTTATATCAAACTTTTTGATGTTTTTTTAAAATCAAACTGGCACTATTATGTCATTTACTATGCTGACATAATGTGAAACCAACTACCTAACTACCCACCTGCCTACCAATCCATCCTCCTACATACCATTACAGGTATAAAAGAATGAAAAAGAACATTTTTTTCTTCAACATAAAAGCTCAGCTACATGTAGCTGTTACAAAAATAAATGTATTTGTATTATTTTTGTACAGAAAATCATTGCTCTTAAAATAATCTTTTCTAAATCTATTATTATTGTCCACCCCATTACCAAGTGAAGGTTAAGAGCTTAGAGTAACCCAAAGGATAGTAAACAGTATAAACATAATTCATGTATCAATTATTACCTTGATCAACCACTACAGTGACACCTTGCATAAAAAGCATGCAGTTCACTCCCCTAATTCCTGCTAATTCAGGTTAAAATACACAGTTAACCCTATGAAGCTAACATCAGATTATTCAATGCATAGATCTTAATAATGAATAGGTTAAGGTGTATAGATGGATGAATCAATGTAATCATAAACACAAATACATATACTTAAATCATGTGTGTAACATGAAATGTAGGTCACAGTGACAATGTAAGGGGAATTGTATTAGGAGTTGCATCTAATCATCAATGGTCATGAGCTATATGCAAAAAATAACCTAAGGGAATAAAATAATTTTGTCTCAGTGACCTTCAGTGTGGCTAGAGTACAGTTCTAATAAAAATGCATGCAGTGATTAATCATTCTTGAACACAAAGAGAATGAGAAATAGACCTAACAAAAAATTTCACCACAACCTGTGACCTACATTTGAGAGGAGAGTGTAGTATTGGTCATGATGCATCCCTCTGTAAACTTTCTGAATCTAGGAATAACATTGTAAATACTTATTTGGTCTTAGCTAAATGCAAAGCCTTAATCTAAGCCACTAAAATGGTAAATAATAGTCACAGTGCCCTCCTTTTCTGTAAGGATATGATATTAATGGAGATATATATGACCATTTAGTTTGATGATTTTATCAGAGCTTGAGAAATAAATGTAAACTGCAAAATTTAATCTCAAGTCTGCAAAATGTGAAACATATGTCACAGTGACTAATTTGTTAGGACAGCTTGATACTCATTAAGTTTCATTGTTTTAGATACAACAGTTTTAACAGGAGTAACAGATCTTATAGTGTGAAAAACACTTAAGCTAAATGCAAAAACCCCAAACCCCACTGAAATGTCTAACGACTGTGGAGGAAAGAATGCTTGACATTAAATGTGCGTGTAAATATATGTATAATCTGTGATGATGCTGACAGGGTTATAAAATAGCTTTACTCTACTCAGAGTGAACCTGGTCAAAGATGAAATGGGCCATTAAATCCTGCTCAAATTATACTCAAAAGTAGAATACCTAACATATGTGAATACTACTAATTTGTATCTCACTGATCCATTCTAGGAAAGCAATACCTTATTAAAGCGACTATGTGTGGTCTATTCAGTCAATCAAAACTAATTTTATGCAAGTACTAATGTTTGGTATTAAAAATTGCTTCATTACTGTTATGGGGCTCCAGTTGGTTGAGTAGTATAAAATGGTCGCCTTTACTGAATGCTATTCCACCTCTGTCCACGTGGGTTTGAGTTTCAGGCTTGGACAATGTGGATATGGAAGAAAGCTGCCAGAAGCTTCCTGCTGGTCAGCAGTTTTTGTGAGAGTTTTCCTGGGGTTTTCCTCTTCCAGTTATTCTGGCTGCCATGAATACCCATCTTGCACTGAGAAAACAATGGTGTCAAACCCAAAACAACATTACTATTATAAATACCCATTTTCTTTTGAAAATTGTGCAATGCATAAACTCTTTATTTGGCTGCATACCAAAGACCTCTTACAGTACACTTGGAAACTTTTTTTAATCACATATTTGTTCTACTCTTTTTCTTCCCGAAGCATGTCACATGCAATCTTTTATATATTACAGTCATATTTCAAAGCAAATTATTAACATGATACATTCATTGGTACATGCTTTGTAAGGTATGAAATATTTATATCAAAGTTAAAACAATGCAGCTTTTGGCTTACTTATGCCTAAAAAGCAAAGAAAAAATTATAATTCATGAGTAAGTCAATTAAAATTGTAAAAGTATACTTGTATAGTATATTTTCCTAGCAAAACCCATGTGTTCTTATAATTAAATGGAAGAATAAAACAAACTTTTGCACAATGAAAAAAAGAAGAAAATTCTCGAGGTCTGAGATCAACCCTTTTCACAGATGTCAACATCAACATTCTTAATAAATCAGGATTCCTAGCATAAATTTTTCCGAATCCTGCAAGCCTGTACAGGATGGATAATGCATTCGTTTAAAGCAACAAGCTTCCATGCAAGTATATCGGCTCTTCATTTAAGCCTGTACATACTGGTGCATAATCAGTAGCAATTGATGTCTAATTTGATTAAATAATATATTCTTTAAAGTAACTAACTTGTGTACAAGCATATTAAATCTTTCTATGAACCTGTGCATTCTTGCACAAGGTCAGTAACAAAAATGTTGAACTTGAATAAATATGAGGAATCCATTTCTTCAATTCTAGTATCCTGAATTTCTTTAATATTCTGGCAAAACAATCACCATGAATCTTAGTTTTCCATACAAATTATCTGCCGCTATCTTTTCTCTTCATTTTGGCCAATTTTTTTCAAATATTTACAGTCCAGCTGAATTTTTTCATATTTACATTCTCTTTACATTAAGAAACAACATTCTATATACCAGTCTAAGATATTTGTGCTGAAGTACTTTTATCCCCACTTGTGTCCACAGAGAAAATCCCTGTTCAAAAACAATAACCACAAACATTTCCTCCCATTCACTTCTTTCTTTTTGTTCCCCACTGCTGTCAATTTTCACTTATTTAGTCTGACCAACTGATTACTGTTATGTATATTGTTTATTACATTCAGAAACTATTTTCTATATACCAGTCTAAGATACATGCACTGGAGTGCTCTGCTCCCTAACTGTGTCCACACATAGAACTGCAACCTTCAATCCCATACACAATTTATTCTCCAAATTTCATCACTTTGAAATATTCAAAATTTCATTAAAAAGTTCCACCATAATAATTTTACAGAATCCTGAATGGATGGTATCTCTGCCTTGCTCTCTCTGACACCTGAGCAACTACAGTGACTTCATAGTTTATATATTATCTACTTTTAAGTAATTTACTTTCCACCCAAGAAATAGTCACTTAAAAGAATTTAAAGCAAAAAAGATCTGTAATGGTTAAGTTCTTGTCTTCAAAGTTTGAATTTTGAATCTGTTGGTTGACTGGAATTGTGTAAGTCACATGTAAGTCACATGTAACCAACATCCTGGAAGTATTCTAATTATAAGCTGAGCCATAAAACTATCTTGTGAGGAAGCTGAAATGTCAGCTTATACAACATTGACATTTCTTGGACTCTACTGCATAGATCCAGTGTGCAGACTTTTACCTGCTACATTAAAAGATATCAAGAAGGCATATCCTGACATACTACTAGTAAATGGGTAAACATTGAAATTCAACCATTTTTTTTATGGATTACCAATTTTTGGGGATTTTGTGGTTACAACAAAATTATGAAAATGACAGGACTTGTTTTCCTGTCCATGAATTTAGGTACCAATGAAAATGTGTGGGGGGGGTTGCCAAACCATGAATATTAATACACATAAAGATAAATGCATTCACAGTAGGTAGAGTGTAACATTTTCCATAATTAATGAGATTTCCAGTTTCTGGGACCTCAACTTTCTGCTTCATGGTTATAACATTTCTCTATATCATCATATTTTCTTCTTTTTTTTTAAGAAACATAGGCCTAGACTTCCATTTTAAATCTGAACAGTGACTATGGGTTTTACCTTGTAAGCAATGAATTTAATCCACAAAAATACTCACAAATTAAGTCCATCTACAGATATCATAAATCTTGATCAACCATCACATAATAAACCAGCAGATCAGGGTTATGTTTTTTATTCAATTGAATGCTCCTAACAAACTGTGAAGATCCATATCTGCCAACACAGATTTTGTGATGGCAGATCTGGGTCTTTGACACTGTTTATGATATCAAATGAATATCCTGAGGATGTGCCTTCAGAAATTTACCCATCATAATTTCTTAAGTGTGCAATGCAGGTATACATCAATATATGGTACTTTGATGATGTAAGCCAGCCAGTGGAAATGGGTATGTCAATTACAGCATTTACATTACTTACATGAAGTAGGCTATTGTTGGCCAGCTAGTGGAAATGGGTAGGTCAATTAGTCAATTACAATATTTATGAAGTAGGCCATTGTAGGCCAGCCAGTGGGAATGGGTATGTCAAATACAGCATTTACATTATGTTACATGAAGTAGGTTATTGTTTGCCAGCTAATGGAAGTGGGTATGTCAATTACAGTATTTATGAAGTAGGCCATTGTAGGCCAGCCAGTGTGAATGGGTATGTCAATTACAGCATTTACATTATGTTACATGAAGTAGGCTATTGTTGGCCAGCTAGTGGAAATGGGTATGTCAATTACAGCATTTATGAAGTAGGCTATTGTTGGCCAGCTAGTGGCAATGGGTATGTCAATTACAGCATTTACATTATGTTACATGAAGTAGGCTATTGTTTGCCAGCTAGTGGAATTGGGTATGTCAATTACAGTATTTATGAAGTAGGCTATTGTTGGCCAGCTAGTGGAAATGGGTATGTCAATTACAGTATTTATGAAGTAGGCTATTGTTGGCCAGCCAGTGGAAATTGGTATGTCAATTACAGCATTTACATTATGTTACATGAAGTAGGCTATTATTTGCCAGCTAGTGGAAATGGGTATGTCAATTACAATATTTATGAAGTAGGCTATTGTTGGCCAACCAGTGGAAATGGGTATGTCAATTACAGTATTTATGAAGTAGGCTATTGTTGGCCAGCTAGTGGGAATGAGTAGGTCAATTACAGCATTTACATTATGTTTCATATAGTAGGCTATTGTTTGCCAGCTAGTGGGAATGGGTATGTCAATTACAGTATTTAAATAATGTTACATGAATTAGGCTACTGTTTGCAACAGGTACCATGTCAAACATGACTCATACATCATGTTACATGTAGGCCAGCATGTAGAAACTGTTACTTTTTAAAATACAATACTTACATCACTTTACATGCTGTAGGCCAGCTTATAAAAATCTTCCCACAAATTAAACCAAAAATACTGTTTGGTTTCTTTTTCATTGCATACAAAATTTTGTTGATTCTATTTTTGCTACAAACCACAAAGACCCAACTGAAAAAGTATTTGTCATTTGCAACTCTATGGCTCTCTCATCAATCTAAAAATTGAAGTACTGACAAAAATGTAAAAAAATTTGTAAAGCCACCCAAAATTTCAAAGTATAAAAATAGAAGCTTTCACAAATAAAGGCTTTACATAATAACTGTGGAGATTAATAAAAAATATGAGAATATGGCTTTGATTTTGCTTAAATTTAAAAAGTTTCTTGATCTGCAGTAATACAGTTCTACAACTGATAACATTTAATTTATGAAAAAGATTTTCTTTTTGATAATCAAATGAACACGTGTGCAGCTTCGAGCAAATTTCCATTGCCAAAGGAAATAATGTATGGCAATAAAAAATAACAACAAAATGTTCTATTTTTATATCGTTTTGCAATATTACATACCTTTTAACTGGTTTCATATCATATACCTTTAAACTGTATCAACTTTAAAAGTTAGACAACTAATCAACCTTCACAACTATAAATATATTATATCAAATGCAAGTACTGAGTAAGCTTCACATCAAATGCTACTAAGTAACCTTTACAACTACACATATATCACATCCAATACTTCAGCATCTAATGCAAATTGTACAATTTTTTCAAAAATCATAATTCTACCCTCAATTAACAGATTATGCATAACCAGACATGCTGACGTAACTTCATGTATATAAAACTTGGTTTTGTACATGAAAAAATTATATTACAAAACCAATTATAGTTCTCCCTCGTTATAACACAGTAATCAGGATCCATTATCAACAACCACATTATGTACTTAACTGTACTATACTGAGTACTGGGATAGACGGAACCACAATATACTGAGGAAAGCGTATTATACAGACTCATGTCCTATTATACAGAATCAGGTCCAAGTGGTCGCTATCAAAATCTATTAAGTAATGATGTTTAGAAAAGAATTAAGTTTCAGCTTGTTTTTTTTTCAACCCTTATTGTTATACACTAGTATGATTTTGGTCATGGGGTACACAGCAGTACTGCATTATATCTGGAACTGTTATAATGAAGCATGTTATAATGGGGGAGAGCTGTAACAGCTGTTCAACATATATTTAAAAAGTTACATGTATTCTTTCTACAACTTTTTGTCAAGTTTCATCAAAAAATTAAGAACAGTAGCCTTGATACTGGCAAAAATTGTCAAGATAAATTAGTTTCTTTAGAAATAGTGATATGCAGTCATTTTCTTTCTTTTGCTTCATGATGCTTGTTTATACCAATAAATGTATATCAATTTACTGTGCTGTTGACACAAATTATCTAATACATCAACTAATAATTATCAGACTATATCAAAAAACATTTAAGCCAACAAAAAATCTGTAATGTTGGCTATAGCTAACAAAGAACAGATACAATCTGACAAATACTGTCATAAACAACAACCTGACAAATACTGTCAAAAACAACAAGCTAACAAATACTGTCATAAACAACAATCTGACAAATACTGTCATAAACAACAAAGTCAAAAAAGGTCTATGTTCTTCAAGTTTTTTCTTCACATTTATAAAGTGCTAGAATTTATTAGCTTCATCTAAAATCTAAATATATTTAAAACCAGGAATTTTATTTATGCCAAATTCAAAAACGATTATGTAAATCTGGACAACAAAAAAAACCCTCCTCAACACCTGATAAAAAAACAGAAATGAGTGCAACATAATGGAATAATTTGAAAAACAGAAGAAGGTAAAGATAACCTAATTTTTGGTAGTGGTTGGTAAAGATAAATGTATGTACCTGTACCAGTTATTAAGTTTTATGACTGTATGCACTGGCATGTTCCAGAAATCCAGAAATTTCATATAGTGCAAACAGTAGAAATCTGTCAGTACGACATGGCAGTTAATGATAATAAGCTTAGTTTAATATGCAAGGTTACAGTGATCAATCAAACATCTGTCAAAACACAGCTAAATCTTGTAAATAATGGTCTAAAATGACCCATCTTTTTAACATAAAAGACTCGTTTTATTTTATTCTCAATCAAGTCCTTAAAAAGCAAAAGAGTGGAAAACCAAATCTGTTATGGACAGAATATGATGGAATGGGACAGGATGGGACGTAGTACAATGGACAGACATAGACTGTGCAACATGACATCTCCACAGAATATAATAAGGTGTACAAATTAACACAATCATTTGTATATGAAAAGTAGGTCTTTGTGACCTACTATTCATGTCAGTATGAAGTTGCATTCAAGATAAATCTAATTCTGAAAAAAAACAATATAGTGTTAAAATAAATGGAGCAAAAGTTTAACATAATACCAATGATCACAATAATAACATCAGGCAATATGAGTATTTGCTGAAATTTAATGGAGTATTTGACAATTAGACTAGAGTGTCTGGGACCTCACTTCCATCAAAGTAGATACACAGAGAGGTGTGTGACTTGGTCTTTTCTTGATCTTTTAAAAGCGCAGCGAATTCTGTTTCATTCAAAGATTCATCCGAGGAATTGCGTGACACATATGTTTGACTTGGTATATTGTCTGCTGCACTGGATGTTGATGACATGCTATAATCAGGGCTAGCTGGGGTTGGGGAAAATGATCTTGATGGAGAAGTTGTGCTCAGGTGATGCCACACAGTTTCACTTGCAGCATGCGGTCTTGTATCTGACAATGGTTTAGAATGAGTATATGGGCTTCTGGAGTCTGAAGAAGTCCCCTGACTAAAGGGATGAACTTTTATTCCCTCAGGAGGGAGTTTAGCACCAACAAATGGGCTAAATGCCTGGGATCTAGTAACTTTTTCTGGAGACGGGGCTCCAGTGGGGCGGGAGTAGTGACCTGTTGCCACAGTGTAAGTGCTGGAAAAGGGGCTGACCCTTAGGGGACCTGGGTATGACCTTAACTGAGTGAAGAGGTCATGGGTTGATGGTTGGGATGGATTATTCCCAACTGTTGAGGTGGTTGGCACAATAGTAGTGCGCACATTTCCTGTACCGCCATAGGCATTTGGATGCACCAAACTGGTATAAACTGGTTTGGGATGAATCAAGGCAGTAGATGCAGGACTAGTTCTCTTAGGACTAGAAAATGGACTTGACTGAGTAGAAGTCCCACCTGGATGTGCACTGACTTGAGTTGGGCTGGTAACTGCTCCAAAGGCCTTGATCAATGAAGTTTCGTTAGGTTTGGAAAATGGAGATGCGCCTGAGTGTTCAAATTTCACTGGAATTGGTGCCTGTCTATAAGGAGGTGGACTTGAAAAAGGGGACCAGATGCGCCGTGTTGTCCTTTCAGGACTTTGGCTCTTTTGAACAATTGGTGGACTTACAGAGGTTTGTTCAGGCTTTATAATAGCAGCCTCTTCTAGCGATGGAGAGGTTGGGATCTCAGAATATTTTTGTTTTAAACTTGGATGCAATGGTGATTGACCTGGATCCTTAGATATAAGAGACTCTACACTGTCAGGTGCTGAGGAGGACTCTGAATTGTCACTAATTAGGGACTTGTCATGTTTGGGACTCTCAAACCTGAAATAATGGGCATGTTTAGGACTTGCAGAACTCACTATCTTTTCTATGTCATGAATGTCTGGTCCAATTTGTTTCACCATTGTTTTCTGATACTGATATTCATCAAAAGAGGCTTGACAGAAGGATTGTGGACCTCCCAGCTTTGGCTTATGCTGTGGTGGTGGAGTCGATGCATACTGTTTTTTGGACTGTACAGGACTAGACACTGGAAACTTAAGACCAAGGACAGGACTAGACGAGGGTGAACGAGAACGCACAATGCGCGCTCCCTGGCGGGCGATGCGTCCCCGCACAGTTCCAGCTGGAGCGTGAATATCTGCATGCGGGTCATCATGAGACTTTGAACGCTGAATGAAGCGAGGCTTACTAGGCTACAGAGGAAGAATAAAGAATCAAGCATTAAGAGACAATCACATATAAAGAAAAACTGACGTTAACTTTGGATTGGAACTTAAAAGGAAACAGGTTCACTGTACTTAACCCTCTCCTTCATAGAGTGTATTTCTTTTTAGCCCTTCGATATGCATGCAGCAAAGCAGTGATGTGTATGTTATGTTTAAAAGCAAATTTAACCATTTTACATTTTTGGTACACATATATGTATGGAAAGATTTATGAGTAAAATACGGTCATCAAAGCTGTATGATTATTTTTCACAAAATAATTTTGTATATACTTTAAAATCTTGAGAGAACTCATTCACTATCAAGTCAGTGAAACTGCGTAATCAACCATAGTGGCAATTTCAAATATTCAAAATTTACAAGTTCTTTGTCTGCGTCTACATAACTAAATCAGCTGAATTTGATAATTTATAAAAACTAATGGCTTCCTACATCAATATCAGAGACTTTACCCAAGTTATTGAAGCTTTCATAATTGTGATTCTACTCGAGCAAGTATGGAATGATATCAGAGAGTGCCATTTTGTCAAATGGAGAATACAACACAGTTGCAACATATGTTAAATAGATTTTAACCAGAGCATAAACAGTGACCACGTGATCTGACGTAATGGTCATTCTCACCAATTAATGTAGTATCTAATAGGGGGTTTTCCCCGAAGGTGGCACTATGAAAACCTGTTCAAAATGGCTATAGTTTACAGGGTTGCCAAAAGACGCTTGTATGGGAATCAGGTAAAATGCCAAAGGTGCCTGTATGCGACTGCAGTAAAAGGTCAAAAGGCGCTTGTAAAGGGTAAACACATATTGTCTAGACTTCATATCTGTTTTGTAGAAGAATCTATATGCTATTCAGTGATATATGTATTCTTCTGAAATTAATTTGCCAATTTGGTACAAAATATACCTAGTGTAAATTGAAAATTAGGTGTACAATATGACTAGCATTAATTACCAAACATGTACAGCAGGTGCACAAAATACCTAATGCAAACTGCCAAGTTGGTTTACAATATGCCAAAAAGCTGATTACCAAACATGTCAATTACCTGTGCAACATGCCTTGTGTTAATTGCCAGATCATTAAATATTTTCATTGCAATATGCTTTGTAGTCTACAAGTGAACTGCAAAAGTATTATAATTCACAGCAAACTTAAACTTTTGAATGTTATCTTTATGCTTGAAAGACCAATCAATTTCAAATATGTTTTCCCTGTTTGGGATGTTGTGCAACATAAATATATTACACAAATGATAATTGCTTTCAATTGGCAAATTTTATGACGCTCTTAAAGTCATGAAAGGTCCACTTAATTTTCAAAGTTTCTAAAGTGATCTTGCAACTTTACTCTTCAGAATCATTTTAACTTCATGTGACTTATCATTTGATTATGCTAGCAAAAAAAAACTGCTGCATTGGCTTTGACAAAATTATTTTTTGTTGTTAAAAATATGGTTCATTTTACTAAGATGGGTTAATCCAAAGTCAACTCCAACAGAAAATGTCAGTAATGAGAATTAGAGATAGCATAAGAAGAAAAAAGACTAAGCAATGAAAGTCTATTAAACAAACTTTCAAGACAATCATTTTTTTAAAAATTTACAAAGCAAACTTTAATTTAATGTCAACATTATGACCAAAGAAAAATCAAATTCTTGGAGTACGAAGAACACAGAAGTTCAATAGACTTTCCATATAAATTCAAGCAAAAGGTAACGTCCTGGAAAAGAACAGCAATAATCTTCCTGAATCTAAATTACTAAAAGTGTATTAATTTTTAGATACAGTTCCAATCTTTAAGTATCTGGAAATGTACAAGAGATGCTGTGTTGCATATAAATGTCTAGTATGGTTTAATGTCATTTTCATTGATTACAGCTATGATGTGTCAGACAATTAAGAAGATATCCTAGAAAAATACAATAAGCTAAGAAGACCCTAAATTAACATGTTAACATGTCAGAACATGAGAGGGAAAAATGGCAGCTAAGTTGGTACAGTGTTTGATGCACAATCCAAGAGTCATGGGTTCAACAGGATTTAGCTCCTATTTAATTAGCTTGATATAGCCTTCTATGTTAAAATCAGTGATAGAATCAACAAAACCACTCCATCCCCAAAAAAGTTGTTTTATCTGAAGTTGATTACAGTACCCAACTGCCAAATTTTAAGTTTTCCAAGGTAATGATTTGTGCTGGTTTAAAAAAAAAACAAAACTGCTATTTCCTTCATAACTATTAAAAGTATTATAATGTTCAGCAGGAAATCTAATATACATATTCACCTCCTTTATCTACACAATAATCTGGCTTTATTTGAAATATTTTAAGCTATACATCCTGATTTAAAGCAAAGTCAAAAGTAAAAAAATGCAAGATTCAAGCCCAAAGCAAAAGATCACATTAAGCCTACAGAAAAGTATTACCATTTTATAAGCCACTGCATTTTTTTTGTATAAATGCTAAGATTTAAAATTAAATTGATGTAATAGCAGAAACGTAAGATGAAGCAATAATTAAAGATTATCATGGGTCAAATAAATACTGTAATAAATTGTGCCAAATTTTACTTACAAGACAAAAACAGACATTTAACATAGACACCTTCTGATGTATATGCATGAACATAAATCACATACAGACATACAACATATTCATTCAATTCTAAGTTTAAAATTTAGTTGAAATAAGTCTATTTTCTTAAATTCACTAACTGGCTTTATTTGCTAATGTAAATGTATTTTAACAAATCAATACATTACAAAGAAAACCCATCAAATTTGAAGTTAGATATGATTAAAGGTTAGATTTAAAATTATTTGTTTAACTTAGCAAAACCATGGCACAAATTTGGGCAATGATTGAAAAAAAATCAATGTAGTTGTATATTGGTATTAGAAATTCAAACTTTCTCTAAGAAGACAGCATAAATGTATACTGGCATTAGAAATGTAAACATTATACAAGGAATCAGTGTAATTGTATACTGGTATTAGAAATGTAAATTTTATATAGGAATCAGTGCAATTGTATATTGGTATTAGAAATGGAAACTCTTTGTGAGGAATTTGTGTAAATGTATATTGGTACTAATAATGTAAAGAAATCAGTTTACTTGTATATTGGTATTAGTAATGCTCTATGTAAGGAATCAATAAAATTATATGCTGGTATTAGTAATGGAAAATCTATGTAAGGAATCAGTGTAATTGTATATTAGTATTAGTAATGGAAACTTGTAAGGAATCAATGTAAATGTATATTGGTATTAGTAATGAAAACTTGTAAAGAATTGGTGTAATTGTATATTAGTATTAGTAATGGAAACTAAGGAATCTGTGTAATTTTATAGTTAGTATTAGTAATGGAAACTTGTAAGGAATCAGTGTAATTGTATATTTAGTATTAATAATGGAAAATTTTAAGGAATTGGTGTAATTGTATATTGGTATTAGTAATGGAAACTTGTAAGGAATCAGTGTAATTGCATATTAGTATATTTATTTAATAATGGAAACTTTTTGTAAGGTATCTGTGTAACTTTACATTGGCATTAGTAATGTTGTTGTTGTTGTTGTTGTTGTTGGGCTTAACACCATTTTTCAGCACACGATAGGCTATTCATGGCGGCCAGAAATAATGGTGGAGGAAGAAACCGGAAAATCACCAGAAAGAACCACTGACCCACGAGAAGCTACTGGCAAGCTTTCTCACATATCCACATTCGCGGAATCCTAGACTAGAACCCATGCAGACAGAGGTGAGATGGCAGTGATCCATAATGAACAGTGCTTTAGACCACTCGGCCACTCAGGGCATTAGTAATGAAAACTTTATGTAAGGAATCAGTGTAATTGTATATTGGTATTAGTAATGGAAACTATATGTACATAATCTGTGCAATTGCATATTAGCATTAGTAATGGAAACTCTCTGTAAAGAATCTGTAACTTTAAACTGGTATTAATAATTAAATTTTTATGTAATGAATATATTTAGTGGCTGTTCCAGTAAAATATACTAGGGACCCAGGGAGAGCACTTTCAATTTGAAGTAGTAAACCATAGATGTAATTTAAAAATTTTTATCATTTAAGTTCAATTTGAAGTAGTCAACCATAGACATAATTTAAAATTTTGTATCATTTCATTTCAGATTGAAGTAGTCAACCATAGATTAATTTAAAATTTTGTATCATTTCATTTCAATTTGAAGTAGTCAACCATAGATGTAATTTAAAATTTTGTATCATTTCATTTCAATTTGAAGTAGTGAACCATAAATGTAATTTAAAATTTTGTATCATTTCATTTCAATTTGAAGTAGTCAACCATAGATGTAATTTAAAATTTTGTATCATTTCATTTCAGATTGAAGTAGTCAACCATAGATTAATTTAAAATTTTGTATCATTTCATTTCAATTTGAAGTAGTCAACCATAGATTAATTTAAAATTTTGTATCATTTCATTTCAATTTGAAGTAGTCAACCATAGATGTAATTTAAAATTCTGTATCATTTCATTTCAATTTGAAGTAGTCAACCATAAATGTAATTTAAAATTCTGTATCATTTCATTTCAATTTGAAGTAGTCAACCATAGATGTAATTTAAAATTTTGTATTATTTCATATGAACTCTCCAAGTAATCTTGATACCCTGGCAAATATTTTGAAAAAAACCTGCCTTCCCTGGGTACCATGTACATTTAAATGGAACAGCCAGATTTGTATAATGGTATTAAAATTGGAAATGTTATTTATAAAATCTGTGTATATATTGTATTAGTAATGGAAATTTTGTCTAAGGAATTTGTGTTACCTGTATATTAGTAACTTTATGTAATAAATCTGAACTTTATCTACCAGGAAGGAATATTATAATGACTTCACTAAATATCAAGTTCAAACGTCACATTTTTCAATACCTGGACTTCTGCTGGCTTGGATATATTCTCTACAGATTTAAAGACACCAGTTTTTGACTTTGGTGACTCTGTCTCTTGTCCATCTGCATCGTGTTCATCCTGTCCACCTTGCTCTGCACTAGGATGACCTTTGACTCTGTGATGGGGTGAGCTCTCATTACTAGTATTCTCAGCATCGCTATGATCAGTGCACCCTCTTCTGGACATGAAATGACGAATGGTCTTTGTCTTTTGATGTTTGATTTTGAAAGTTTTCCGACTCTTTGCATCTTGTCTTTGTAGACGATGTGGTTTTGGGTTAAGGTCACTGCCATCCAAGCCAACATCTATTAAATACAGAAAAAATGTATTCAACAAACAATTTATTGCCATTGTTTTGGGGAGATATAAAGATTTCTTCATCTGTAATAATTTGTGTTCCATGAAGGCAAATCCCAAGCGGAACAGGACTTGCCTTAATTGAAGAGCTCTTTGTATCTCCAAGTTACCAAGACAATAAATGTGTATTGTATTAGGGTAAAGAAACAATGGTGGAAAAATTCACAGATATTTACTGTCATCATTATATCTTTGGTAGTAATTTACAGCATCAGTATCTGTACAACTCTGGTAATATATCATTACATAATTCTTATGTCATATCACTGGATGGTGATGGATAACAATATCCATAAATTAATGTTGAGTAAGAAAGGAACACTGAAGTTTTTCATGTCCCTTCAAGCAAGTATTAATGATATCAGTACTAATTAGTTTTGTATTATAATGGCGTTGCTAGTGAATAGCTATCTGAATTCTGCCACTTCTCCACAAGAAAACCCAACCAATCTCATTAGCACAACATTATAATCACTTTTAATCAGATTAGGTTTTGTAAAGTGGATGAATTACATGAGGAAAATTTACATTAACAGTTCTCAAAGTGGGCAGTACTTTCTATTAGGTAAGGTAAGGGTGCTGAGGATAACAAATGGAAGGGGTGGCCCAAAAAAGTTTGGGAACCACTGATTTACATTTTTATTACAGATATAGGTATAAAGACAGAATGCAGATTAAATGTTTATATAAAACGGCAACTTCCAATCCCATAATGTTTTGATAAGAACTAAATGGCCAAAAACACAGACTGTCAACATAAACCCTTCAGCTATATTTAAAGAAACCATCTGGAAATCTTTCAATTTTAACGGCTAAAATAATTACAAAAGCGCTGTACAGTCTATATTTAAAGATAAAATCTGGAAATCTCTCAATTTTAATGGCTCAAATAATTTCAAAACTACTGTACCAAAATCAAAGGCAAAAGGTCACGATATATTTAGGTAATACCAGTAACCACACCATACACTTGCACTCCAAATTGGCAACATAGAAATAATTACATGCAAAGACAAATGGACAAGGTGGTTATCTGTATCCTGATATTATATTGTCACTTGTATTGCAATATGTATTATATCAACTTCTAATTGTATGATAGATATTGACGTGTGAACTGCACAGCCACTCAAGCATTGTGATAAGTAACCAAGCAGGTGTAACATAGATCCATCAAACATTAAAACATTTGCCACATAGAACAATGGCAGAAGCTAGAAAACAGAAGAAAGTAACACAAAATTTCAAGCAGACAAGAGGCTGAAATGGACCAGAGATCACTGATCAGTCTCACATCACGCAGACTGTCTAATTCTAGAATTTTGTCTAGTAGAATGGTGTCAAATATCATCAGATCTGGTCTGGGAAAGAATCCATTTTAAGTAGTTTGCAAAGCCATCTTGCCTCAAACAAAACAAAATGCTAATTCTTGCAACTCTGCCTGCCAATTGGTCAGCAGGTGCCGACAAAAAAATCTAAGAACATGACCTCTCATTCAGGAGATTCAAATGTCAACATTAACAAGGCTCATGCAGAGTCTAGTTAACATTCACTGACTGTAGCTATCAGGATCTTTCATGCTAACTCAAGACTGTTATTGCAGCAGAAAAATAAAAGACTACAAATAATGTGTAAAGGACCAATATGAGGAGATCTATGCTTTTTGATGACTGGCCAAAAATTGAGTTTCAACTGCAAGAAGATGATCTGAGTGGAAAAGTAGCTACCATAAGCCATCACAAACAATTTAGGTCCTAGGGATTTCCAAATATTACTTAAAATAGCTGCATATATTCTAAACCAGCTCACAAGGAATGTTGACTGACTGGCCAATAAAAAGTATCTATCAAGAATAGTCATTGTTTATAACCTGTTAGTATTACATTCCACTTGATTTTATGAATGACAGCAAAATAATATGGTAAATCTTCATCATTTATATAAACAGCCAGGATACTTCCTGATCAGCTTCAGCTCAACCTGTAATACAATTTTTGATAATACAGTTTTTGAGAAGCTGAAAACAGCATATGTGGATGGACTACACATAATGTATGCAGGGTCATACCACAAGCTCTTTTGGCCTCATGACCATGTGAAACACAACAAAAATTCTTTCTTCTCTTTTGTGTTTTAAAATCAGTAAATAATGCATATATTATCATCATACTGATCTTTGCATCTGGTGTAGCTAAATGAAACAGTTCCTACCTTTATCATTAAGCCTATCCAGTTCTTCATTTTCATACAGAACATCTGCAGCTGGAGCATGATCATCAGAACTCGGGTTGGACAATGTGGTACGGAGATTGATCGTGGGCTGGCGTTGTAGCTTGGGTGGTGAACTTGCTGTTTGCTCTAAAATAAGTGAAATATCAAAATTTGTAATGGCAACCCCATACTGTATATACCTTGTAGTAGATCAAATACATTTTGGTATGGCATTTTCATGCTTTAAGTGTACATTTTAGTAGATGAAATACCGCATTTTACCATGGCCTTCCCATACTGTATATAGAGGATCTCAAATGGGTAATGATTTAATAATGAATTTATGAAACCAGTTGAATAATGTCTGGCTTTTGGAGCCTTGGCAAGCAATAGCTGGACATTATTCAGTGAAATAATAAATTTAATATTAAATCATTACCCGTTTGAGATTCTTTTATCACAGCTTTTATTTTAGTGGAAATTATTTAGATAGAAAGAAGAATGACATTTTACTTTCATTCTGACAGATGTAGCACCTTTCATATGTTGTGTGTAAAAACTAGTCCCAAATAAAGTTGAACTAGCATTAATGTTTAAAAGTAGATATACTTTTTTAAAATCTATATAAGTCAAAGAACAAGCATCTTTCCAAATAAACAGAACATTTTACAAAGACAAAATCATTTTTTAATATACAGAATGTGCAATGCTCGTGATATCACAGTTTAAACAAGTAACACCCTCCTCCCCATTTTTTAAGAACAGAAAATTTAAAAGGTACATTGTAAGACCTGTGGTTTCAATACCCATCTGCTTCAGATCCATGATTATAACAAAATACTGCAGCAGTCTCAGTTGATCACACTGTCACAATGTGTACATCAACATATAAATTACTAAAGTCACAGGCACATATGAAGTGCTAAACATGGCACAATAGCTGGGTGGCAAGTACAAAGACTTACCAGTTCTACTTCAACAAGCTGCTAGGTGGAAAAATGTGTGGATTGATTGATCATTTTAACTGTTCTAATATTTACAATAACTAAATTCAGTGACAATATATACATATGGTCATTATAAGAGAAGAACAACTTCAGCTTTTATTATTGTGCTCAAGTTAACATATCCCATTTGGAAAATGTAACAATACCCGGGGTGATAATAGGGAATATAATGCATCTTTCAACAGCCAAATACCAACTGTTGCCATGGAATTCCCATACTGTCTATATCTTTCAGTAGCTTAATACCATATTTGACCATGGCATTCCCATACTGTCTATATCTTTCAGTAACTTAATACCATATTTGACCATGGCATTCCCATACTGTCTATATCTTTCAGTAGCTTAATACCATATTTTACCATGGCATTCCCATACTGTCTATATCTTCAGTAGCTTAAAACCATATTTTGCCATGGAATTCCCATACTGTCTATATCTTTCAGTAGCTTAATACCATATTTGACCATGGCATTCCCATACTGTCTATATCTTTCAGTAGCTTAATACCATATTTTACCATGGCATTCTGATACTGTCTATATCTTCAGTAGCTTAAAACCATATTTTACCATGGAATTCCCATACTGTACATTTATAGCTGACCAAATACCACATTTTGACTTGGCATTCCCATAGCATCATGTATCACAATAAACTGCTCAGCAGCAATCCATTTACTCAGTTACAGCATGGTGTGTGTGTGTGTGTGTGTGTGTGTGTGTGTGTGTGTGTGTGTGTAAGCATGTGCATTTGCATTTGTGTGCATACACATGCATGTGTGTGTAAGCATGTGTGTGTAAGCATGTGCATCTGTGTGCATGCATGTGCATGTGAAGCAATGTTCAGTTTAGAGAGGTATGATGCTGATTGAGTAGAACAATTAGACTGCCACTATGCTATACACCTATCCTATTTCTACAACACTGATGTCCAGTATGATTACAGCATATTATTCAATGAGAAGGGAACATTCACTCCTGCTGCCACTATGTTGTACACCTATCCTATTTCTACAACACTGATGTCCAGTATGATTACAGCATATTATTCAATGAGAAGGGAACATTCACTCCTGCTGCCACTATGCTAAACACCTATCCTATTTCTACAACACTGATGTCCAGTATGATTACAGCATATTATTCAATGAGAAGGGAACATTCACTCCTGCTGCCACTATGTTGTACACCTATCCTATTTCTACAACACTGATGTCCAGTATGATTACAGCATATTATTCAATGAGAAGGGAACATTCACTCCTGCTGCCACTATGCTAAACACCTATCCTATTTCTACAACACTGATGTCCAGTATGATTACAGCATATTATTCAATGAGAAGGGAACATTCACTCCTGCTGCCACTATGTTGTACACCTATCCTATTTCTACAACACTGATGTCCAGTATGATTACAGCATATTATTCAATGAGAAGGGAACATTCACTCCTGCTGCCACTATGCTAAACACCTATCCTATTTCTACAACACTGATGTCCAGTATGATTACAGCATATTATTCAATGAGAAGGGAACATTCACTCCTGCTGCCACTATGTTGTACACCTATCCTATTTCTACAACACTGATGTCCAGTATGATTACAGCATATTATTCAATGAGAAGGGAACATTCACTCCTGCTGCCACTATGCTAAACACCTATCCTATTTCTACAACACTGATGTCCAGTATGATTACAGCATATTATTCAATGAGAAGGGAACATTCACTCCTGCTGCCACTATGCTAAACACCTATCCTATTTCTACAACACTGATGTCCAGTATGATTACAGCATATTATTCAATGAGAAGGGAACATTCACTCCTGCTGCCACTATGCTGTACACCTATCCTATTTCTACAACACTGATGTCCAGTATGATTACAGCATATTATTCAATGAGAAGGGAACATTCACTCCTGCTGCCACTATGCTGTACACCTATCCTATTTCTACAACACTGATGTCCAGTATGATTACAAAAATCACATCTAAGTGAAAACGTGACAAAATTTCTGTGAAATCAGAGAAAATTTTCTGACATCAATTGTCCTTTTATTACTAAAATGATATTTCACTAAATTTCAGTGAAATTTCACAAAGATTTTTTCAAAATTTCTGAAATATCAGTGAAATTTTATGACTGAAATTTCATTGACTCTGCCAACATTTCTGAAAATATGTGAGAATTTATGATTGAAATTTCACTGAGAGTGCTAAAAATTCTGAAAATATAGAGATATTTTGTGATTGAAAAATGTGGCAATGAGAATAGCTTGAATGCAAAGTAGATGGGAATGTCATTGGTCAATCTGCATGAAAACTGAACACCAAGAGTACCATTTTTGCTATTTGTGCCATAAAGAGCTTTATGGTAGCAGCTAAAGTGCTAAATATGAGAAGGAACTAAACCATGATGATTTTGAAGTTATATAACTCCAAATTGATTAACTTCCAGAATTCAAGGAAAGACATTACTGTAAAATGAGAGTAACTATATCATGATAAACATTTGTCATGGCTGCTTATGGAAGGACTAATTCAAGAAACCACAACAGCATCAAAGTTGTATATTAATAAAAAAAAAACAAAATCTGCAGTACAACTCCCATTATCTCTTGCCTTGGATGTCAGGGCAACATCTCCATAATTTGGTTTCATGTATGCTGAAATATTACCTTGATTAATAAAGCCTTGTTTATTCATATCCATTATTTATTTGGAACCTTTTGATTTGTTTGTTTGTTTGTTGTTGGGCTTAACGCCATTTTTCAGCACACGATAGGCTATTCATGGCGGCCAGTATTAATGGTGGAGGAAGAAACCGGGAAATCACCGGAAAGAACCACCGACCCACGAGAAGCTACTGACAAGCTTTCTCACATATCTACATTAGCCGAATCCTAGACTCGAACACACGCAGACAGAGGTGAGATGGCAGTGATCTGTAACGGACAGCGCTTTAGACCACTCGGCCACTCGGGGCCCCTTTAGGGAACCTTTTGAAATGTTTGTTTTAAATTACTGAAACTTCAGTAAATTACTGTATAATAGTCAAAATCTTAGTGAAATCTCACCAAAGTTTAGTAAACTCTCACAAACTTTTCAATGAAATGCTAGAGATCTTGCCAAAACTTCAATTTTTGTGAAATCTCACCAGAATTTGGTGAAAGTTTTGGTAGGAATTCTTATGATGAAATATCACAAAAACTACAATGAAATTTTAGTGAGATCTTGTCAAAATTTCATTGAAAGTTTTGGTCAAAATTTTCTTTAAATCTCACCAAACTTTCAGCGAAATGTATGACTTAAATGATGCCATCACAGATGAGGTTTTGTATGCAAGAAAGACAATGAGTACAAAAACCTAAATCTTATTTGATAATGTTTGTCAAAATAAAACTTAGAGCCATTTTAAAAATTATTGTGAATATTTATGATTGATTCCCAATAAAGTCCAAAATTCATTAAGCAGTTTAATAGAAATCTGACAATTTTTTATTGGATAATATTTATAGAGACATTTTAGGCAGCATTTTTTGACAGAAATCTTAAGAGATGTTTGATTTATGGTATAAATTTCAGGTGGATTTTTTTTTCCAGGTAGAATTTTATATCAGGTGCAAATCTTAGATGGATTTTGTTTAAGAGGAATTTTAGGACAACTAATTGGCATATTTTGCCTAAAATTCTGCCAGAAATCCACCTTTGCCTAAGCTTCTTTAAGTTTAATGTTAGGCAGAAAACCTTTATGAAACACATCTGGAATCTGCTTTAAGTCTGCCTGGAAAATTTTGTAAATGATTTCAGGCGGATTTTTATTTAAGGTGGAAATCTTAGATTCTTTTTATTTAAGTGGAATAATAGAACTAATTTGCATATTTCGCCTAAAATTTTACCCTTATTCCGCCTGAAATTCGCTTGAAATTTCCCTAAGCTACCTTAATATGAGCAATTATGGTTTAGGCAGAAAGTGCTTAAAAAACCCGTATGAAATCTGCCTAAAGTCCACCTGGAAAATATTGCATGGGAACACTGGCATCCAGCACAGCAAATTCCTGTTTGTGAACAAGTAGGAAACTTGTGTGGACACTGCCAATTATAGTTTGCAAATAAACATAAAATTAGAAAAAGGCAAACAAAACAGTACATTATGAAGAAAACTCAAGCAAAATAAGCATTCTGAATAATGACAAAACTGAGCACACATTACTGTGAAATACTGGAAGGGACTGAAACAAACTGTTTTGATTATAATAGTACATTATATGCATGAAACTGGTCATGTCGCAAAATTTCCAGAAAGACAGGGAAAGGACCAAAGATATTCTCAAGTTATACACTGAAAACTGACATGTTATTAATTCGCATAAAAGACCTGAAAGAACAGAAAACAATCTCATATAGCTTCAACTTCCAAAAAATTTTCATACTGGTTTATTTTGTTTAAGAAAAATCTTGATTTTTGTCCATGGCAGCATGATTCATGAACAGGCATGGCAATTCTGGATATTCACACCAAATTTGGGACATTGGGCATCTCTTTCTACTCTGAACATACTGTTACCCTCTACATGTTGATTGATTCCAGCATCCTAAACAAATGAAACATATTGTAATCCTGTTTAATGGAAACTCATTTTGTACTGCATATATACTGTTTTCATACTGGAAATGTTCTACCAATGTGCCAGCAGATTTGAGTTGATGATGTTTTCAGTAAGGTGTGCTGTAAATCAATAAACATGGCATAAATTGTGCTTTATAGTTCTGTTACCATTTGGAGATAGGTCATCCTGTAATGTTGGTCTCTTAAACTTCTCCAGAATCCTAATGCCATCAGTGGCTGAAATTCGACGGCTTGTCTTTCTGTGAGGAGCAGGACTTGTGCTGTCAAAACTTGATGTCAGCACAGTTGTCTTAAAGGGGGCACTGTTAATGGAGCTAGACTGAGAAAATATTGTCGCTGAAAAAAAGAAAAAATAATACAGGGGAAGGAATCCCACTATAATGTGTTAGTTAGGGATTATTGAAAATTTGGAGAAAGTGTGCAAGTTGGAGTGGGTGGGTGTTGACAGAATAAACAAAATGCATCAAACATACAGTAAAAATATTTCAACCCAACAACCTGAATAACAGTTGGGACTAAGACAGCCCAATGCTTGATGAAAATTAATTAATAATTGTGTAAGAACATTAATCACAATCTATAAACTATATAATTTTTATCTATTTGTCAATTTTTATGGTGTTTTTTTATTGAGTAGTGTCATATAATATAAGATAAAAAAGGAAGCCATTATCCAAACATATTGTATCTTAATTTATTTTATAACAAGCATGTTATAGAGATGTTTTACTGCAATAATGCAAACTAAATGTGTAACACACCTTATAATTGTTGTATTAGATTAAATAATGACTCTATCATAATGCCTGTTAGGATATTCTGACAAAGGCTTACATTCCTATACCTGCCATGTCAGTGTACTGCAACAAAAAATACAATTTTTGAACCTTATTAGCACTACAGATGATAAGTGTTTCACTAAACATAATTTCAACAAAGTGCATTTTCTTCTAAATTGCATCTGCAAAACTGAGACTGGCAAAAGACAATTGCCTAAAAAATACTGTACTTCACAAATGGAACAATTTAACAGATATTAAAGAATAGACCTTTTCTTTCTATTTCTGAAGAATTAAAAATGAAATAAACTTGTTTACCTTTGCTAGCAGTTAGTCTATAAATATCCACAGAGAAACAATTTACAAATACATGCCATTTCACCCCAATTCTATAACCTTCGTGTGTGAAATTTCAGCATAAATCTTGAATTTTGAAATGCAATTGCAGATACACTGATTTAACAATTCACATGACAGTTGAACAAAAGGCATGAAAATACTAAGTTTAAATTATTTTTTATTGCTCTTTGAAAAGAAAAAAGACACAAGAGTTAATAGTGTACTCAGAACATGTACGAATTCAATGAAAAAAATGGTGTGTTTATCAACCAACTTGAGAAAATGCACAACCATCTTTATTTATTTTCTGTGTATGAAGATTAAATGACAAGCAGCAAGGTGACTATTTCACCATTAACATCCCATAGCATGGACCTTGGCAATATCAAGTATAGCACACTATTGAAATGTGCATAACATTTTTAAGTCATGACAATTCAAACTGAGACATTCAATAGTCAGTGTCGACATGAAAATTAGAAATAAAGAATAGTTTTTAAACAGATGATTGGATTGTGAACAAACCTCGACTGGCCCTCTTGCCCAGTGTGGCCAGAGTAGGTTTTGGCTGTCCAATGATTTCTGCTGTGATTTCTGACACATTGGCTTTGCAGACCTGGTCTGGAACATTAGGCTGGGAGTATTCTGATGGCTCTGTTACCATGGTAGCGCTGCGGGATCGATATTCCCCTTTAAAAAATTGCAAAATATTTGTGTTTTTACTTCTATTTTGGTCTGTTAGTTATAGCAATGTTCTTATCAAAATCAGGTACTTGTGTTCCATACATTTAAGTAAATAAAATATTCAAACACAAGCCAGCATCTCGAACAAACACATGAATACTTGAAGAATACTATTATAATCTGATGCAAGAAAAGTTGGAGAAGGGGGAGGGGTATGATAACATTCTTAACTGACTTTTCTGACCTTCTGATTTAGTGAATGATGGGCAAACGGGAGCTCTGAATTGAGACTGCTCGTGAGACTGCTGGGGCTGTGTCAATTTGAAAACATTCATAGGTCCCAATGTGTGGTCACAGTGTACCTGTCTGAAATATTTTGACAGCTCAGTGCAGGGACAAGTTGATCCCTCAAATCCTATAAGGAAAGGATGAGACCTCTAAAGAGTGTCACTGCCGCAAGTGTGGAAAACCCTGGAAATTTCTTGCTGTAGTCCAGCAACACCTTTAACATCCCGATAAACACCATCTCTGAATAGGTGAAGTAGCTCTGCATGGAACACTATGACATAAAAAGTGCATGCTACAAGATCTTATTATAAACTCTAGCAAGAGTGTAGGAGGCCAGCGACAGGAGATCAATATTCATGGCTTTAATTTAAGATAATATCCCCACTTGTAATGCCCTAGTGTCTGTATGTGGGAGAGGGGACATAAGGGGCCAAGATGGCAAGTAGACATTATAGCTGGATGCAGAAACAAGTGGACATAGCATAAAGAAGGGACATCATCTGCTGCCTTATCAAACATCTAGAATTCCGTCTCTTCCAACACTTGTCTTGACAGATGGGGGCTGGAGATGCCAAAGCTAGGAACTGTCACTACTGGTTACTCACTGAATTTGTTAAATTCCACCTTTAAGAAAAACACATCATCGTCTTCAGCCCACTCCTGAGACAAGACAGGAGCTTCTCACCTTTCAATATGTGTATCATCATGTTTTCCAGTGTGGAACGCCATCACATGACAGCTCTAGCCTACCTCACACATGACCTTTAGCCTTACTTGTAGACTATTTTAAACTACTGCTCGCATAGAATCTCTGAATTCCTTTAAAAAATTTCATACTAAAACACCACTCACCTCCTGCACTGATGAACTCCTCTTTGATCTGTCGAAGCTCAATGGCAAGCTCAACCAGGACACCCCCTGTACATTTGGGATGAGCAAAACTGTAACCCTGAAGTTTATCTTTTATGGTCTGTTGAAGGTAGTACTCCTGGGCAGTGTCACAATTTACCTTCATCATCTGACATATAAGAATACATACACATACTTATCATCTCTTGAAATACATGGGCCAACATTTCAATATCATGACATATTAAGAAATAACCAAGGACACAATGACCATTAAATTTGTATAATTCTGCAGAAACTAGTATCTCACCCACTGCTCTATGCTGATACATGCCCTCTTAGCATATGACATCCTAAAATTGTAATACACAACTTTACACAAAACTTCAACACACAAACTTTACTCAAGACGTTAACACACAACTTTACAAGAAACTTCAATGCTGACAATGACTGCTAATACAACTAGAATATTAGCAGATGAGATGAAAAATGATGCATAAAAATGCCTTGTCAAGTGACCACTTCACTTTAACATATGTAAATCTGTTGCTATTAAAAATCACTGGAAAAGCTTTTTCTGAAAAATTTTTTTTTAGGGTTGTTCAAGTAGAACATATATTACCCTCCACCAGAAGGCAAGTAATCACATGACAAACATCTTGTACCACTCTGCCTTGGAAGCCCCTCAAATCTGTATCACAAGACAAGTAGCTTATACACTGCCATGAAAGCCCCTCAGACCATATGTATAAGTCTCACATGAAAGAATATAAGTGGGAGATAAAACCTTTGACAACTGGATTAAAAGTGCAAAATGTTACTGCCAATCCATCAGTGATGATGATGATGATGATGATAATGATGATGATGATGCTGTTGACAATACAGTTAATTGCAATGACACTGATTTTACAAGTACTCTGGGAAAAAATGATTCCTTGACTTTCATCCATTTTTTTAAAATCTAATTTATGATATAAAAATGTTTGACTATTTCTTTTTTTAAACTTTAGTCTAGCAACAAGGCACAAAAATAAGATTCTGGTAACTGAAATATATGTTCTAACAAGAAACTATATAGTGTAAAAGTAGGCACAAATAATGCAACATCACTTTCACCGGCATTAATGATTTTTTTTCTGACAAATCATGTATTTTAAGTTTGCCAAAACATTTTTTGAAAACAATAACAAGGAAATCATAGCATCTGACCACACATTTCAAGCAATACAAGATTTAACTATTATTCTAATCAAAAGCAGTATGCCTGAGAAAAAAGTAAAATAGCAAAACATAGTGATCACTTTAGTAAACACAGTTTAGTAAGGATACAAATTCATGATTTCTGTATTAGAATAGAAATTCCTAATATAAAATCTACATTCATGGACATTAAATTAGCAGGTATTAAGGGACTGATCAATGACATCCACAAATAATAGGCTACAAAGAAAATCTGCTATTTCACAGTATCAGAGACATACCTGGCTGACAGACAAACAAACAAAATGACAAAAGATTGATCAAAATGAATACAAATAAAAATATGCAGTAGATTATGTGATCTATAAGAATTTAGATTACCTCCAGCAGCTATAATTTAAACTGCTTCTGTCATCAACCCAACATTAAAATTGCTTTTACCACCCATTAACCCAAAGCCAGAAGTTATGTAAAAAAAAATATGCTTCTGTATGGGGTAGTGTTTTTCAATATAAAAAAATCTGACAGTGGATCATAATTTGTTTAATTGCTTTTGTTGTGGGTTGGTCAAATTTGAAAGTACCTTTCCCTGGGAGGGGTATATGTTTTACTGGAACAGCCCTTATTAAGAATCAACTTTAAACCATTCTAATTCATGGCATAAAAGTAATGTAAAGTAAGTCAACCTAAAACATCTCTGAATGCATTTTTGCCAATCCTGATGTTTATACATGTCAAACTCCAGAGGTTTTATATAATCCTCATTGACTGCTTCAACAGTTCATTCAGTCTGACTATCATACTGACCTTGAACTGTATAAATGGCTGTAACAGCAGGAATAAGGAAAGTCTATGTGTAACAACAAAGTCCAGAAACTTCCACATTGGCAAAGAAACTGAAATGAAACATGCAAACAGTACATTTAGATACAGCAAAGAAAACTATTCTGAACCAAAAATTGCTTGATTAAAGTGATTACATAATTTCCATTTATTGTTAAATACAAATGTAGATGTAAAAAGCATGCTAACTGACTTTTATATCTGAATATGAACATTACAAAGATTTCCAATCATGTCCAAAAATGCATGGCCACCCCCTAAGATGCAGAAAAATAAAAGGATGAGACCAACTGGGACCAAGGTTAGTCACTTGTCTCACACTGCTTTAAAACATAATAAGCATAATGCTGAGGTAACTGGCAGAGCCATCTAGGCAAAACAAAATGTGGTTTCTATGGTTACCAAATTGTTCCTAGAGAGGTCTCCAACGCATACAATCTTAGTAGAACAAGATATATGAAATATTCTTATAAAGTTTCCTTAGAATTGGCCAAATGTTTTTTGCATTTACTGTTGTTGCTTTGTGCTTAAATCCATTTCTCAGCACAATAGCGTATACATGGTGGCCAGTACATCTGGTGGATAGTAGCCATGAAAACAGTGGAAGGACCACCAACTTGCAGGAAGTTACTGGCAAGCTTTCTCATATGCTCACATTTGTCAAGCCTGAGACTCAAACCCATGCAGCCAGATGTGACCATCTCTGGTGTAATTTGACCAGTAAATTTTCAAAATTAGCTGCAATGACAGTCATAGTGGATACAAGCTTGGCACCATTTTCATTAAGAACTGGACACCAACGGACCTTTGATGAAACTCCCATGTCATTATGACCATTCTTTCAGGAGAATTAGTGTCACAATTTTCAGTATGTTCATTAGGGTAGCCATATTGGATGTCTGCAGAGAGCAACATTTTCATTCAGAACCAACTAGACTTCATAAGAAATCTTATAATGAAAACTCTGTCAATATGACCATCATTTTAAATATTAATAAAAAAAATTCAAAGATGGCCACTATGGTGCTGTATAAGATGTTAGACTGATATTACTGGATGTCTGAGCAGCACCATTTTTAGTTAGACTGGTATTACTGGATGTCTGAGCAATACCATTTTTAGTTAGACTGGTATTACTGGATGTCTGAGCAGCACCATTTTTAGTTAGACTGGTATTACTGGATGTCTGAGCAGCACCATTTTTAGTTAGACTGGTATTACTGGATGTCTGAGCAGCACCATTTTTAGTTAGACTGGTATTACTGGATGTCTGAGCAGCACCATTTTTAGTTAGACTGATATTACTGGATGTCTAAGCAGCACCATTTTTAGTTAGACTGGTATTACTGGATGTCTGAGCAGCACCATTTTTAGTTAGACTGGTATTACTGGATGTCTGAGCAGCACCATTTTTAGTTAGACTGGTATTACAGGATGTTTAAGCAGCACCGTTTGTAGTTAGACTGGTATTACTGGATGTCTAAGCAGCACCATTTTTAGTTAGACTGGTATTACTGGATGTCTGAGCAGCACCATTTTTAGTTAGACTGGTATTACTGGATGTCTGAGCAGCACCATTTTTAGTTAGACTGGTATTACTGGATGTCTGAGCAGCACCATTTTTATTTGGAGCAACTGGATGTTGGGATGATGTATGTGTAAAGTGTCATGGCAATAATCCAAGTCATTTAGAAAAAGGAAAAACAAAACTGAAACAATGAGGGGATGAATATCAGACAAAAGGCTATCTCATAAGTTCTTCTTGTTTATTACCAGTAGAACTAAAAGAAATACATGTGATCCATATATATTTGTATAGTCATTATAATTAACATATTTTCTACATCCCATTTTGGGTTTTATGAATATTCATTGCAAATTATGGTTTGTTACAGCAACTGACTTCTGCACCCAAATCACTGAACACAGCTTTTAACTTTGCATCCCAGACCTAAGTGTAATGTATAACATACCTTTTCCTTTCCTGCCCAAGTCGTGAATGCACTTTGCCACTCTGTGCCATTCCGGGGCCAGGGCTTTATCAAAGCATATCATCAAAATCTCCAATCCTAAAACAAAAATATTGTAAATTCTATAAAGATTAAAACCCAAAGAGGATGCATTGATAAATTTGGTCTTTACAAATATTTGTTTTTGGCATGAACAGTCAGAGAAAGAAAGGCAGACAAGGTGTTCATTTTAAAAAATATTACAGTCAAATTTAATGGAGTGAACAGAGACATTCTGAGGCAAACAAACAAACAGACAGATATATGGACATCTTTTACCCAGGTAGGCTGTATGGATCAGCAGCTCATTGCCTGCATATTTGATATTGTTTTTGTCAGAATGTATAAAGCTGCTGCAACGACCATGTTCACTGATGGAAAGATGATGCATTCCAGACTTGGTGCTGTTCTGCTGTGTATGCACTCGTACCGGTGGAGTCAGTGCATTAAGAATAACTGTCAGGGCGAGGTTTATATCTGTCTGCCGCAACTTGGGTGTGTCTGAAAAAATGTTAGAAAAGTGCAAGTATTATCAAAATTTCTTTTCAAGAACATTTAACTCAGATGATATTGAAAAAATTCAATTATCAAGAATCAATGTTTTGCACTGTTTGAACAATCAAATCTGACATATATATATATATATATATATATATATATATATATATATATATATATATATATATATATATATATATATATATATATATATATATATAGAGGTACCAATATAATTTTTTTAATAGTGGATTCAAACTGCAAATAAGCTGAAGATTGTGAAAATATGAAGAAACAAGTGTACAAAGTTCAAAACTATCATTTGAAATCTCTTATTTAACATATTTTTATGTCTGATGATTAAATTGCTGATGAAATGCTATTTCAAGTTTATAAAAATGGTCATAATTTCTTTCACTACTCACTGCAATTGTTTTATTCCATACAAATGTACCTCAAAATTAACTTTGAGTAAGATGAAATCTGCAACCATCTCCATACCAGAAGGCAATTTTTCAAATGTTTGTATGATAAAATATTGGACAGAATGATTATTTGTAATGGAACTAGATATGTCCACTGTTTCAAAATTTTCTTTAGAAATCATATATTAAATTTTTACAAATCATGTGCAAATTGTCACAGGAAATTCAAAGAAGGCAATGTAATTTCTGGTATTTATATCATCAAATTAGCACTAACATTGACTACAGAACATAAAACTTCTTTCTCCATCTTTCCACCTTCCTGTTTGTAGGAAAGACTTTAAAAAGTCAACATTTTACTCTGATTATTAAAAGCACTGAAGTGGGGAGGTAGAATGTTGTGAAATCAATACAAAGCAAATTGAACTTTGTTTTGTGATAATGTCCAGGTTAAACTAATGTGGATCCTGTAAGAAATCTGATTCTAAAACATATGTACATTGCCAAAAAACTGAAAAGCAAGCAGACTGTTTCTTCGTTTTCATAGCAATGGATGCTTGTTCCTTTCTTTTTTTAGACAACATCTTCTGACTAGCTGTTTGGACAGCTGAAAATTCATATTGGTAATGCCCCATACAAACATTTTGTGCTTTGAATTACTTACATTTAACACATTACAACATGTTGTAATTGGGTTTATCAGTTATTCTGGTAAGTCAAAAGGTGGGGTGATAGATAAACAGATAATTAATGACAATAGACAGATAATTAATGGCAAGCAACTGTTTCATTTTGTTTCTTCGTAAAATGTGACACTGTTACATTACAATTTAATTAGATTATAGTCCAAAAATACATCCCCATTGGTTTGTACCCCCCCTTCCGATTTCAATAACGGAAACATTTAATTTGATAAAAAGTGCAAGGAACTTAGTCAATTCATTCATTGATTTATATTTTCTAACCTGAATGTGAGAAGAATTGCCTTAACAGCATCATCACCTGCACGTTTCATACTTAACGGAAGTTTTCAATGTAAAAGACTGACATGCTTGAGAACCATTTCCAGTTTCTGGACCAGTCCATTTTCAGCAAAGAAGCGCATGCGCGACTAAATATGTATATATATGTATGTCGTCTGCTTCCGATATTTAGTGTCGAATCAAGCAAAGGAAAAGAATGACAAATAATTTGCCTTTCACGTGGATTTAACAAGTGGTTTCATTAATATGTTCACGTGTGCAAAGTAATATAATTCCAAAGTCAACTTTATTGCAATTTATGGAATTATCCAACAGTTACCAAATAGTATCAATTACGTCATTATGTTGTCAGATGGAAATAAACTACCCAGTAGTGTACGGAATATGGCGCCGTGTTTGTATGGAAAGTCCGTTAAGCATGAAAGGTGCAAGGGGATGCAAGTACTAGTGCCATTTTGGTGACAGTCAGGTTAGAAATTATAAATCAATGATTCAATTGACTTAGTTCTGTGCACTTTTCATCACATTAAACTTTTTAGTTATTGAAATCAGTAGGGGGGTACAAACCAACGGGGATGTATTTTCAGAATATATTTAAAAAAACTTGAATCAAAGCAGTTGTTTCAATTTTCAAAGCATTTGTTTTACTTAAAAATTTACCACAAAAAAAAGCCAACACGTACAGAATATTTTTCATGGAATCCATATGGAAGAAATATGGACTGAAAAACTTATGAAATCAGACAATTTATTCCATCTCAATTCCATATGGAAAAAGTTGCAACTTTAATTCATAAGTACTTTTTCCATATGGAATGCAGGCTCATTATAGTTTCATGGAAAATATTCTCTGAAGAATTAATTTACTATCTGATTCAAATAGAAATACTGGTGGGAGTTAGATAACATGTATATGTCAGTGTTGCTTATGTGGAAGGATGAATATATACTCATATAAATTTGAAGAAAACACATATGTCAGTTTTCTTTATTTCCACAGATGTTTAAAAGCAGGCAGATATGACCAAAAAAGTAGAGAAAATGTAAACGTGATCAGAATATTAATATCTGGAAGAACAAATTCTAATGTACTTAATAAACCACTAATTATATGTTGATACTTAATGTCTGTGAGCTGGAAATGTGACTGAAATTCATTTTCCTACTTTAAGATGGATTTTGGACTTAGAATGATCTTCACATAAATTTGAACTTTATCAAAAGCATCTTTGGACTTACTTATTTTTTAAATATGCTCTACAGCAAGTGAAAATGTGACTGAAATTTCAGCAGAATCAGTGAAGTTTTGTTGGCATTCACTAAAATGTCCTTTTTTCACTAAAATTATTATATTTTAGGAGTTTACCAAAATTTACCAACATTTCTGAAAATGTCGGTGAAATTTTGCTATTGAAATTTCACTGACTGACAACATTTCCAAAAATATCAGTGAGAATTTGTGATTGAAATTTCACTGACACTTTGCTAAAAATTATTATATATTGATATTTTGTGATTGTAATATCACTGACATTTCAATAAATAAATATCACTAAGATATAATAAAAAAAAATTTTTGTTAATTGTAGTTTTAATGATTTTCAGCAACATGTATATTTCCTGTTTCAGATAGCTGTAATTTTTATGTTTATTTTGGGAATAATTTTTTTGCAAATCTTCCTTGTTTTATCTTAAAAATTGTTGTTGTATTTTTGTTTAACTTCAATTGGATTAAACGTCCCTCAAAAAGAAATTGTTTTTGTTTTTAAGCAAAATTTTGCATTTCTCCTGACCTGAATTTGATTTTCCTTTGTATGGATCTTTTTATAAATATTGTCTCCAAAACTTTTTTAAAATAATGCTCTATCTGGTCGCTTTCTGCAACGAGCTTCCTATTAAGTATTTGTTCCGTATATTATTTAACATAAAATCGCTATAAAGAGCCTTCTGATTGGTCAAACGTCTTTTCTTTCCCAATGAATCGTCGCATAACAAAAACTGATGGGAATGAGCATGCTTGCTAAACATAGCAATTCAAATTTTTGAGCAGCATACGATTTGAATAACCATTTGAAAAATGTGTGGCAGTGAGAATAGCTTGAATGCAAAGTTGATGGTAACATAACTGGTCAATCTGTTTGAAAACTGAATGCCAGGACTAGCTTTTTGCTTTTTGTGCCATAAAGAGCTGAACAGTAGCGGCTAGCATGCCAAATATGACAAATTGAATCAGGATGATTTTGAGGTTTAAGAACTCCAAACTGAATAACTTCCAGAATTTAAGGAAGGACATTGTATAGATCACTGGTGAGAATTGTTTGCATTGTTGCCAGATACCCATGTCAAAAGAGTATCTTGGAGGAGTTTTGTTTGGCCCAGATATTGTGTCATGATAAATGTTTGTCACTTCTGATTATGGAACAAGGACTCAATCAAGAGACCACAACATCATCATAGACATTAATCAAAAATCAAGTCTGCAGTGGTATAAGGCAGTCTCCCAGTATTTCTTTTGTTAATCAATATCTCAAATGGATGCTTTTCTGTCATTTTGTATCATTTTCACAGTTGCATTTTTCAATGCAAGATAATATTTTATATATCATATATTATGTGTTCATAGATGTCTGTGTATATGTTCCAGGCTAATGATGATTTGATTTGTAAAATATGTATATAGTATATTGTGCAAACAGATAGAAGGCCTAAAAGTTGATTAATTCTGTAACTAAGTGAGTTACCTTCTCTAAATAAAGTCTTTATTATTATTATTATTATTATTATTATTATTATTATTATTATTATTATTAACTCCCATATCTCTTGCCTTGGATGTTATAAAATCACAGCATCTATATAATTTTGTTTCATGTACACTGAAATATCACACTGATTAAGTCCTGTTTAATTCATATCCAGTACCGCTCTGGTGGCCTAGTGGTTAGAATGGAATGAGGAAGGTCGTAGGCTTGATCCCCAGCTGAGTCATACCAAAGACTTACCAAAATGGTACCAACAGTTGCCTCACTTGGTGCAAAGCATTAAGAGGGGGACATCACTCTAAACTGCCATACTACAGACATTGTAGCAATATGACCAAAAATTTGTTAAAGCTACATTAAAAATCCAAATCACGCACACACAATTCATCTCCATTATTTATTTGAAACCTTTTAAAATGTCTGAAAAAATCCTGGAACTTAAGGTAAACACTATGCAATGATCAAAATTTTAGTAAAATCTCACCAAAGTTATAGTAAATTCACAAAACAAAATGTTAGAGATCTCAGCAAAACTTTAGTAAAAAGTTTGGCTAAAATGTTTGTGAAACCTGACCAGAAATTCAGTAAAAGTTTTGGTCAGATCTTTGTGAAATCCCACAAATCTTTCAGTGAAATTTTAATGAGGTATCGCCAAAGTGACAATGAAAGTTTTAGTCAAAATATTTGTGAAATATCACCAAAAAACTGTGGTAATAAGGGGAATCTAGGCTAAATAAAAATAGAATAAAGAAATTCCGCTTAGTAGGAGGACTAAACAGATTCCACCTAATAATAGACGGAGAAATTTGCATATTTCAGACCATATCTACCCTGAACCTGCCTGGAATCCTTCTAAAATTTATAATAAGTGAAATTCATGGCTTTAGGTGAAATCTGCTTTACAATTCCACCTGGAATCTGGTTAAAGTCAGGGCAGAAGTTTTCATACTGGCTGGAAAATTTCATATGGGATGGACTATTACCAAATTCCATATGGTATATTTCCAAATTCCAAATGAAATATTGCAAAAGTCCATATGGATTATTCACAAATTCCATATGGACCTTTAATTTTATTCCATATGGACAGCCTACAGATCTCATGGACTAATTTGCATATTCCATGAGATTTTCCATATGGAGTACATAAGGAATCAATAACATTTCCATATGGATATTTCTGTAAAAGTACGTATGGATTCCATATGAAGTCCATATGGATATTTCTGTATAAATATGTATGGATTCCATATGAAGTCCATATGGATATTTCTGTAAAAGTACGTATGGATTCCATATAAAGTCCATATGGATATTTCTGTATAAATATGTATGGATTCCATATGAAGTCCATATGGATATTTCTGTAAAAGTATGTATGGATTCCATATGAAGTCCATATGGATATTTCTGTATAAATATGTATGGATTCCATATCCAGTCCATATGGAAAATTTCATACAGAAACATTTGAGAACAGCTTCTGCTGGGGCTAAGAAAGAAAGCACAAATGATATTGGTTGCTGGATTCAGAAGGGTTAGAGTTATTAGGATTTCATAGAATACATTTTAATCTGGGCTCTCATGAAAGATGAATTCCCTTACGAACAAACTTACCTCGGCGCCCACACCCAACCCTGATACACAGTGGCAAGATAAAGTTGACCAGCATGTTGATACACATTTCACTGGATGGAAAAACAGACATTCCTCCACAGATATGTTCCAGTGAAAACTGCTCCTAGTGGAAAGAACATTGAAATATATATCATTGTGTCCCAGCTTGAATCTTTTTCAGCAGAATGTAGAGTACATACTAAAATCATTACTAATCATATACTAATCTTGATAAGAAGAACTGCAATGGTATCAAAATCTGGCTTAATGCACATTATATCAATACTGCAGCTTGCCAGTAGTTTCTCATGAATAGGTGTTTTTTCCAAGGGTTTATCTGGGTTCTTTATCCACCTGATATACTGGCTGCCATGTATTGTCCATCATAGGCTGAAAAATGGCCCTAACCCACAACATCATTATCTAAATAGCTCTCCAAATAAAAGCAATGTCTTCTGATGAATCATGCCGAAATTTGCTGGGGTTAAATATATGGAAAGTCTTATTCTGCTAAATTTTATCATATATGATAGGTAACTTAAATGTGAAGGCCCGAGCCAACTGCTACTAAACATGTGAATTTAATTGTGAAGGCCTGCATGTTGAGCCAACTGCTATTAAACATGTGAATTTAAATGTGAAGGCCTGCATGTTGAGCCAACTGCTATTAAACATGTGAATTTAAATGTAAAGGCCTGCATGTTGAACCAACTGTTACTAAACATGTGAATTTAACTGTGAAGGCCTGCATGTTGAGCCAATTGCTATTAAACATGTGAATTTAAATATGAAGGCCTGCATGTTGAGCCAACTGCTATTAAACATGTGAATTTAAATGTGAAGGCATGCATGTTGAGCCCCCTGTTTTAAAACATGTGAATTTAATTGTGAAAACCATGGCCTACATTGAGCCCACAGCTGTAAAACATGTGAATTTAATTGTGAAAACCATGGCCTACATTGAGCCCACAGCTGTAAAACATGTGAATTTCAATTGTGAAAACCAGGACCTGCATCTTCAGCCCACAGCTGTAAAATGTGAACTTAAATGTGAAGACCAAAGCCTGTATAATGAATTCACAGCTGTAAAATGCATGAATTTGATAACAAGATTAAAAATAAATGGCAAGCATGCTGAAAAATGAATTTTCTCTACTTGATAATGATTCCTACAAAGTATGAACAAATTCCATTGTGGTGGGGTTTAGACAACATATGCAGATGAAAGAACTTTAAGAAAAACCATTAAACAAATTTGCTCCAACCGTAACAAACAGAATGTGTGCATGTCACTGAATGAAATGTTTCAGCTTCACAGTGATTCATCCCAAACAGGGAGCAAAAATCTCAAAAAGGTTTTAGGAAATACATGCAAACACTAGGAAATATATGCAAATGCTAAAATCTAAATCAAAGTCTAATGAAAATTTTTTATGACTCCGACTTTGACTGCAAGGTTAAAGGGCTGAGTCAAAATTTCATAGAAGAAATTGTCTTAATTTGATCATACTGTTAGAAAAGTAAATGCTATGTCTCATTCCCATGCTGACTGGACAAAACTCCATTCATGATGACCATGATGACCATGAACCACTTAAATCCAGACATCTAAAAAGACAACTATACAAAATTATCATCCCATGATTGTCTGGTGGTTAAACTTTACATGAAAATTTTTAAAGTATCAGTTACCACAGGTGCTAGGGAATATGACTAGTCCAACTACAAGACTGTAATACAGTACAAATAGAAACAAGAGACCCTCATAAGCATTGACACTCTACTCACAAAAAGAAATTTTGAGGAATTGAAGATAAGACTATTTCTTCTTTTTTATCGGCAAGTATTTAACCATCATATTTCAGAACAATATAAATATTAAATTAGTTGCTGTAGAGGCCATATCAGAAATCCGATCGACGGAGACCAATCAGACATCATAAGTCTTCCAGTGAAATCCCAAGTCAATATGACTTTTCATTCAGGAGTAGTGGTAAGACATCAGATAAACACCATTTTCACTAAGCACCACTTATATATAAGAAATCTTTTAATGAAACCTCCATGTTGATAGGACTTTCCATTCAAAAAGCTGCTGTAGCAGATATCTAAGTGTCACTATTTTCATTTAAAATGAACCATACATCATCAGAAGTGTTCTGATGAAAACCTTATCGTGAGATGACTTTCTATTCACGAAGAGTTAAAAATAATATCATCAAGATGGCTGACATAGCAGACATACTAGAGATTAGATCAGCCAATTTTCATTCAGGATCAACTAGGCATCATAAGGCATTATTTAGTTAAAACCACATACTAATATGACCATAAATTCAGAAGGAGTAACAATAAGATCTGCAAGATGGTCACTGTGATGGCTATACTGAGAGGCACATTATAAGAAGTATTCTGATTAAAAGTCCATGCCAATATGACTTTCTCTTCAGGAGGAGAAGCAATAATAAGATTTTCATCATAAGAAGACTGTGTTAGATCCAACTGTCCATCATAGCAAGATTGTGTTATATCCAACTGTCCATCATAGCAAGATTGTGTTATATCCAACTGTCCATCATAGCAAGATTGTGTTAGATCCAACTGTCCATCATAGCAAGATTGTGTTATATCCAACTGTCCATCATAGCAAGATTGCATTATATCCAACTGTCCATCATAGCAAGATTGTGTTACATCCAACTGTCCATCATAGCAAGACTGTGTTATATCCAACTGTCCATCATAGGAAGACTGTTATATCCAACTGTCCATCATAGGAAGACTGTTATATCCAACTGTCCATCATAGCAAGACTGTGTAATATCCAACTGTCCATCATAGGAAGACTGTTATATCCAACTGTCCATCATAGCAAGATTGTGTTAGATCCAACTGTCCATCATAGGAAGACTGTTATATCCAACTGTCCATCATAGCAAAATTGTGTTATATCCAACTGTCCATCATAGGAAGATTGTGTTATATCCAACTGTCCATCATAGCAAGACTGTGTTATATCCAACTGTCCATCATAGCAAGATTGTGTTACATCCAACTGTCCATCATAGCAAGATTGTGTTATATCCAACTGTCCATCATAGGAAGACTGTTATATCCAACTGTCCATCATAGGAAGACTGTTACATCCAACTGTCCATCATAGCAAGACTGTGTTATATCCAACTGTCCATCATAGCAAGATTGTGTTAGATCCAACTGTCCATCATAAGAAGATTGTGTTAAATCCAACTATCCATCATAGGAAGATTGTGTTATATACAACTGTCCATCATAGCAAGATTGTGTTACATCCAACTGTCCATCATAGCAAGATTGTGTTAGATCCAACTGTCCATCATAGCAAGATTGTGTTATATCCAACTGTCCATCATAGCAAGACTGTGTTAGATCCAACTGTCCATCATAGCAAGATTGTGTTATATCCAACTGTCCATCATAGCAAGACTGTGTTAGATCCAACTGTCCATCATAGCAAGATTGTGTTAGATCCAACTGTCCATCATAGCAAGACTGTGTTAGATCCAACTGTCCATCATAGCAAGATTGTGTTACATCCAACTGTCCATCATAGCAAGATTGTGTTAGATCCAACTGTCCATCATAGCAAGATTGTGTTATATCCAACTGTCCATCATAGCAAGACTGTGTTAGATCCAACTGTCCATCATAGCAAGATTGTGTTATATCCAACTGTCCATCATAGCAAGACTGTGTTAGATCCAACTGTCCATCATAGCAAGATTGTGTTAGATCCAACTGTCCATCATAGCAAGACTTTGTTAGATCCAACTGTCCATCATAGCAAGATTGTGTTATATCCAACTGTCCATCATAGCAAGATTGTGTTAGATCCAACTGTCCATCATAGCAAGATTGTGTTATATCCAACTGTCCATCATAGCAAGATTGTGTTATATCCAACTGTCCATCATAGCAAGATTGTGTTATATCCAACTGTCCATCATAGCAAGATTGTGTTACATCCAACTATCCATCATAGGAAGACTGTGTTATATCCAACTGTCCATCATAGCAAGACTGTGTTACATCCAACTATCCATCATAGGAAGACTGTGTTATATCCAACTGTCCATCATAGCAAGATTGTGTTATATCCAACTGTCCATCATAGCAAGATTGTGTTACATCCAACTATCCATCATAGGAAGACTGTGTTATATCCAACTGTCCATCATAGCAAGACTGTGTTACATCCAACTATCCATCATAGGAAGACTGTGTTATATCCAACTGTCCATCATAGCAAGATTGTGTTAGATCCAACTGTCCATCATAGCAAGATTGTGTTATATCCAACTGTCCATCATAGCAAGATTGTGTTACATCCAACTGTCCATCATAGCAAGATTGTGTTAGATCCAACTGTCCATCATAGCAAGATTGTGTTATATCCAACTGTCCATCATAGCAAGATTGTGTTACATCCAACTGTCCATCATAGCAAGATTGTGTTATATCCAACTGTCCATCATAGCAAGATTGTGTTATATCCAACTGTCCATCATAGCAAGATTGTGTTACATCCAACTATCCATCATAGCAAGATTGTGTTATATCCAACTGTCCATCATAGCAAGATTGTGTTACATCCAACTATCCATCATAGGAAGACTGTGTTATATCCAACTGTCCATCATAGCAAGATTGTGTTATATCCAACTGTCCATCATAGCAAGATTGTGTTAGATCCAACTGTCCATCATAGCAAGATTGTGTTACATCCAACTGTCCATCATAGCATGACTGTGTTATATCCAACTATCCATCATAGGAAGACTGTGTTATATCCAACTATCCATCATAGCAAGATTGTGTTAGATCCAACTGTCCATCATAGCAAGATTGTGTTATATCCAACTGTCCATCATAGCAAGACTGTGTTACATCCAACTGTCCATCATAGCAAGATTGTGTTAGATCCAACTGTCCATCATAAGAAGATTGTGTTACATCCAACTGTCCATCATAGCAAGACTGTGTTAGATCCAACTGTCCATCATAGCAAGATTGTGTTAGATCCAACTGTCCATCATAGCAAGACTGCGTTAGATCCAACTGTCCATCATAGGAAGATTGTGTTAAATCCAACTGTCCATCATAGCAAGATTGTGTTACATCCAATTGTCCATCATAGCAAGATTGTGTTAAATCCAACTGTCCATCATAGCAAGATTGTGTTATATCCAACTGTCCATCATAGGAAGATTGTGTTAAATCCAACTGTCCATCATAGCAAGATTGTGTTATATCCAACTGTCCATCATAGGAAGATTGTGTTAAATCCAACTGTCCATCATAGCAAGATTGTGTTAAATCCAACTGTCCATCATAGAAAGATTGTGTTATATCCAACTGTCCATCATAGGAAGATTGTGTTAAATCCAACTGTCCATCATAGCAAGATTGTTTTTATATCCAACTGTCCATCATAGGAAGATTGTGTTAAATCCAACTGTCCATCATAGGAAGATTGTGTTAAATCCAACTGTCCATCATAGGAAGATTGTGTTAAATCCAACTGTCCATCATAGCAAGATTGTGTTATATCCAACTGTCCATCATAGGAAGATTGTGTTAAATCCAACTGTCCAACATAGCATGACTGTGTTCTATTCAACTATCCATCATAGCATAACCATGTGATATCCAACAGTCAATAACATCATATAAATGTGTTATATCCAACTATCATATGAATGTGTTATATTGAATTATCATTTATGTTCAACTATCATTCATGTTACTGTGTAATATGCAACTATCACACGACTGTGTTATATCCAATTGTCTATCATATGACTGTGTTATATCCAATTGTCTATCATACGACTGTGCCTGATCTGGAATTGTGCTATAATGACTGGTGTTTTAACAAGGGAGAACTCAATCTTCCAGAGGTTCCTAAACTTAAGGAAACTAATAAATGCTGAAAAGAATGAACATAACCATTGAATTTGATTTTGTGACTAGTCCCTGAGACACCAGTTATTAAATGCAGATTACCAGTAATTAACATGAATTGTGTGAATAAATATGAAGCAAACTTTGGAGACATATTTAAGGACTGAAATATGGACAGGCAGATGAAAAGACAGATATTTCTTATATTTCTTACAGAAGAGAGCATGGGTATTGCAAAGAAACAGCAATACTAGAATGTTACTGATATAAGGAACCAACTTCATATCTGACATCTGCAACCAATACTTGTAAAATTGGATGATTTCATGTCAAGTGCTTTCTTCATATAAACATTTAATCTTATTATATAACATCTTACAAATGTTACTATGTGATACATGATGATAATCACCTGTGTGAAATTATTTTTATACTGAGTATATCAAATTCTATGCACATGCTGTTAAGATGACTATAAAAAGATGACCTTGTCTGGGCAAGATGTTAGTGTGGTGAAAAAGAAACAAGAGTTGTCTTACTATCACCTGTGGATGTTTCAGGTCTAGTTGTACCCACGCATAATACTTGGTGTTCTAACAAAAATAGAAAACACAAACAAAATTTGTGAAATTAATATAAGAAAGAAAATAAAACAAATCATAGCGGAAGAAATCAATATAAAAAATTTCATTAAAATAAATAAAGCTTGATTGGTGCAAAATGAAATTAATATGGTTAGTTTCAGTGCAGTGGAAATCCAAGAATTATTAAAAGTCAAGGTCTGGTGCACAGGATTTAGTGTGTCAAACACTGAATACTTGAGAATTAAAAAAATTATTTTATGCATGTTGTAAATAATCACTATTTTCATAAACTTTCCTAACCCATGAATTTAAGTACAAATTGTCATTCTGGCAAAATCCACAATGTTTGATTCCTACAGCAAAAAACAATAAAACTGACAACATCAGCATGGCAAGATTGCAAAGGTTTGTTTAATCCAAAAAGTACTGTACATCTTCTCATCACACCATGTATCTAATTATACCAGTTAACAGAAGTAGGTATTGATGATAGTGATTATGTCTTTCTACAGAGAGTGAGAATCTACACCACTCCCTTGATAACTCGCGCACAATGGAGTACAAAACCATTGACCGTGTTATAAGTGAGGGCACAATTTATCGAGGGACCTATCTATAACAAACAACAATACAAAGGGATCAACATACAGGCAAAAGGGGTGGGTGGTATGGGTTGGGATGTTAGTGTTGAATACTCAATAATTGTGCTATTATTAACTGTGATTAAATATCTCTTCATAGCGGTGTACATTGTTTACTTTTCTTATTCACAGAGTAACATTAATTTCAGGATAACTTACAGTATATTGAGGAGATCATCAACACATTATTCCACATTGTTTCCATTCGCTTAACACATGTACAACTTCACACATTGTGTACTACGTCACAAATGTTTGTGTGAAATTGGAAAAAATTCTAGTTTTATTGTTTGATCCAAAGTAGATTTTTTTAATACAAAAAATTGACTCATTTAAAAAAACTGTTGATCAAACAATAGGTAGATTTAATTGTAGTAGAAGTAAAATGAATTTGTTTTTACAAGGGTTAACCATTAGCAACAATAATTTAATGGGTCTACAAATTTAAAATAACGTAACCTAGAACACGATACTACTTGCAGTTTGTGACACGTTTGACAAATATCACTTCAGATTTGAAAATATCTGTTCGTATTATTTTTTACTCTTTGATTTCTCTGCCGCCTCTGTGTATTGTTCATGGATGATTATATCTCTGATCTGGTATGAATAATTACATGCGGCTTCCTGATTTGCTAAACATATTTCTTCCAACAATGAATTTTTTAAAATTCTATGTTGGTGCTGGAATCTCCAAAGCCATCCATGGCTTGCCCTAAAACGAGATTCATTCTCCATATTTTCTGCCATTTTTTTCTGTTTAGGCCTTGATAATTGCTCCAGAAATGGGAACACCTAGATCAAGTTGCTGTGTGAACCATGAGTACACAGCATCATCTAATTCAGTATCATTTGCAGTTCATGCTCGTTTTTGTTTGATCCTATTATCTGAATCAACATCATGTAAATAATACCAAACTTTTTGCTCATCCTTAAGCCAACCTCTAAATGTCGATTCAGCAATTGTTTAATTCATTGCAAACGTTGGAATTCACTTCACCATTAAGAACCCTATAATGCACAGCTTTTCAATCACTGAGTACACCTTTTGCTAACTTCCTTTGCTCTCCATGGTCACATTTACAAATGATTAGGATACATTACTAATATTGTATGCTTTAGTGATGTTAAGTACATAAAAATGTGAAACCATTTTCAAATGGTCAAATAAAATGATTTTTGAGAACCATAATGACCTCAAGAACTTATGATGCTACTGGCACGCCTTTGAACTATGATGCTACTGAACGCCTTTTTATTGTACTTCTCTTGTTTGGTTTGATACAAAAAACATATTCAAAGTGATAAAACAACACAGGTCTCTTTTAATTGATTTTTTTTAATGCAACAAACACTTCCACAAGTTGTTGATCAAAACAAAGCTGACATTTAATTAGATTCTCCCAGAAGTACTCACGGTTTTTGATGTTAGTCTATTGACTTTGTGTTTTCATAAAAGAGAATAAGTTGCGATTATAGTGTTGACATTGAAGCAAAATTAAAAGATTAGATGTGAATTTCTCATAGCAGGACGTTTAATTGGTGTTTATTTCATTCTCTTTTGCCACCTGTTAGCATTTACCAGAATTTTTTGTTGGCCCTGTTTTGCCAGACTGTTTATTTAAAGAGTATTGATAACTATTTCTCTTAAAAAATCCCCAAACATAATATGAGACATCTTATTAGAACTTGCAAATTTCACAATATGGATTCTATCTTTACAGGCAATAATCATTATTCTGATGATAATGATATAATGAGCTACCATATTTCATGGGTTTTTTTATACCTTTTAATTTTTCGTACACAAGCCAGTAATGAAAAAAATAATTATTTAAATGTATCATAATTATTGGTACATATCACTTTGTATTATTTGAAAAATTGGTTAAATTATCTGGCATAAAATTTCCACTAGGAAGATTTTAGTTTGCAAAAGAGATCGAAAATACCGTATTCCCATTTTGTTTTTACAAAAATTAATGATTAATAATTATTTTTCGTGTACGGAAATTTACATAAAATACAGTATTTATCAAGGTTCAATTTACTAATTCTTATCGCGAATTTTTTCCTGTTCAACACATTTTAAAATATATTTTCTTTGGAAAAAATCGGGAGCTATGTCAGACACCACATTATAAATGGGTTCGCTATTTATCCAGACGCGAGTTTTCAAGGGAGTGGTGTAATTTGCATTACTCTTTCATTCACACACCTATGGAGATTTGTGAGGTTGCTAACTAGTTGTGATTTGATGGCAAACTAAGACCAACTTCACAACACTATACTTTACATCAACCACGAAAGAAGGTGTAGCCAGTCTTAACTTCAGCAAGTTGTACTTCTTCAGCTAGCTTAGTTTCAATCAAAGTTGCTATCTGAATATTAAAATCTTGCCAGTTCTCAACCAGCTAAACCTTTTCTCCTCTCTGGTCTATATTTTGTCACACTGCCCATTAATGGGTACACATTCCTGGCACCAATGGTGAGTTGTGTAACCTTTGTCTACATTTTAGAATTTGGCTGCCAAGGTGGAATCCTCATCAGCCAGGGCATGCTAATGAGAGTTAAGGTGAAACAGGCAATATTTAGGGCACCTTTTCTAGTCCCTTCCTAATTAAGACTGTTCTGTCACCCAGGGGGCAGATGAGTTGTAATGCTGCTTCTGTCCAGTGAAATGTGACCCCATACATTAAACTGCCTGTGTGCAGGTCTTCAGCAACAGTATATTGACACCTGTATCATGTTGGGGAGTGGGGAAGGTGTAATGTGATGACTTGCATGCAAATCAGATTTAAGTGAGGGAAAGCTGTGCAGAGTCATCCTCACTTTCTTCCAGGCCTGTCTGAATCAGTGGAATGACAATGTTGAGATGTCTGCAGATATGTCTGGATGCTGTTGATAAGCCATCAGGTCATACTTCACCTGAACTGATACCATGTACTGTCCACACATCCACACAGCTCTTGTCATCAGCTGGTGGGATGAGGATATCTGCTCTGCTGCCTGATCCACCAAAGAGAGGATTCTGCCACTTACTTAATTTACAAGATATATATAAATCTGTACTAGACTAAAAGGAGTCCACTTCCTTTGTAAACATTGAGAACACTGTTATAGCTTGGTAGACACAGCACTTGACTGTACAACAGCTTGGTAGATACAGCAGTTGACTGTACAATAGCTTGGTAGACACAGCAGTTTACTGTACAACAGCTTGGTAGACACAGCAGTTTACTGAAAAAAAGCTTGGTAGATAGCAGTTTACTGTACAACAGCTTGGTAGACACAGCAGTTTACTGTACAACAGCTATGATTTAGCTTGAAAGTGGTATGGTTGCCAACAAAGGAGTATGTTGTGGCAAAACTCAAAATGTCAACAGATACTCTCAGCATTTAAGGAAAGGTGAAAGCAATTTGACCAAAGGACAAGAGAGAGCCCTATGACCAAAGGACAAGAGAGAGCCCTATGACCAAAAATGCAAAATATAACATTATAAAGATTTAAATAATTAAATAAATATTCTCAAAATACAATCTGCAACTGTGTGAAAAATGGAATGAATGAAGATCAACAATATTTTAGCCACAACTAAAAAAAATAATGACAATTACAGTCAGTTTTATCCTGACTTTACTGACAAGGGTTTTAGAAATCTTTGCACCACAATTAACTCATATTTATCTTAAATAGCATTAACAGGTTCTATCACATTAATTTAATAACATATATGTGCTTTTTAAATTAAAATATTAAATTTTTAAAACTTAAGTCAATGTCTAAATTTATATATATGTATTACATCTGTGTGACCAATTTTTTGAAAGGCCACCCCTCATTGAAGGACACTTTTGCTGCTGCAAAATGAGTGACCTCTTAAGCAAAGAACCACTGCAACATTATTTATGCACTTCTTTTCCAACAGCTGAAAATGGATTTCTAATGAAAAGTATCTATAAATTGTCTGAAGTACAAGAAGTTGTATTGAATTCAGCAATAAGAAAATAAAATCAACCATCAATAACTAACACTTGAATGTTTCAGCTCCGCAATTAATACTGGGAAAGCTTGTTGGCTCTGAAAATTAATGGTGGGACGATAGAGGTATCAAACAAGTGTGAAGCCTGTGTGTTAGGTCTGGAAATTAACAATTACACCAAAGAGATATTAATTAGGCTTGTAACCAGTGTGTTAGGTCTGGAAATTAACAATGGGGCAATAAAGACATCAAGCAGGCAAGTAGTCAGTGTGTTAGCTATTAAAAATAAAAATATGACAACTGTGGTACCAAGCAATTATGTATCCTATATGCATTATAGATGCTCAAATTTAAAGAGCCCTGTGAACTTGTGATTCATAAAAAAAAGCTTTTAAGCAATCAAATAAATAAGCTGCTTTTGGCAAAGCTATCATATATACTCACTTATAAGTCAGACTCAACTGCAAACAAAATAGGACTAATCTACTGTCACACAATGTGCCAGCAGTTCCGAGTCTTTGTTGTTTGTTTTACTGATTACTCCAAACATACAGACCCTGATCTGTCAGTGGATTATTAGATCAGGATCTATGCAGCTTGCTGTTAGATCTGACTTAAAGACAAGTATATGCAGTAATCCTTACCCCTAGAGATTCCATCTGCATCGCAACTAGCTTGACAAGAGCTGAGGAAAATGCAGGAGGTACCACTTCACCCCGGTGAATGCTAGGAAGGCCATCTGCCCCAGTGGTACCTGAGCCACTGCTCAGAACAATGCTGATCAATACGTTGATCAGAGTCTGAAAATCAGAACAAATTAACTTGAATATGTGTTAGCAATTACCATCTCTATGACAGAATGAGATTATTGCTATGCCTATTGACAGGATAGTTGTCCAGTTCAATATGCATCAGCAATTACCATCTCTATGACAGAATGAGATTATTGCTATGCCTATTGACAGGATAGTTGTCCAATTCAATATGCACCAGCAATTACCATCTCTATGACAGAATGAGATTATTGCTATGCCTATTGACAGGATAGCTGTCCAGTTCAATATGCATCAGCAATTGCCATCTCTATGACAGAATGAGATTATTGCTATGCCTATTGACAGGATAGTTGTCCGGTTCAATATGCACCAGCAATTACCATCTCTATGACAGAATGAGATTATTGCTATGCCTATTGACAGGATAGTTGTCCAGTTCAATATGCATCTGCAATTACCATCTCTATGACAGAATGAGATTATTGCTATGCCTATTGACAGGATAGTTGTCCAGTTCAACATGCATCAGCAATTACCATCTCTATGACAGAATGAGATTATTGCTATGCCTATTGACAGGATAGTTGTCCGGTTCAATATGCATCAGCAATTACCATCTCTATGACAGAATGAGATTATTGCTATGCCTATCGACAGGATAGTTGTCCAGTTCAATATGCATCAGCAATTACCATCTCTATGACAGAATGAGATTATTGCTATGCCTATTGACAGGATAGTTGTCCAGTTCAATATGCATCAGCAATTACCATCTCTATGACAGAATGAGATTATTGCTATGCCTATTGACAGGATAGTTGTCCAGTTCAACATGCATCAGTAATTATGATTTCTGTAAAAGAAAGATATTACTTTACCACTTCCAGGATGTCTGCCCATAAAATCACATAAGGTCACATTAGCAAAACTTTTGAATCAGAAATGGGTTAGAGAAACATCATATCTATGCTGTGATGATTACAGATGTCCCATGTTATAACATAGGAACTCAAGATATCTAACTTAAAACTACATTATGCAAGGAAGCATTTATTATAGTAATATGAAAATTTTGTTGAATATGTGACAGATTGTAATCAGAATATATATATATATATATATATATATATATATATATATATATATATATATATATATATATATATATATATATATATATATATATATATATATATATCCATGCTTTTACAATGTGTGACAATGAAAATGTTCATGCTTTTACAATGTGTGACAATGTAAACAGAATACATGTTCATGCTTTGTCAATGTGTGGTAAACTGGAGAACACATGACCATGCTTAAAAAATATTTAACAGACTGTAAATTGCTTTGACAATGTGTGATAGATTGTAATCAGAATATATATCCATGCTTCAACAATTACAGGTTGTAATAAGAATACATGTCAATACCTCAACAATATGTGACAGAGTGTAATTAGGTTGTAATCAGAATACAGAATATTTGTTTCAACAGTATCTTACAGGTTGTAATTAGAATATATGTCTATACTTTTCATAATATGTGACAGATTGTAATTAGAATATATGTCTATACTTTTCATAATATGTGACAGATTGTAATTAGAATATATGTCTATACTTTTCATAATATGTGACAAATTGTAATTAGAATATATGTCTATACTTTTCATAATATGTGACAGATTGTAATTAGAATATATGTCTATACTTTTCATAATATGTGACAGGTTATAATTAGAATATATGTCTATACTTTTCATAATATGTGACAGGTTATAATTAGAATATATGTCTATACTTTTCATAATATGTGACAGATTGTAATTAGAATATATGTCTATACTTTTCATAATGTGACAGATTGTAATTAGGTTGTAATCAGAATTCATGTTCATGCTTCAACAATATCTTACAGGTTGTAATTAGAATATATGTCTCTACTTTTCATAATATGTGACAGATTGTAATTAGAATATATGTCTATACTTTTCATAATATGTGACAGATTGTAATTAGAATATATGTCTATACTTTTCATAATATGTGACAGGTTATAATTAGAATATATGTCTATACTTTTCATAATATGTGACAGGTTATAATTAGAATATATGTCTATACTTTTCATAATATGTGACAGATTGTAATTAGGTTGTAATCAGAATTCATGTTCATGCTTCAACAATATCTTACAGGTTGTAATTAGAATATATGTCTTTACTTTTGAATTAAACATGTGACTATTGTAATTAGAATGTCTTTACTTTTGAATTAAACATGTGACTATTGTAATTAGAATATATGTCTATACTTTTGAATTAAACATGTGACTACTGTAATTAGAATATGTCTTTACTTTTGAATTAAACATGTGACTATTGTAATTAGAATATATGTCTATACTTTTGAATTAAAACATGTGACAGATTGTAATTAGAATATATGTCTATACTTTTGAAAATATGGGACAAATTGTAATTAGAATACATGTCTATACTTTTCATAATATATGACAGGTTGTAATCAGAATACCCTAGTGCAACTAAATTACCATCAGTTCAGAGCCAGAGAGTAAAATACACAATTTATTAAATTTGCATTAATAACTCCACTTCACAGCATATCATATTGGGTAAGCATGTTAATACAATCAGTACCTTCAAGCTAAAACAATGTAAATTTCTAAAGACTTAAAAACAAAACTGTTTAGTCATCTAATAAACAAAATCTTACATTGGTACTCTATTAAACTTATGAACTGAATGATTGCCATATTCTACTCCAAACGGTTCTAAAAAAATTGATCTTTCAACTAAGTTAATAAATTTATTTTAAATGATCACTGATGTAATGGGACTATTAATTACCATATATACTTGTATACAAGTTGGATCAAACTGCAAACAACACAGACCCTTAACTGTCATTGTATAATGCACCAGCTGATCAGGATCTGTGTTATTTGTTCTAATGACTATTCCAAAGAAACAACATTGATCCAGATCAGCAACAGGCAATGACAGGTCAGCAACAGGCAATGACAGGTCAGCAATAGGCAATGTCAGATCATCAATAGGCACTGTCAGATTAGCAATAGGCAATGACAGGTCAGCACTAGGCAATGTCAGATCAGCAATAGGCAATGTCAGATCAGCAATAGGCAATGACAGATCAGCAATAGGCAATGGCAGATTAGCAATAGGCAATGACAGATCAACAATAGGCAATGTCAGATCAGCAACAGGTAATGACAGATCTGAGTCTATGTTGTCTGCAGTTGGATTCAATTCATAAGCAAATATATACAGCAAGAAAAACAACATGATGTAGGACATCATACCTTGAGATGAGGAAGGTGGGCAATGTATGGAAATTTCTTCAAGGTCAGAAAAACACCTGAAAATGTATAAAGAAAGTTTACTGAAACAGAAATGATCCTGACAGATGATAAATAAAAGGCAAGGATGATGTAAATTATTGTTTGTTCCTTTTAAATGTAAAATGCAATTCTTTAAGAATAATAAAGTAAGAGAGGTGAAGATGTCATGTATATATAAGTATGATAAAGTAAGGGAGTTAAACATGTAATTCTATAAGCATACTGAACTAAGAGTTAAATATATAATTCTAAAAGCACACTAAAATTAGCAAGGTGAAAATGTAATGTATATCTATAATCCCACTAAAGTAAGAGATGTGAAAATGTAATGTAATTCTACAATCACACTAAAGAGAAGCAATTATTGTACAAGCAAACCAAAGTAAGAGAGGCAAAAATGTAATTCTACAAGCAGACTAAAGTAAAAGAGGCAAAATATAATGTAATTCTACAAGCACTCTAAAGTAGGAGGTGAAAATGTAATGTAATTCTATAAGCACTCTTAAGTAGGAGGTGAAAATGTAATGTAATTATACAAGCAGACTAAAGTAAGAGAGGCAAAAATGTAATGTAATTCTATAAGCACTCTAAAGTAGGAGGTGAAAATGTAATGTAATTATACAAGCAGACTAAAGTAAGAGAGGCAAAAATGTAATGTAATTCTATAAGCACTCTAAAGTAGGAGGTGAAAATGTGATGTCATCCTATAGGCACATTAAAAGTAAGAGAGACAAAAATATAATTTTGTAAGCATAATAAAGTAAGTGAGTGACAATGTAATCTAATCAAAGTAAGAAAGGTTAAAAAGTAATGTAATTTTATAAGTACACTAAAGTAAGCAAGTGACAATGTAATGCAATTCTAAAAGCATGCTAAAGTAAGAGTTAATCATGTAATTCTATCAGCACACTTAAGAGAGGTGAACAGGTAATGTAATTTGATAGCATGCTAAAGAGACATGAATATGTAATTCACATCTACAATAATATCTAAAGTAAGAGAGCTGAACATAGTCAACAGAAATACAAAGCTATCTCATGTCTAAGACACATATGTCTAAATTTTAAAAGTTTTGTATCATCTTGAACAAATACTTTTATGGTAAAAAAAAGATCTTCCATTGCCAAGAAGTATGTAATAACCTTGGTACTAATACTGCTAGCAAAGAAAAAAATTAAATTTACTGAAGAAAAATATATTCTAACTATCTGCTTTAATTCATAAACAAAGAAACAAAAGAAAACTTACTTTAACATGTAAACAGACAAACATAATTTCCTGCTTTAACATGTACACCAAAAATCCCCTAAATAATTACCTGCACATAAATATAATTTAAATGAAATATTTGTAGGATCATTCACAAACTAGTATATTAGAATGCTGGTGCTAAAACTAAAGTATTTTAAAGTAAAATTGCAAAATGTACTGACAAAAATATAAAGAAAACATACAAACACAAATAATTACCTGCTTTAACATATAAACACATAAATAATTACCTACTTCAACAAAAACAAATATGTACTTGCTTTAACAAATAAACACACAAACAATTACCAGTTTTAACATGAAAAGAAATACATAAATACCAGCCTCCTTGAACATATACTGTTGATCAGAATCTCTTCTGATCAAATATTAAAAAGCAATTACCAGAAGTGATGTAAAGCAAGAAAATGAAAGGCTCTTGTACACAAAATGATCTTAGCTACTACAATATATAAAATAAATACCCTTTAGAAGGTTTCCTGCTGCATCCCAATCAGTTTTCCTCTGAAAAACAGAAGAAAACAGGTAGATTCAGCTAAATTCAAAATTGCTTAAGTCAATGGAATCCAATTATAACCAAATGAGCTTCAGCTAACTCGTTTGTGCTAAAACATTGATCGTGATTCATAAATATGAACTTCACAACAGCAATTCACCTTGCTTTAGACATCTTTTCTTTCCAGTCTTAATTTAGCCAGAATTAAAGGCAACCCTTCATCCAATACCAACCTACAAGGATTCAAAATATACAATGAATAAAGTCTTTGCATAATTGCATCAGCACTTCTAAATTTTTCTACTGGATTGCATCAACACTTTCTCGAGACTCCACAGGAGAGCATCAGCATTGCTATTTAGAGACTCCACAGGAGTACATCAGCATTGCTATTTAGAGACTCCACAGGAGTACATCAGCATTGCTATTTAGAGACTCCACAGGAGTACATCAGCGTTGCTATTTAGAGACTCCACAGGAGTACATCAGCATTGCTATTTAGAGACTCCACAGGAGTACATTAGCATTGCTATTTAGAGTCTCCATAGGAGTACATCAGCATTGCTATTTAGAGACTCCACAGGAGTACTTCAGCATTGCTATCTACAGTCTCCACAGTAGTGCATCAACACTTCTATACAGAGTCTATACAGGAGTGTATCAACACTTCTATACAGAGTCTATACAGGAGTGCATCAACACTTCTATACAGAGTGCATCAACACTTCTATACAGAGTCTATACAGGAGTGTATCAACACTTTTATTCAGTCTCCACAGAATTTTATCAACACTTCCATTCAGTCTCCACAGAAGTGTATCAACACTTCTATTTAGAGTCTATACATGAGCGCATCAACACTTCTGTTCAGAGTCTATACAGGAGTGTATCAACACTTCTATTCAGAGTCTATACATGAGTGCATCAACACTTCTATTCAGAGTCTATACATGAGTGCATCAACACTTCTATTCAGAGTCTATATATGAGTACATCAACACTTCTATTCAGAGTCTATACATAAGTGCATCAACACTTCTATTCAGAGTCTATACATGAGTGCATCAACACTTCTATTCAGTCTATATATGAGTACATCAACACTTCTATTCAGAGTCTATACATGAGTGCATCAACACTTCTATTCAGAGTCTATACAGGAGTGGATCAACACTTCTATTCAGAGTCTATACATGCATGAATCAACACTTCTATTCAGAGTGCATCAACACTTCTATTCAGAGTCTATACAGGAGTGCATCAACACTTCTATTCAGAGTCTATACAGGAGTGTATCAACACTTCTATTCAGAGTGCATCAACACTTTTATTCAGAGTCTATACAGGAGTGTATCAACACTTCTATTCAGAGTCTATACAGGAGTGTATCAACACTTCTATTCAGAGTCTATACATGAGTGCATCAACACTTCTATTCAGAGTCTATACATGCATGAATCAACACTTCTATTCAGAGTGCATCAACACTTCTATTCAGAGTCTATACATGAATGCATCAACACTTCTATTCAGAGTCTATACAGGAGTGTATTAACACTTCTATTCAGAGTCTATACAGGAGTGTATCAACACTTCTATTCAGAGTCTATACAGGAGTGTATCAACACTTCTATTCAGAGTCTATACATGAGTGCATCAACACTTCTATTCAGAGTCTATACATAAGTGCATCAACACTTCTATTCAGAGTCTATACATGAGTGCATCAACACTTCTATTCAGAGTCTATACATGCATGAATCAACACTTCTATTCAGAGTGCATCAACACTTCTATTCAGAGTCTATACATGAATGCATCAACACTTCTATTCGGAGTCTATACATGAGTGCATCAACACTTCTATTCAGAGTCTATACAGGAGTGTATCAACACTTCTATTCGGAGTCTATACATGAGTGCATCAACACTTCTATTCAGAGTCTATACAGGAGTGTATTAACACTTCTATTCAGAGTCTATACATGAGTGCATCAACACTTCTATTCAGAGTCTATACATGAGTGCATCAACACTTCTATTCAGAGTCTATATATGAGTACATCAACACTTCTATTCAGAGTCTATACATAAGTGCATCAACACTTCTATTCAGAGTCTATACATGAGTGCATCAACACTTCTATTCAGTCTATATATGAGTACATCAACACTTCTATTCAGAGTCTATACATGAGTGCATCAACACTTCTATTCAGAGTCTATACATGAGTGTATCAACACTTCTATTCAGAGTCTATACATGCATGAATCAACACTTCTATTCAGAGTGCATCAACACTTCTATTCAGAGTCTATACAGGAGTGCATCAACACTTCTATTCAGAGTCTATACAGGAGTGTATCAACACTTCTATTCAGAGTGCATCAACACTTCTATTCAGAGTCTATACAGGAGTGTATCAACACTTCTATTCAGAGTCTATACAGGAGTGTATCAACACTTCCATTCAGAGTCTATACATGAGTGCATCAACACTTCTATTCAGAGTCTATACATGCATGAATCAACACTTCTATTCAGAGTGCATCAACACTTCTATTCAGAGTCTATACATGAATGCATCAACACTTCTATTCAGAGTCTATACAGGAGTGTATTAACACTTCTATTCAGAGTCTATACAGGAGTGTATCAACACTTCTATTCAGAGTCTATACAGGAGTGTATCAACACTTCTATTCAGAGTCTATACATGAGTGCATCAACACTTCTATTCAGAGTCTATACATAAGTGCATCAACACTTCTATTCAGAGTCTATACATGAGTGCATCAACACTTCTATTCAGAGTCTATACATGCATGAATCAACACTTCTATTCAGAGTGCATCAACACTTCTATTCAGAGTCTATACATGAATGCATCAACACTTCTATTCGGAGTCTATACATGAGTGCATCAACACTTCTATTCAGAGTCTATACAGGAGTGTATCAACACTTCTATTCGGAGTCTATACATGAGTGCATCAACACTTCTATTCAGAGTCTATACAGGAGTGTATCAACACTTCTATTCAGAGTCTATACATGAGTGCATCAACACTTCTATTCAGAGTCTATACATGAGTGCATCAACACATCTATTCAGAGTCTATACATGAGTGCATCAACACTTCTATTCAGAGTCTATACATGAGTGCATCAACACTTCTATTCAGAGTCTATACATGCATGAATCAACACTTCTATTCAGAGTGCATCAACACTTCTATTCAGAGTCTATACATGAGTGCATCAACACTTCTATTCAGAGTCTATACAGGAGTGTATCAACACTTCTATTCAGAGTCTATACACGAGTGCATCAACACTTCTATTCAGAGTCTATACGTGAGTGCATCAACACATCTATTCAGAGTCTATACATGCATGAATCAACACTTCTATTCAGAGTGCATCAACACTTCTATTCAGAGTCTATTCAGAGTGCATCAATACTTCTATTCAGAGTCTATACATGAATGCATCAACACTTCTATTCAGAGTCTATACAGGAGTGTATCAACACTTCTATTCAGAGTCTATACAGGAGTGTATCAACACTTCTATTCAGAGTCTAAACAGGAGTGTATCAACACTTCTATTCAGAGTCTATACAGGAGTGTATCAACACTTCTATTCAGAGTCTATACAGGAGTGTATCAACACTTCTATTCAGAGTCTATACAGGAGTGTATCAACACTTCTATTCAGAGTCTATACATGAGTGCATCAACACTTCTATTCAGAGTCTATACAGGAGTGTATCAACACTTCTATTCAGAGTCTATACAGGAGTGTATCAACACTTCTATTCAGAGTCTATACATGAGTGCATCAACACTTCTATTCAGAGTCTATACAGGAGTGTATCAACACTTCTATTCAGAGTCTCTATACAGGAGTGTATCAACACTTCTATTCAGAGTCTATACATGAGTGCATCAACACTTCTATTCAGAGTCTATACAGGAGTGTATCAACACTTCTATTCAGAGTCTATACATGAGTGCATCAACACTTCTATTCAGAGTCTATACAGTAGTGTATCAACACTTCTATTCAGAGTCTATACAGGAGTGCATCAACACTTCTATTCAGAGTCTATACAGGAGTGTATCAACACTTCTATTCAGAGTCTATACAGGAGTGCATCAACACTTCTATTCAGAGTCTATACAGGAGTGTATCAACACTTCTATTCAGAGTCTATACAGGAGTGTATCAACACTTCTATTCAGAGTCTATACAGGAGTGGATCAACACTTCTATTCAGAGTCTATACAGGAGTGCATCAACACTTCTATTCAGAGTCTATACATGAGTGCATCAACACTTCTATTCAGAGTCTATACATGAGTGCATCAACACTTCTATTCAGAGTCTATACATGCATGAATCAACACTTCTATTCAGAGTGCATCAACACTTCTATTCAGAGTGCATCAATACTTCTATTCAGAGTCTATACATGAGTGTATCAACACTTCTATTCAGAGTCTATACAGGAGTGCATCAACACTTCTATTCAGAGTCTATACAGGAGTGTATCAACACTTCTATTCAGAGTCTATACATGAGTGCATCAACACTTCTATTCAGAGTCTATACAGAAGTGTATCAACACTTCTATTTAGAGTCTATACATGAGTGCATCAACACTTCTATTCAGAGTCTATACAGGAGTGTATCAACACTTCTATTCAGAGTCTATACAGGAGTGTATCAACACTTCTATTCAGAGTCTATACATGAGTGCAACAACACTTCTATTCAGAGTCTATACAGGAGTGTATCAACACTTCTATTCAGAGTCTATACAGGAGTGGATCAACACTTCTATTCAGATTCTATACATGAGTGCATCAACACTTCTATTCAGAGTCTATACATGAGTGCATCAACACTTCTATTCAGAGTCTATACATGAGTGCATCAACACTTCTATTCAGAGTCTCTATAACAGCACTTCTATCTAGCATTACTATTACTAAAACAATCATCAAAAAAGATGGTACTAACAAAAGGATGACCCATTAATATCGAAAATCTAAGTGCCTGCTACTTCCTAAGCATCTACTTGACTTGTTATAAACACATTCGGAGAATCCTATCCAAGTGTGTTAAGTTCTAAAAGATAACCAACTACCTCCAATACCACAGCATTGAAGGCAAAATAGTGAGAGGTCTTGAGATCAATTTGCATTCAAGGTATATAAAATGCCTTGCTTTGAGCTATAATGAAACAATATCTTTTGCAAAACTTTTAAATAACTAACCAGCCTGACCTCTACTCCACTACTCAACAAAGTAGATAAGAATGCAATGGATTTCAACTCAAGAGGTCATTGTTATATACTTACCTGTTAAACACATGGTAAATAACATGTAGGTGGGGAAAACAGATAATTCTAAGTGAGAAAAAAAAACCACCTCAGTGATATCTTCTAAAAAATTGATATTAAATTATCTAAACATCTAATGTTCAATATCAGGTAGATGAAATTATTTTGTCTGATTTTTCAGTGACAAAATTAGGCATAAAAATGAAGGATATTTAAAATATACTTTAGTATCAAAATGTTCATAGGTTGTTACCCCAAGCCACCAATTTAAATGATGACCCCTCCAATTCCATCCATTTCTGTAGTTTTTTTCATTCCAAGACATTAACAAAGTTATTATATCATAGGAATCATTGTCCGTACTATAATCTGGTAATAAAATATTTGCTTTTACAAGAGTCTGTTTTTTTTAACCCTTGAAAAAAAGAATTATAACACATATATTGTTTAAATTCACACATCTCTTTAAAGTATCCAGTAGCTATAACTTCCACTCATTTCCTTAAATAGATATTAAAGATAAGCATTTCCTTAAAATAGATAGGCAAGATAAGCATTTCCTTAAATAGATATGCATAAAAAGAAATGACAAAAGGCACAATGTACACCACTCCCTTTATAACTCGCACCCAGATAACTAGCAATCCTGCTTATAATGCAGTGTCCAGCATGGCTCCAGATTTTTTTCCAAAGAAAACATTTTCAAATGTGCTGAACGTGAAAAAAATCATGATAAGAAAAATAAATTGAACTTTGAAACATACCATATTTTATGTAAACTTTCGTACACAGAAAAATAATTATTAATCATTAATTTTTGTTAAAACAAAATGGGAATACAATATTTTTGATCTATTTTGCAAATGTTAATCTTCTTAGTGGAAATTTTATGTCCGATAATTTAACGAATTTTTCAAATAATACAAAAATTAATATGTACAAAAAATTATGATACATTTAAATAATTATTATTTTGATAAATGGATTTTGTATGAAAAATTAAAGGGCATGAAAAATACATGAAGTACAGTAGCTCATTTTATCATCGGAAATGGTGATTATTGCCTGTAAAGACAGAATCCATATTGTGAAATTTGCAAGTTCTAATAACATATTATGTTTGGGGGTTTTTTTTGAGAGAAATAGTTGTCAATACATTATAAATAAACAGTCTGGTGAAACATGGATCAATGAAAAATTCTGGTAAATGCTAACAGGTGGCAACAGAGAATGAAATAAACACCAATTAAAAGTCTTGCTATTTGAAATTTACTTTCCAATCTTTTAATTTCGCTTCAATGTAAACACTATAATCACAACATATTCTCTTTTATGAAAAGTGTCAATTGACAGTCACATTGAAACCCACGAGTACTTCTGTCAGAACCTAATTACATACCGGCTTTGTTTTGATCAATAACATGGGGAAGTAATTATTGCATTAAAAAAATAATTAAAAGGATCCTGTGTTGTTTTATCACTTTGAATGTGTCTTTTGTATCAAATCAAGCAAGGGAAATACAATTTAAAACATTCAAAGGCATGCCAATAGCAGCATAAGTTCTTCTTGTCATTACCGTTCTCATAATTTATTTCAGTTGACCAATCGAAAATGGTTTCACATTTTTATGTACTTAACAGCACTAAAGTATATAATATTAGCAATGTATCATAATCATTTGTAAATGTGACCATGGAGAGCCAAGGAAGTAAGCAAAAGGTGTACTTAGTGACTGAAAAGCTGTGCATCATAGAAATGGTTCATAATGGCAAAGTGAGATCAATGTTTGCAATGAACAAAACAATTGCCGAGTCAACATTCTGAGAATGATTTAAGGATAAGCAGAAACTTCAAGATTATTTACATGACGCTGAGATAATGGGATCAAAAGAAAATGAGCATGGACTGCAAATAATACTGAATTAGATGATGCTATGTATGCATGGTTCACACAGCAATGTGAACAAGGTGTTCCTATCGCTGAAACAATTCTCAAGGCCCAAGTAGAAAAAAATGGCAAACAATATGGAGAATGAATCTCATTTTAGAGCATGCCATGGATGGCTTGGAGATTCCAGTGCCAAAATAGAATTAAACAGAATTCATTGTCGGGAGAAATACGTTCAGTGAATCAGTAAGCCGCAAGTAATTGTATATACCAGCTCAGAAAGATAATAATCTGTGAACAATACAAAGAGGTGGCAGAGTAACACATAAAATGAACAGATATTTTCAAAATGTGAAGTGATATTTGTCAAACGTGTCACAAACTGCAAGTATTATCATGTTCTAATTTATGCTATTATAAATTTGCAGACCCATTAAATTCATGTTGGTAATGGCTAACCCTTGTCAATTTATTTTTATCTTTTCATTTTACTTCTACCATAATCAAATCTACCCATCGTTCAATCAACATTGTTTTTTTCAAAATGAGTGTCGATTTTTTTGTATAAAAAAGTCTACTTTGGATCAAACAATAAAACTAGAATTTATCCAATTAAACAAAAAAAAATGTGCGAAGCAGTACACAATTTGCAAAGTCATACATGTGTTAAGTGAATGGAAACCATGTGGAATAATGTTTCGATGATCTCCTCAATATACTGTAAGTTATCCTGAAATTAATGATACTCTGTGAATAAAAAAAGTAAACAATGTACACAGTTAATCTTAACACGATTATTGATCATTCAACACTAACATGCCAACCCAACCCACCTACCCCTTTGCCTCTTTGTCAATCCCTCTGTTAGTTTTATTGTTTGTTAAAGTTCCCTCGATAACTCATGCCCTCACTTATAATGCAGTCAATGTTTTTGGACCCTGTTGTGCATGAGTTATTGAAGGAGTGGTGTATATAAAACTAGTAATAATGAAAATGAAAGAATGAATTACAAAATATACAAGTATATTAAAAGTAAATTTAATATTTATTCAAATCGATACTTCATGTATAAATGTTGCTAGAACATGTTAATCCTTCCAAAAAGCACATTCCATTTTATCTATACTTTTTAATCCAAATAAATAACAAGCCTGTAAATTACTAGAACTATTGTCTGAAACACAATTATTAATGAAATACTATGCACAGACACTAATTACAGCACATCTGTTTCTCAGACAAGCCAATAGCCAGTGTCAATCAAATTTCATGGTAAACATAAATGTTTGTCAGGTAAATAACCTATATATTGCAGAATTAAATAGTTCCTGCATTCTCAAAACTATTAATAAATTACATCTGATCTTTCACCGCCACATGAGCTGGTATTATCCAATCCACATGAGCTGGTATTATCCAATCCACATGAGCTGGTATTATCCAATCCACATGAACTGGTATTATCCAATCCACATGAACAGGTATTATCCAATCCACATGAGCTGGTATTATCCAATCCACATGAACTGGCTCAATTCATAAGATTGTAAGTTTCACTAATACAGTACACTGATACTGATTTCAGTTAGCATTTTTGCAATCTGGGTGCCAGCTTCAATTGTGTTATGTATACTTAATTTGTATTGTGTGACTATTTGTCCATAACTGTAGGTAGGAGTTTGTGACTACCTGTTTAATGTCTTTCTTTTTTTAAAACAAACTAATTTTTGCGTATGACTGTAGATCCTTTCTTAAGATTATTATTTATTATTATGTATTATTATTTGTAGGTAACCATGTTCACTTGGATCTGAATTCAGGTCACTGATTTTCTCCTAAGGATTCCTGGTGTACCTGATATATGCTATATTCTTTACTTTTAGTAATAGTGGTCCCACTCAGTCTTTTATTATGAGGTACTTTGCCTTTATCTGAAAAGTATTCTTCTAGTGAAAGTGTTCTCCAGAAAGTAGAGTGCAGTTCTGTTAATCTTCATTTGCTGTTGATTTTAGGCCTTTGAACTAGTTTCTGGACAAACTATTCATGGACCACTGAAGTTATTAAAAGAGAAACTTCTTTCAACCAAAGATTCAGAAATTAATCTTCTTACTGTGTCTCTGATTTCAAATTTGTTTTTAAATGCTTGTAAGGTAGAAAGAATTAATCTCCACTCTACACAGCCTCATATGAAATTAATGTATGAGAGAAATGCCTCGTGGTAGAGTAGTGGCACTCATGCCCATTCTTCACAATCCTCTTCGGAGAAGCCAAGGTTTATAGTCCTTCTGGTGTTGAAAATTAAATAAGTGACTTAAATTATGTCATTAATACTCCTGGGAGGAGGAAACATAAACAACTTTGCCACATAAATATGTTATATGTGTATGCTGAAAGAGATAGCACTGTTTGTCATTCAATCAATTTAGTTTTACTTGGCCTCCACAGTGAGGATTTAAATGAAGCCATGCAATCTGACAGTAGTGACCTTGTTTAACCAGTCTTTGGAATTCAGAAAAATTGAATAATCAGGACTAAAAACATTCAAACCTACAGCCACAAGAAAAAGAGTGAAATAAAAGTTAATTTTTTTAATATGAGCACTTGTTTCCAGATGTTTCAACATGAACAAATAAAGTCCAACATGATGAAATTGTTGATCCCACACCTGCGATACAGAATCCTTATAGGATAAATCCTCTTAAGCAGGAAAGTTTGAAAATAGAAATTCAGTATTTGCTGGAGAATGACTTCATAAAAAATAATGGCAGATATCCCAATACAAACATGTCTATATTTCAATGTGTACCTACCCTAAGAGTAGATTTCTTGCTGATTTTGCTGAAAAGTCGGTCCAGCCTGCGTAAAATCAGATTAAGGGCAGGTCTGACTTGCTCCTGTGACCAATCAGTGATGGGCAGAATGTCTGTCATGTATCGCTGCAGTCCTGCACAAGCCATTGTTTCTGGATCATATGGGGCCAGTTTCATCAGTGTGTTGGCAATCTCTGCCAGTCTCTATGGATATAAGGAAAAATAAACTTTTCTGCTACACCTCTCCTTTAATAATGTGCCAGCATTCGGGTGCACAAACACTGCCTCAAAATTTGGTTAATAGTTGGGGAATGGATGGGGTGGTATAGGTACTTAAAACTTTCATTGATACATGAGAATTATCTCAATTATCCTACACAGATATTTGTCTAATTGATTTTAGTATCTGAATTAAATCTTAAAAGGTCAAAAAAAGGAATTAAACTGATGACAGACATTTCATTAAATATGAACTGAATGTGTACTTCTCATAATTTCATGCATAAAAAAATCTGATGTTTCATCCCTTCAAAGGTAAGGGTTTGAGTATGATAAATATTGTCACATCACAATAACTTCCTCGCGTTGAAACCATCTCTGATACTCTTCAGTGATAACAAGATTTTCAAATGTGTCACTGTAGTTGACACATTAGATGTCAGCTTGGCACCATTTTCCTTTAGGACCAAGTAGAGATCATTAGAAGAATGAACTTTCATTCATTGGGAGTAGTTACAACAAGATTTTTAAGACTGTGATCACGAAAGCCATAATGGATGTACCACTGACACCATTTTCATATTAGAACCAACTAGGTATCATAGGATGCCCATTGGTAAGAACCTGTGTTAATACTGTCATCCGTTGCTGAGGAGTAGAGATAACAATATTTTCTATATGCAACTCAACATTCAGGAGAAGTAACAATGACAAGATTTTCATGATGGCTGCAACAGTGGCCATATTGGATGTCAAACTAGGACCATTTTCATTTCTGACCAACTAGACACCATAAGAAGTCTGTTAGTGAAAATCCCATGACTATATGCCATTCTGTTCAAGTACAGTTGTGATAAGATTTTTAAGACTGCTGCAATGGCAGTCACACTTGATGTCAGATCAGCATCATTCTTATTTAGGATCAGCTATATATCAAAGGAAATCATTTGTAAAAGCTCAATGTTGATATTCAGGAGCAGCGATAACAAGATTGTGGTCATCAAATCAGCACCATTTTCATCTAGGACCAAATAGACATAAGTTGTCTGTTTGTGAAAACATCATGTTGTATGACCATCCATTCAGGAGGGGTAGTATAAGATTTTCAAGATAGCTTCTTTGAGGTTAGAGTGAACTTCAGATGACCATTTTCATTTAAGACCAACTAGACTATGAGAATAATGTTGTGTAAATTTTGAAGGCAATCTCCTAGGAGGAGTAGTGACAACAAACTCATACTACCAAAATGACCACAGACCACTGTTTAAGCTTTTCTGGTCTAAAACTAATGAAGCTAATAACATTCAAAATAATCATCTGCTTCATTTAAACAGAAATTTCTTCATGCAACTTTTCTTTCCAACTTCAAAATTTTTTACTACATTGGGCTTGCAGTGGCATATTGTAGTTAATTACTACCTGTGAAGCATATAATAATCCCATTCAATTACATAATAAACTCTTGTTGTTCAGTAGTAGTGGCACTGAACGTGTGACCCAAAGTTATGCATGTATGTATAATAGAATTTTAGGGTACCTCAGCACAACAGAAGCTATGCAGTGCCAACTGAAGTTAAAGTTCAAAAAAGTAAAATGCACTGAAAAAAAAGGATCAAATATAAAACATAATTATGTTAAAGTTCTCTAACATGTACATTAAAAAAGAAAACATGAAAAATCTTTATATAAGTTGCAATCCCTCAAAGCATTAAATGTTTTCTCAGGTGGCAGATCATCATACACTTTTGCTATGCAATTCTTTTCAAGATACTTCTGTATAAATTGACATATGTTAAGAATGGATTCTGCTGTCAGTGGATAATGTTATGATGTGCTTAATGATCCAGGTTCACCCTTATGGAGGTATGCAGGAGTCTGGTATGTCCCATCTCTGTGACTTGTTACATATGAAGGATGCCACTCTCCAACAGTGATTTGACAGACTTAAGATGGTAAGGTTTTTTCGTCTACCTGTGACAGCATTATATAGCCTTCAAAGTGTTCCTGTGCCATAAACACCTTCAATCATCAAAACTACATCCCAAAATGATGACTTTGAATTTCTGCAGTTTTACTGACTAGACTCTCTAGAATAAACTTACATTGTGGGCCTTATGGTCCATGGCTAGACTCCCTAGAATAAACTTACATTATGGGCCTTATGGTCCATGGCAAGACTCCTTAGAATAAACTTACATTAAGGGCCTTATGGTCCATGGCAAGACTCCCTAAAATAAACTTACATTATGGGCCTTATGGTCCATGGCAAGACTCCCTAGAATAAACTTACATTATGGGCCTTATGGTCCATGGCAAGACTCCCTAGAATAAACTTACATTATGGGCCTTATGGTCCATGGCAAGACTCCCTAGAATAAACTTACATTATGGGCCTTATGGTCCATGGCAAGACTCCCTAGAATAAACTTACATTATGGGCCTTATGGTCTATAGCTAGGCTCCCTAGAATAAACTTACATTATGGGCCTTATGGTCCATGGCAAGACTCCCTAGAATAAACTTACATTATGGGCCATATGGTCCATGGCAAGACTCCCTAGAATAAACTTACATTATGGGCCTTTTGGTCCATGGCTAGACTCCCTAGAATAAACTTACATTATGGGCCTTATGGTCCAGCAATTCTGGTGGTTTAAAAGTTGGATCGGCCAATGTTTTTCTCAAGTTCTTAAGCCGAGGTTGGCATGTTGAGAAGAATTCAGCAACAATATTGAGCAGCATGTCACGTGGTTTACGGAACTCATTCCTCTGTTCTACGTCTTCATCATCTTGGGTATACTGCTTTCTTCTCCCCTCCTCAACGTGACGACTTGATGAAATGAAATGAAAACATTGATTGTAAATCTCACTAAAGGTAACAAATGTAATATTTACTTTTTTAGGGTAATTCAAAGGCATCACAGTAGCCAACTTTTGACCATGTTGAATAGTAAGTCCAAAATTAATGAACCCATCAATGTAATAATGCCTCTAACACTACAGTATAACAAACAAGTGTCCCTCAAAGCAATTGATGCTCTGCTGGTTGAAAAGAATTTCCAGTAATTAAAGATTAGACAATCTTTTTAACTGATGAGTACTGCAACCATTTCAGATATTCTGGTGAACTAGACCAGATTTGATAATAAAAGTATTTTCTCATGTTTTGAGTTAACATGTTCACAAGATACCTGTAGCTTCAGTGCAAACTTCATTATCATGGCCTTTAACCTTCAATCATGGAAAGATCTTTGAACTTGTATCAAGAAAATGTCAAAATGTAATGGCATGCTAAATTTGGTTCAATTTATATTTGATGGAAACATCCCACCCACCCCCTAAGTTATTGTTATGATATACTTCTAGATATATATCCACAAACAGTTAACTGGCACAAATCTAATCACACTTGGTTGTGTTATTACCCTAGTACTGTTAAAAACCCAACTCAAGAATACTGACTCTGAAAAGTTTGTAAAATTTACTTGAACTTTAATTACCTCCAGGATGGTTTCAAAAACTTCAATTTCAAACCCCATGGAGCTTAATGGCTTCTTGATATCTCTCAAATTTGATGTAATCCCTACCAAAAAATTTCATGTGGGGCCAATGGCAATCATCTTTCTCATCGAGTGACATATTCAGATCAACATAATATGTCCACTAAACATGAAATTTCCTTCCCATCCCCCACACCCACGAGTCTGGATACTTCCTTTTATCCTGCTCTACCATTGTACTTTTCAAGAGGCTTATTGTCCCTTTCATCCTAACACAACACTTTTTAGATGCCATTTAAAAAAAGTAACCAGCAGCTTGATCATGCAGATATTCTGCATTACCAAATATGCAATGACTGGCAGGTTTGCCAACAAAAATTGATCTCTCAAGACAGGTAGTTTCTCATAACAGGTTTATTAAACATTACAAATTTCCAAGATTGCAATTTAATATGTGTTAAGAAGGAAAGATATTTTGAATATGCACTTTATTTGTTATTCATAGTTCTTGTTAAAATATTTTATTTGTTTCATCCCAAAATAATTTCATTTCTCACTCAAGACATACATAATACACATTTATATTTCATGATCACGTTTATTTATCAGCATATAAATCACAAAATTAAAGGTAATATTTATTTATCCTGTCCATTACTCAACTTCACATTTAAATTAATTAAAAAGTTAAATTAAATTAAAAAGTTAAATTAAACTTTAAAATTAAATTAATTAAGTTAAATAAAAAGTTAAATTAAAAATTCAAATGCAACATAAGATTCGCACACTTAATCCTGCTTTTTCACCTTCTGTATGAATTGCTAAGTTAGTGGTAAATAAGAATATATATGTTCCAATAATTGAAACCAAAAGACATGAATAATCCATCCCAATACAAATTTACTTATAGACAAAAGTGAAAGGCTTAATTAAACAATGACCTATATAAATTTACTTGATACCAAAGCTGTAAACAGCTGTACTATGAAAACAGATGATGGCTTGGAGTGTGAATTCTAATAACTGTAATGTCAACAAAGCAATGAGCACACAAACCTTTTTCTAATTGAACTTGAAAAAGATAAAGACATCAATGCCATTTATCCTCAGGCATTATAAGTTGACTCTAATGACAAACAATATACTTGATTGCTACAGTGAAGCCCTTTTTGATTTCTCATGCTGTTACTGATGCTGAGTTGGTTTTTCACAAAAGATAAACAACATTGCAAACCTTTTAAAAAGCAATATATATCCTTGACTGCTATAATGAGGGTTAATGACATGAGTTAAGCTGGCAATAAATACCACCTGCATGACCTATAGATTTTCAGCAAGCCAGATTCAACTTGATTTTCCTTCGACTTTTTAGGGTGTTTAGAACAACACTTTCAAGAGGTTGTGTTTATCAAAAAAATAAAGTTCAGTGGTGGTAATCTATTTTTGCGGAACTGTTCATTAATTAGAATAGACTGCACCTTGCCTGCATGCTCTCCTATGTGGTTACATGGTTACAAAGGATTAAATAAAGGTGGGATGTGTTTATCTCTGTACTTTTTTTCATGTGTTGAAATACATATTTTGCCAAAACAATATTAGCCAGTTGTGGTATTCTGCAGGTGTTTGCTCATGTCAGAGTATTTATATAATAAAATCAATTGATGGGTGATGATTGCGGTCATAAATGACAAGTGGTTGCTCAATGCTGAGACCATTCAAGGAGGATTTTAGTGTATCTGTATACTTTAGTTCAGACAGACTACATAAAAGTCAGCCCTCACAATGTTGCATAAGATCTTTAACAATGTGATGGTGTGTCAAGATAGTCAGACCTTTAGAATGAAATATATGCAGCCAGGACTCCAATTAAAAAGAAAAATGATATTTGCAACATTTTATTTTTCATCTTCTAACACATGTTTGAGAACCTGACTCAATAAAACTGTATCGTTGGACTTGACCATATATGCCTATCAATTAGGTGTTATATTTTTTTATACAAGTCTTCTTGTCAAAATAATTAATTTTTAAACTGTCGGGTGAAATTTTACAGTACAACTTTCAGAAAGAAAATATTGTATAAATAAATAGTTTGACAAAAATTAGTGAAGTATGTAAGGTTGACGATAGCTAATCTGGAGCTAAAAATAACATTCTGGCAGATTAAGTAATTACACATATCAAACTTTTCTTATCTGCAGCAACTTTTCACACCTCCTTTGAATGTTTTTAGATAAAATTTCACAAATATGTATCAACTGCATTAAATTTGTAAATATATGTCCAACAAATGCCATCATAATTCTGGAATGCTAAAATATACAGGCAATAAGAAATATTTTAGAGAAAATATAACTTTCACTTAAAGAGGACTAGCAATAACAATAATTTCAAGATGGTCACCATGACAGTCATGATAACCTATATATCATAAAAAATCTTTTGGGGAAAATCCCATGTCTAATAATAGTTCTGATAATGTAACTATGTCAAAATTGTCATGGTTGGCTAGCATACTGGATGTCAGATTGGCATGCTTTGATTTTGGACCAGCAATAAATCACAAGACCTCCTTCAGTTCAAATCCCCAGCACATTCCGAAGGTGTAGTGATAATATGACTTTCACGATGGATGCAATGACAGCCATACTGGATTTCAGAATGACACGTTTTATTTATGACCAACTTGACATCATGCAAAGTCTTTTAGTGAAAACACCATGTACTTAGAAGTAGCAAAGCAGGAGTAAAAAAATTTGTGCTAATGGAAGGTCAGAAAACAGACAACATGAAGGACAGATACAAGACAACAGGCCATTTCATAGGCTCTTCTTGTCTTTACCACTTGAGAAAAAATAGATTCTGTAATCTGAGAAATTCAATACCTGGCATGAGAGTCTTCTCTATCATCATAGTAGAAGCTGGTTTCAACAGGAGAACCCCGACTCTGACTGCGATTATTGCTCCTTTCTGTCTCAAGCTGCCGCTGAGGTAGACTCATGCTCCTGTATAAATAAAGTGCAGTGGAACCGCAAAATAAGGTATGACCATATAACAGTCAATTATAAAACAACAGCTTGATCATGGATCCCATTATTCTGCATTTATGAACCTCTGGAGTTCTTGGCTTATCAGTACCCATCGTGATGTGGTTTTGCAATACAAATAACCATTACTAAATAGCTCTAGTCCACACCCTTCCTTCCCTTAATAAGGCTGTGCTAGTGTACACTTTACACACACCCATGTTCCTCTATAAGGATTTGTAGAATACACCACCATGCCATACTCCCACCTCCTTTTTTATGGCAGCTTGAGTGTACAGTCTCCACACATCCCAATTATAGAACAGAGCAAAAACAAACAGGTTTTGTAAAATTAAATATTTTATTTCCCTTGAATAAAAATTTAAAATTTAAAAAGAAATTATAGTAATGCAAATTTAACCACAAAAAAGTCCAAAAGTTGTATCACCAATAAATAAGGTTTTAAATAAATTCCATTGTTGTTCAAAATAAGATCCAGAATTGAAGGCACTGACGTTCCTGTAGTACTGAATGTACTAATGTACCAGCAGCCTAAACTGTGATGATGTACTAACAGTCTAACAATAAATCACAATAATATAATCCAAGAAGATCTTGTCTGAATTCACTATAATTCCAAATAATGTTTTTGTAAAGAATATTATTGAGCACTTTGTACATTTTACCAAAATCAAATACTGAACAAAGCAATACAAATGATTACTGCTTCAAATGTTATCAGAGGAATGAGTAATTTCTCAATTAAACAAAACTACATGAAAAAAAAATATGACAAAAAAAGAGCCAGAATGTAGATCAAAAATTCATTCTAGAAAATTTGAAGTTGAAAACTGAAAAAAAAATCTATTAAAATTTTAATAAAGAATGTGGTAAATATCAGGTACAACAGGTTATTCCATGTTCTAGACCCAGACCCAAATAAATGTTTACTTCTATAGATAATGATCCTAATACTTAACCCCAAACTCTAATAAAAATATAAGCTATAATTATTGTTTACCAAATAAAAGTTAATGATAAGGAAAACAATAAACTTGAATTAGGAGAGGGTCAAGTCCAAATTACAATCACGCACAACATACAATCATGGACAAGAAACTAATATGTAATATAAATTAAATATACATAATACTATATAAAACAGCACTAATGTACACCATTCACACACTCACCTCACAGAACAAAATAGTGCTAGTGTAAACACTATGTCCCTTTATAATGCAGCTCTAGTGTACACTCCACCTCCAAGCATCAAACAGGTCTAGTACACAGACTCAACACCCCATTTTCCTGTAAAAGTCTGCACTAGTGTGCACCACCCACTTCCCAGTACATGGCAGCTATAGTGTACACCCTCCACACTCCCATTTCCCTGTAAAAGCAACACCAGTGTACATCCTCATCACCTGCACCCTCTAGTGTACACCCTCCACACCCCCACCTTTCCGTATGAGGCAGATCTAGTGTACATCTTTTGCTTCCCTGCATCCCAGTATAAGGCTGCTTCCAGTCAACATCTCAAAACCACAAGCTGTCCATATATGACAGCTCAAGTGTACACTATGAACTCCACCTTTATGTACAATTTCACTCCAATGTACAACCTCCACACCACTACCTCTCTGTATAAGACAAATTTAGTGTACACACTCCATGCCCCACCTCCCTGTGAAAGGCAGCTTTAGTATACACCATTTACCTCCTCAGCTCCATATAAAAATCTGATCTATTGTACACCCTCCCACCTGCTTGAATAAGGCAGCTCTGATGTACAACATCTACAACACCTAGAGAAATACATGATCTTACCTTGTGTAGAACTCACTGGAACTAATGAGAGCCCTTACTGAAATAGAGATGTTATTGATAGCATTGATCTCTACTCTTGCCGCAGTGGGATTGTCTTTCTTGGTGGTTACTCTCTTCAGGTACTCCAGATGACGAGGCAACACAACTTCCAGAATTGTCTTAAATTAAAGTCAATACATTGTTTTCGTAAAATTTGTTTAATTCATGGAATAAAAGTTGAAATTCTTCTGCTTAGCCTACAATACATTAGGTCAATGTTTATCCCAGTTATTATGGTGTAATATGAATGTGAGTACAAAACTCCCAATTGCTGAGATGCCAGTGATTTCACATCTATTTCCAGAATGCTTTAATGGGGCATACCTGATATATCACTGTGATTTCTCAACTCTAACCTTTAATGGGTCATGCCTTGCATAATACTGCCATGTCTCCCTTCGTTTCACTGGACATAACTGGCTTACCACTGCTAGATCTTATCTGTCATCTTTAGTGGGTCATACCTTTTATACCACTTCAATGTCTAACCTCAAGACTTTTGTGGGACATGCCTGGTTACCACTAACAGATCTCACCTCTAACCTTTAGCAGAATATGTGATATCAAGTGCAGCTAAACAATGTGATATCAAGATTGCAGCTAAACAATGTGATATTAAAGTTCCAGATTAACAATGTGATATCAAGGTTCAAGCTTAACAATGTAAATATCCAGGTACCAGCTAAATAATGTGATATCAAGATTGCAGCTAAACAATGTGATATCAAGGTTCTGGCTTACCAGTGTGGTATCAAGGTTCCAGCTAAATGTGATATCAAGATTCCCACTATTATAAGGATGCTATTATAAGGATGCTCTACTATTGAACATTTATTATATTAATGTTTTAAAGTGATATTGATGTTATGAGGTTATATTCTTTAATATTACTGCTATTGCGCTTAAGGAATCTATTATATTAATTAAAAATATTTTAAGTTACTCAATATCTTTGTCAAATATTAACAAGTTACCTACATATTTCACTAATCTCAAAAACATGCTTTAAAATTATCCTCTTTGTTTTTTTATCCAAATGACGCAAGCTTTTAGGTCTGCCTGAGAAGCAATTTTTCATAACATCTATCTGTATGATTTTTTCATAATGCACATAAAACAATTCTGTAATAATAATAAATAATATTAATAATATTAATATAATTAATAATAATAATAATAATAATAAAAATAATAATAATAATAATAAATAATAATAATACTAATACTAATACTACTACTAATAATAATAATAATAATAATAAATATTAATAACATTAATATTTGGTGCATGATATTTGTTCAAAAACTAATTTTAAAAGGTGAACCTGTGTACTGTGGTCACCTGTGTGCAATGGCCATTTTTGCCTTTTCTGATGAGTGGCCACTGTTGACAGGTTTTATTGTATATGTTTGAAGGTTTGGCTTAAAATTATATTAAAAAGAGACAGACTGGTTAAACTTTAAATAGTATTAAATATATAAACATACCAGCATCTGTATACTTCTAAAGGAATCTGGAGAGTAAGCAATCACAGTTACACACATGTTCATCACTTCCAGAATGTTGAATGTGTCTGGATCGTTTTCATAGCAAAAATCCTGACAAAACACAGGAATAATGATACATCAACTTCAGCTATTAATGCTGGTAAACAAACCAGTTCTGTACCAAAATTATTTAATCACATGAATTGACCTAGATTCAGACAATGTAGACTATGCAGTGCCTGGCAAGAACCTACAGAAAATTCTGATACTTAGTGATCCTAACCTTGCACACACTCATTTAATAATAATAATAATAATAATAATAATAATAATAATAATAATAATAATAATAATAATAATAATAATGATGATGATGATGATGATGATGATGATGATGATGATGATGATGATGATGATGATGATAATAATAATAATAATAAAAATAATAATAGCAATAATAATAATGAGTAAAAATAATAAATCTAAAAAGGGTAACTCTTTTCAAGACATTGCTGAAAGATAAAAACCCAATTTTGGACACCATCAAATCAATAGTTTTAGACTTACTTAATGCAAAGTTAATAGATATTTACCATGTTTAAGTTTATTTGTAATGCAAAGTTAATAGATATTTACCATGTTTAAGTTTATTTGCAGTTCTCACAAGCAAATGTGCATTATTTGCAAAAGGCTTGAGCTATCAATTCTTTAATTAACAGTAGGTAATAAGATGTTATGTAATGTTGATTGAGACAATGGAACAAGTTATCTACACTACTATCTAAACAACAATAACCAGATCTGGATTACTTTTTATTTCTAAATATGTATATTTGACTATCGGAATTGTCTGTTGCTACTGATGAAGTTAGGTTCATTCTGTCAGTGAGTTCTTCAGCGCTAGCTGAATGGGCATAACAGGTTTATGCAAAAAGTCACAGCTGTCAAACTCCCTGGCACAATGTTATGTTTAATACTTGAGTAGAGTTTCTTTGGCAGAAATTGAAGGAGCCAAGAGAAGACTTGGGCTGTCCAACATAAGCTGGGGATGCAAGGGACAACTGTGTGTAATTCATCTAAATGGGTTTAGTTTGAGGATGCAATGTAGTTCAACCATTAGATTCTTGAGCGATTAAAACAAGAATGAAGGGAATTGAAGTTGTAGCAGCAAAATAATCCATTGAACACTGCAGGTATTCTGGTGGTGATGGCAGTGTTCAACATATATATATGTAATATGCTACTGTTTTCACTGTTCCAAACTGATAACATGTTTAACAATGATAATTAAGAAAACCATAGATTCTTCTGACTGTTTGAAGAGCCACACTAGTGCAGATTTTTGTATGCTGGATGGTAGTGAGTGGGTCACCTATTGCTGTGTATACACTATGCTGAAGCTATTGCATAAGCAACAACATAATTATCTAATCTATAATCAGTATGAGTATAAACAATTACGAAAATGGAAATGCATTTCTCAAAATGTATGGTATATGTGTTTTACCATCTTATATTAAAGACTAATGATGTATTTATTGGCATAATTAATATCTTTTTGAGGACCATTTTTAAAAAATTATATATATATATATATATATATATATATATATATATATATATATATATATATATATATACACACATACATACAGTCGAACCCGGTTACGTCGCCGGCCTAGGGGTTTGCCAAAAAGCATCGAAATAACCAATGATCGAGATAAACGAAAACCAATATGGTGTCAATATAATAACGTGTTTGAAATTTCATTATGCATATATTTTTGGAATTTTTTTAAACAACAGCGTTGCCGTGATCTGTTTGATGAAGCAATTGGCATGCTAAAAAAATATACATACATGTTTGTTAACAACAAAAGGCATATGTGTACCAACTAACAGCAGATTTACCAGTATAAAATACAAACCACTGTCGATTCTTGATTCAAATCTTTATTATATTCTCCAACATTGCAAACACAAAGATTGCTCAAAAAAAAAAACAACAACAACAAAAAACGTGCTGGGTATTGTTTGTTTTTACAAAAAGCTAACCAGTGTCAAAATTAAATTCAAGAGTCATGTCACTCTGACAGCTCTGAAAAGTATCATAAAAGGGAAAATATAAGCAGAATAGCTACAGCATGTTATCCTTCAGACAAGATCAACAAAAGTGAGTGAACTGTCATTGAAGTCAACAATCATACAAGTGCTACATGAACTCAGAACATGTTAACCAAGTATGATAATTTTATTGGCAAGTCATAAACTAGCATAAACGTAACCAATCACAAGAAGTACATGTAAATTAAAAAAATCAAAAGACTGTATTCTTGCAAAATAATATCTCCATTCCCACGATTGACTCTTACAGGAGTGAACACCTGGCAATATTGGACCATATATATTACTGTAGCATAAGTTAACACCCAATATATGGATTCTTTCACTCCTGTATTTTGAGAAATAAATAATTATTTTTAATTATGCAAAAGTTATTTAGTTGTTCTATTTTTTCTTGCTGAGTTTAAGTGTCTGTAACAACCAACAAACAGAGGATTAGCCATTCCATTAATTTTATCTGTTCTATTCTCGTCTTCAGAAGTCGGTCAGTTTTAGGTATAGTACGGTAGCATAATTGACTGTCAAAACAAACAGTACTCTGCCATGTCAGCATAAGCAGATTATGATGTAACAATGCACTGCTAAGATGGGGTTGTCTATACAAACAAAGGATCATTTGTGTACTGATTAATTCCAATTCATTACTTAGTAAAGTATGTAGCATTCTTCCGTTCTCCCTTTTATTTATTCAGCCATGGTTGTTTGTACAAATTAAATAACCAAAAAATCTGTCGCCAAATGAGACATTTTTGTCACCAATAAGGGAAAAAAAAAAGCGATGGTGATTGGTCATGGGGATCGAGAGATAACCAGATAACCGTCGTTAATTGGCAAATTTAGCCCTCTTTTGTGCTTGAGATATTAGGGTTTGATGACATAAATGAATCGCATAACCGATGAGAAAATGCTAAGATAAAGAGAGAATTTGGCGGTTCCACTTCAAAAAAGTCCACTTAATAGGGTCGAGGTCGAGATAAGTGGGTTCCACTGTATATATATATATATATATATATATATATATATATATATATATATATATATATATATATATATATATATATTAATGGTCCTCATAAAGATATTAACAATGCATATATATATATATATATATATATATATATATATATATATATATATATATATATATATATATATATATATATATATATATATATTCTAATAAAGTGATGGTGTTTTTTTGGAAACATGAATTAATTACTTCCTCAACTGGAGCAAATTCGGTTTTCATGATCCAACATATTATTTTCATTATTAACATTATTATTATTATTATTATTATTATTATTATTATTATTATTATTATTATGATCATTATTGTGATTATTATTATTATTATTATTATTATTATTATTATTTTTATTATTATTATTATTTTTATTGTCTATACTGAGGATATGAGAGCTTAGTATCCGTCACCAAAACAGAGTAAGTCAATGTGAATGCCACTCATAACAATGCATTATGAGTCCCTTGGTTTACCAACTAAGCTACCAAGTCTCCCAAACACATTTGTGATAACCAAAAATGGCATGGCTGTTTTGCTGTTTCCGGCTTAACACCATTTTCATGAAGTGTAGATTAGATCCAAAATAGTGATCACAGACAGGTATGAAAATTTCATGAAGTGTAGATTAGATCCAAAATAGTGATCACAGACTGGTATGAAAATTTCATGAAGTGTAGATTAGATCCAAAATAGTGATCTCAGACAGGTATGAAAATTTCATGAAGTGTCGATTAGACAAAATCAAAAATAGTGATCTCAGACAGGTATGAAAATTTCATGAAGTGTAGATAAGACATTATCCAAAAAAGTGAGGTGCAATGAACTTAAAGCGGATAATACAGAAGTTACTAAAGGATGATAGTGAACATCAATTGGAATGGAAAAATTACTCTCACTGTAATGCATCCACACATTCATTTTTATATGTGTAAGCAAATAAACTGGATCCTGGATAGTAACTGTGAATGAAAAAACAAACACACATGAATGCAAATGAATCATGATAACACAAACAGATGGGCAAAACATTTTATCCCCTTCCAACTTTTGATGGTAAGGGCCTTAAAAGTCTTTCCACTCATAACCTAAGTTCAAACTTATGATAAACACATATTATGATAAACTCAATAAGTTAAGACATGTTCTAAACTGAAGTTATAAAACAGAATGCCTTTAACAAATCTATTGAATATATATATATACACACACACACACACACAAATATGGTGCAGTAACACCTACCAGAGCCTTGAGAGGTTTCTCTCCTTCTACGACATCAAGAACACTCAGGTTGTCAGGGCAATCCTTCTCCAGTGCCAGAAGGAGCTTGAAGAGAGAGTCTGGATGAACCTATTGCATGAGAAGAAATGCACATTCATTCCATCATTCAGAATCGATCTTATTTATACATATGACAACTTTATTTAATGAAAATTATATCAACCAGGTTAGAGAAATTAATTTCTTACTCTACTGAGTTTCGAACCAAGGTCCGTAAGTAAATGGCACCCATCGCCTTGCCTGCACGCACCAGCTCATATACAGCCACGACTAAGCACGCATCACCAAAAAAATGATGGCAATGAATCGGTGTTTTATGAGCTTGTGCGTAGCAGACACACTCACATGATGACCTAGTAAATAATTCTCATATATATATATATATATATATATATATATATATATATATTCGTTCCAGATTCCTACAAAAGAAATCAAGGTATATAGGATTTGTTTATTACAAAGAATTAAAAATATATACCAGACAGAATCTACTAGAGAATCCAGTGATAGCACAGTCTTTTCTGTCTGGTATATATTTATAATTCTTTATATATATATATATATATATATATATATATATATATATATATATATATATATATATATATATATATATATATATATATATATGACACTTGCTCACAAATTTTACTCATTTTACTGTCCTTTCCACACAGGTTTCACTAGATGCATAATAGAAATTAATAATCACTTCCTAAAAAAGCAATGTATAAAACTGACCTTGCTGCAGTCAATAAGACCTGTGGCTGCAAATGTCATATCCAGTATTGGGGCAACACTTCCAAACATCTGAAATTGAAATAATTTTATTTCTTAATATGATGGATTCAACATCGACCGAGTCATACCAAAGACTTATAACAACAATACTAAACAGCTGCCTCACTAGGTGCTCAGCATTAAGAGGTTAGTGTTGGGACTGGTCAGCCCAGTGTCAGGATAATGTGACTGGGTGGGACATCATACTACATGTCTGTGGCATGATGCCCAAGTGCTAGGCATCACTATAAACTGGCACACTGCAGACATCATAGCAACATGACTGAAAAATTGTTAAAGCTATATTAAAATTACAAACTACACCTACACACACTCTTAATATGGTCCCAAAGAAATTTACTTGTACCAATTGATTCAACATCAGCACTCAATTTCATCAACTTAGAAACATATATAATTAATCTTCAAAAATTGTCTTACGCTCTATCTTCCTAAGTAAACAGGTATAAATTATTACTGCTGAATTTTGCAGTTTAAAAGAAAGGGATGTTAGATTCCAATGTCAGTCATGAGAGAAATGTATAATTATTTTCCACAATGACCACTCTATGATTAAAAAGTAAAGTTTGTTTCTCCAAGAATATTTACCGTATTACATCAACCTTAGCAAAATGTACTTTGCTCCTCTCAAATCCATCCCTCTTTAAAAGTCAAACAATTATCAATTTCCATCCATAAACAATAGAAACAAAGACAGAATCTCCAGTCAATTACATCCTCTTTGACTAAGTGTCACCAGAATTATCAACTAGGATGCTTTTATTTGCATGGAGGTGGGGAGGGTTTTATTATTTAGTGATTAAGTAAGTATTCTTTGAGAAACGTAATATACTAATTAATATGCTTCTTCTTGTAATACTTTTGCATTCACATCAATGTTAGAAGAATGTGCAACATAAGGAGTGCATTTGATGTTTAGGACAGGCACCCCCAGTTCTCCTTGAGGGAAAAATGTCTCGATTCCTATTTGAAGTACAGCCACTCTATGTAGCTAGAGAGCAGAACACCAACAGTCACAAGATCCATGACATCTGGCAAAGAAGAAAATGAAAAAATTCTTCTCGCTGATAATTTGCTTGTTTTTTTTTTCAGGATAAAACCAGCAAAAGTGCTAGGTTGCTTTCAAGCAGGAGATTTTCCTGACATCATCTGGGTTTAATGGTCATCTGGCCAGCGACCACTAGACCCATCAGTCAATGACTTCTTTTATGTCTCAGATCAAAATGCTGCTTTCAAAACCAATGCTCCATGATATCATTAGCATTTCATGAGATGAAATCTTCATGAGGTGACTCTGATCTCTTGAGACTTCGGAGTATGCCAAACATAAAACCCACTTCTGCCATGATCATAAGGCTTATGGAGTGACAGCATCTTTCCTGGCTTTCATAAGAAGTTATGCTCTCTTGTTCCATGACTTTCCTCTGCGCACTTTAAGTAGTGCCTAATTGATAGGTTCCTGTATGGTTTAATGCTTTTTGTTCATAGACTTTTATCTCTGTACTTCAAGTAATTCTTGAATGGATAAGGTCTTGCATGGTTGCTTCTCTTAGCTATCAAAAAGAGGAAGTGTATGAGGATTCTCTTACTGCCAACTGTAGGCAGCCTATTCTTAGTTACAAAGCCTACCATGTCATTGGGACCTTGGAACCATCTTTTCGGATGTTGAGATAGTTTAAGTCCATTAAAAGGATATGTAACTCACTCAGTCTGCATGAAGCTAAGCCTACAAGAAAGCATGTCTTGTATGATATCAGCAAAATTCTAGTTAAAGGTCTGAACTGATCTGAATTCAGCCAGGTTAAAAAGTGTAAAAAATCATGAAATGGTAGCCTTTGATGTTAACTGGAGCTAACTTTCTCTAATAAATGAGAATGAAACAGCTGCAAGATCGTGGCATTCAATGTAATGATGTTGTTAGCTTGGCACCTGTCCCTGAACATGACCATATTGGACATCCAAAGTGAACCATTTACAATTAGGACAACTAGACCACAGGATGAATGTGTGGGGGATGTTTCATGGCATTCCTTTAACAGATGGATGAAAACTGACATACTGACACAAACAGACAATCCCAATGACCAGTTTTCTAAAACTTTACTCATATGCTACACATTTTGTCAAATCTTAGGAGTATAATGGACATGATTAATATTACCTGCAAAATGAATGGTTTCCTATGCAGCAAATAGAACTGCTTGCAGACAAACTCCAAAGCTGTACACAGAACAGGATTTGGCTGATTGTTACTGTAAACCTTTAGAATAGTGGGCATGATGTACAAAAATCTGAAATGACAAACAAACATGTAAGTACCAATTATTTCATGGGCAACTCTACATAGTACAGAATTTGGTTGGCTATTTCTGTACAATTTACACTGATGCAACATGATGTGCCAAAATCTATATATACCAATGAAATCAAGCTATTAGTGTATCCACAACTCTAAACTGCTGCTGGGAATTAGATTGATCACTACTATATCCACAACCCTAAACTGCTGCAGGGGATACAAATATTATATCCACAAATGTAAAATAAGGGGGTATTGTTGACAATTACTATATCCACAACTGTAAAATAAGGTGATATTGTTGACAATTACTATATCCACAACTGTAAAATAATGGGATATTGTTGACAATTACTATATCCACAACTGTAAAATAAGGGGATATTGTTGACAATTACTATATCCACAACTGTAAAATAAGGTGATATTGTTGACAATTACTATATCCACAACTGTAAAATAATGGGATATTGTTGACAATTACTATATCCACAACTGTAAAATAAGGGGATATTGTTGACAATTACTATATCCACAACTGTAAAATAAGGGGATATTGTTGACAATTACTATATCCACAACTGTAAAATAAGGGGATATTGTTGACAATTACTATATCCACAACTGTAAAATAAGGAGATATTGTTGACAATTACTATATCCACAACTGTAAAATAAGGGGATATTTTTGACAATTACGATATCCACAACTGTAAAATAAGGGTATATTGTTGACAATTACTATATCCACAACTGTAAAATAAGGGGATAAGGTTGACCATTACTATAGCCATAACCCTAACTTGCTGATGGAAATAAGGTCGACCTTTAATATATCCACAACTGTAAACCGAGGTGACCATGACTACATCCACAACTGTAAACTGTACATTAAAATGTTTTGCATTGTAATATTCCACAGTTGTAAACTGCTTTACGGGATATGGCTGATCATTAATAGGTTGACTATGATTATATCCATGACTGTAAACTGCAAGGGAAAAGGCTGACCATAACTACATCAACGACTGTAAACTGAAGGGATAATGTTGACCACAACTACATCCACGACTATAAACTGCAAGGGAAAAGGTTGACCATAACTACATTAATGACTGTAACTGAAGGGAAAATGTTGACCACAACTACATCCACGACTGTAAACTGCAAGGGAAAAGGTTGACCACAACTACATCCATGACTGTAAACTGCAAGGGAAAAGGTTGACCATAACTACATCCAAAACTGTAAACTGCAAGGGAAAAGGTTGAGCATTACTACATCAATACAGTAACTATAACCACAACTGTAAACCAAAGAACAAAATCATTTTGAATATGCCCAGAGGAATATCATAACATTAATAACCTTTTTTCACCAACCCATTACTCAGAAACACTGCCTGAGATCTTTTCAAATAATTGGTCATGTGCATTTAATAAATTTAAAATTTTCACGCACCCTTCTACTTTAGTCTATCAATAATTTTGACTTGACTAAGCAGCCTAGCAAATAACCAAGATCACAAGTCGAAACTTTGACAAGAGTTCCAAAGGATATCTGCAAATTTGAGCAAGGTTTATTAAGTTTTGACTACAGGGTAATGCTAATTTTTGTTTGGGGAATTTCCAAAAGGTCAAATAGTATCAAGGATAAGACCAATCAATTATAAAACATGAACAATGCGTTAGGATTTTAATTTTTGTGTAACTAAAGCTATTTAATACCGTAAATGGCCCATAATGACTAAAAGTTTGTACCTGTCACAGGCAGGTATTAATTATGCAAAAGAAACAGACTATAGATGCAACACTGGCAATATACAATAACTAATATGTAGAAGTAATCCTTTTCTTTAAAATGGAGAAACTTATGAAATACACATTTAGTAAATTTGAAAGGACTCATGACTATACATCGTACATTGTAAGAAAGGCAGTGGTATACCAAGGAGCTTTATACTGAGGGAACACTGTACACAATGATAAAAATATATATACCACCATTTTCCACTTTTATAACTGAATGATTACTGATTAAGAGCATGACATAACTTGGTGACCTAATGGAAAAAACATGCAATAAAACAAGATGAAAGTGCAAAATGTAATACAGCCATCTTTAATTCAATCTGCTTCAGAAAAAAACAGAGTGCTGAGTAGATTATAAGAAAACAGCTGAAATATTATGTCACTTAAAATACACAACAGATGTTATAATTTGCATGAATAAAAAGTCACACCACAAAAAGCAGCCAAATACAACATTGTTCTTACTTATTTAGTAGTCATTTAAAATTATAATTAAGCTTTGATCATTAAGACATATAACAGCAAAATGAAATAGAACTGATCTGACACATTAACATTATTTCCCACAAATATATATAGCTCTAATGCAACATGTTGTGATTCAAACAAAAGTTTCACATTTTTAATACTGAACTGAAAGAAAAGATAGAATCTTGCAAACTGCACTATAAAAACGTGGCTAATATCAGAACATACAAAAGAAACCAAACTGACGTTCATTTCTAAAGTAACTCTTTGAACTTCATCTCAGAATCTGTGCACAGACTAAAACAAGACAATGTGGCCTCCAGTTGCCCTATATTGACAAAGGTGGAACAGAAAACAACATTGATATAGGTTTCATCTTACTTAATGCAGTACCCAATATAAATCATACTAGTTTTAAAAAGTGATTAATAGAAAGCCAAGACCATCTCCTCTTACCCATTCATAGAGAAGATATGCTTGAAACGCCTGCTGAAGTTGATGAAGATGCCCAGACAGTAACGAAGCAATGCTGTATCCTCACAGTTCAGTAAAATGCATCCACTGACTACATTCAGGAACAGGGGCAGGTCACTGGACCAGTTGAATGAGCTTGTCATTGACATAAACATTGTGTACACAAGCTATCAAAGAAAAGTAAAAAATAATTCAAGCAATTTTTCAACAGTTTTTTTTTACCTAGTGAATTTCAAATGATTTTTAAATGCAAAAGACAATAAAGTGACTAGGTTTAGTTTAATATCATGATAGACAATGATATTAGTGAAACAAAGGAATTTGTTTAAATTACATTATAAAATTTGATTATGAAGAACTGAGGATATTAAAGGTTATTTTCATATCACAAATAGATACATATGTAAAGCTGGTAAAATGAACGTGCAGCAGTAAAATATTCACTACATACACAAAGACATATTTATTCAAATCACTACAAATATAAATTTTGTCCTTATTGAAACAGCACTTTTAAAACTTTTTTTTGAGCAGAGCCAAATGTGCTTTTTTCAATATTACTTTATCACAACCAGACAGTGACAGTTCTGATATTATTAACAAGAATGGTTATGATAACACTGTACAGCAACCGTTATGATATCACCAGACAAAGCCAGTTAAGACATCACCAAGGAGGACAGTGAAGATATCATTATACTGGGACATTTCAGAAATTACTGACAGGAATGGATATGACATCACTAGACAAGGACAGTTAACATATTGCCAGACAGGGACAGTTACAATATTGTCAGACAGGGACAGTTCTGATATCACCAGACAGGGATATTAATGATTAAAGAGACAAATGATTTTGAAGTTTCCAATAGCATATTCTGGATTTCACTGCTGCAAATTCTGACACTGGCCACTCAGAAAGACCATACACAGATATATTAAATGGCCAATCACAAAGACCCTTACACAGATACATTAAATGGCCAATCACAAAGACCCTTACACAGATATATTAAATGGCCAATCAGAAAGACCCTACACAGATATATTAAATTGCCAATCACAAAGACCCTACACTGATATATTAAATGGCCAATCAGAAAGACCCTACACAGATATATTAAATTGCCAATCACAAAGACCCTACACAGATATATTAAATGGCCAATCACAAAGACCCTACACAGATATATTAAATGGCCAATCAGAAAGACCCTACACAGATATATTAAATGGCCAATCACAAAGACCCTTACACAGATACATTAAATGGCCAATCACAAAGACCCTTACACAGATATATTAAATGGCCAATCAGAAAGACCCTACACAGATATATTAAATTGCCAATCACAAAGACCCTACACAGATATATTAAATGGCCAATCAGAAAGACCCTACACAGATATATTAAATTGCCAATCACAAAGACCCTACACAGATATATTAAATGGCCAATCACAAAGACCCTTACACAGATACATTAAATGGCCAATCAGAAAGACCCTTAAACAGATATTTTAAATTGCCAATCAGAAAGACCTTACACAGATATATTAAATGGCCAATCAGAAAGACCCTTACACAGATATATTAAATGGCCAATCAGAAAGACTTTAAACAGATATATTAAATGGCTAATCACAAAGACCCTTACACAGATACATTAAATGGCCAATCACAAAGACCTTACACAGATACATTAAATGGCCAATCAGAAAGACTTTAAACAGATATATTAAATGGCCAATCAGAAAGACCCTTAAACAGATATTTTAAATTGCCAATCAGTAAGACCTTACACAGATATATTAAATGGCCAATCAGAAAGACCCTTACACAGATATATTAAAATCCTATATCCATTGGTTGAAATTTATGATATGATTATTATATAAAGCTGAAAATATCACTTCACTCAATGCTAAGGAAAAATGACATTGCTAAAGCAAATGATGTAATTAAAAATAATTGAAAGTTATACCACTTCAAAAATAATTATAATAAAATCTTAATAATTTAGAAAGGTGATCATAATTATATTTTCACAGAAAGGAATAGCATGAATAGCATACTGACCTTGACCCAAGAGTACTTGTGAAGAGTGTCAAGACCATAGATTTCCTGAAAAATATAATAAAATTTGGAATGAGAAAAGTATTTTTGAAATCTATAAGTAATAAAAGAAAAATTGCTAAGTGTTTACAGTTTAAATGTCTTCATGTTGTCAGAGATTTCCTTCAAATAATTTCAAAACTTTAAATTTTCTTTTTTCATTGTGCATTGTAAAGTAAGCTAAGTCACCTTTCCAAGGTTGCCATGATACAGGCTAAACTCCGCCTCGAGGGCTTTCCTTGGAAATGATGGGAGTTTCAGCAGTTCTTCATGCAGGAAAGCAACATGGTTCTGGATCTTGAAAAAGAGCAAATAAAAAACAAATAACATTACAGAAAGTCAATGCTGAGGATTTATGAACACTACTAACAAGAGTAGTCATAACGAAGCAATGAGAATTATGTGATTTATTCTGACCTTCAGAAATGTTCATCATAATTAAAATGTGCTGATTTGTTTTAGTAAAATCAACACTGTTTTATGATAAGAATAAACTAATTTACAATAACAAACTGAGAATGGCATCCAACCATGACCCATCATGGTCTTTCTATCCAACTAAAAAGAACTATAATTCTACCTAAAAGGGAAAAATTTCTCCATGACCTAATGTTGATGAGATCATTTAAATTACTTACTGGCCTAATGTTGATGAAATCATGTAAATTACTTAATGACCTAATGTGATGAGATCATGCAAATTCCTTCATGGCCTAATGTTGATGAGATCATGTAAATTACTTAATGGCCTAATGTTGATGAAATCATGTAAATTACTTAATGGTCTAATGTTGATGAGATCATGCAAATTCCTTCATGGCCTATTGTTGATGAGATCATGTAAATTACTTAATGGCCTAATGTTGATGAAAAAAGGTAAATTACTTAATGGCCTAATGTTGATGAGATTATGTAAATTCCTTCATGACCTAATGTTGATGAGATTATGTAAATTACTTAATGGCCTAATGTTGATGAGATCATGCAAATTCCTTCATGGCCTAATGTTGATAAGATCATGTAAATTACTTAATGGCCTAATGTTGATGAAATCATGTAAATTACTTAATGGCCTAATGTTGATGAGATCATGCAAATTCCTTCATGGCCTAATGTTGATGAGATCATGTAAATTACTTAATGGCCTAATGTTGATGAAAAAAGGTAAATTACTTAATGGCCTAATGTTGATGAGATCATGCAAATTCCTTCATGGCCTAATGTTGATGAGATTATGTAAATTACTTAATGGCCTAATGTTTATGAGATCATGCAAATTCCTTCATGGCCTAATGTTGATAAGATCATGTAAATTACTTAATGGCCTAATGTTGATGAAATCATGTAAATTACTTAATGGCCTAATGTTGATAAGATCATGTAAATTACTTAATGGCATAATGTTGATGAGATTATGTAAATTACTTAATGGCCTAATGTTGATGAAAAAAGGTAAATTACTTAATGGCCTAATGTTGATGAGATCATGCAAATTCCTTCATGACCTAATGTTGATGAGATCATGCAAATTCCTTCATGACCTAATGTTGAGATTATTTCATGGCCTAATGTTGATGAAAAAAGGTAAATTACTTCATGACCTAATGTTGATGAGATCATGCAAATTCCTTCATGACCTAATGTTGAGATTATTTCATGACTTAATGTTGTTAAGATCATGAAAATTACTTCATGACTTAATGCAGATGAGATCATACAAATTACTGACAACAAATCCTGCATGTTCAACAGATACTCCTTTCAAAACCACGGGTTTGTGTGTTAACTGATATTAAGTATAGCAGGTATGACTGGTACTATATTTATACAAAAAATTAATTTTTGCAGTGAAACCAAAACTACATCAATAAATCAACTAAGTTCCTACCTGATGCTGAGCTGTACTGTCCAGAACTGCAGTTGTGAACAATACCTTCCCTATCTCCACAAACTTCAATACTAATACCTGAAATAATAAAATATTATTATTAGTATCTAATTTTACCTGTTGTAGCTCAACATTAAACCAGTTAATCTTACCTTTTACCAATGTAGTTCTGCATGTTTTGACTGCATTTAAGTTATTATTATGATTACATCTGATTATCCAGATGGTCATCTGGTGTGTGTGTATGTGTGTGTGTGTGTGTGTGTGTATGTGTGTGTGTGTGATTTGATTTTAACATAGCTCTAAAACATTTTCACTCATATCTCGACGATGTCTAGCACTGGGGCACCATGCCACAAACATGCTGCACAATGGTCCATCCAGTCACATTATCCTGACACTGACACCAGGCTGACCAGTCCAAACACTAACCTCTAAATGCTGAGTGCCAAACATGGCAGCTGTTAGTACCATTTTTATAAGTTTTTGGTATGACTTGACCAGTGTTCAAACCCACAACCTCCCACAACAGAGGCAGATGCTCTAACCACTAGGCCACTAGAGCAATGCTGGTCATCTGGTAATTAAAATATTACCATATTTGACGGCCTGTAAAATGATACTTTTTGACCAGAAAATCTCAGCTTTCTCTTATACTCTGAATCAAATTACATACAGATTATGTCATCCAAATCACTTTATCATATTTTTTGTATGGAAAATAATTATCCAAGAATACGAAAAATAATGTGTAAAAAATATTTCATTTTTGGGAAGAGATTGTGTATGAACAAACACAGGATCCCAGAAAGCATTTTAAATAATTACATGGTCATTAAAAATTAACACAGATGTAAATGCGCTGATAAAGCAGCATGCACCAGTAATGTATGTTGTTTGTAATACACATTGTTTAAATTTGATTACATATTAGAATTTACAAGTTAGAAGAAGAATAACCATGACTAAGACATTTTCCATCACAATTTTCCTTTTGCACCATATGAAAAAATAATCCATATCTCCCCTCATTGAGAGAGAGAGAGAGAGAGAGATGTTTTCATGATTGTAAATCTGTATAGTTCACTTACCTTATGACTAATCTTACTTGTGTACAAGTGCACTACCATATTCCATTATCAATTAATACCACTAAGTAAACAATTCCTTTTAGTTTTTGTTTCCACTTTAAAAGAATCAAATGGTTTTGTAGTGGTATTTACATGCTAATTAAATATGCTAGGGCTGTATTCAGTTATTCCAGGATAACACCTGTTTGAGTTCAAATTCTACAGACCAGATCAGATTAGTGAGGCTAAAAACTGAGAAATAAGGCTACCCATGGGTATCATGAATACCATACCCTATAGTGAAAGGAATGCCAGGTGGTTACTATTGTAAATTTCTCAGCCATTGACATTTTTTAACTTGCCAATGGAACCGACAGCAATGTAAAGTACATCTAGCATAAGCAAAGATCAAAAACAACTGCTGCACAAGTACAAGAAGAGTACATACACTTTAAACAAAATCATAATTGTTGAGAATGGAGAGGGTATTATACTTGCAAAGAAAATTAGACATTGTGCCAAATGGTCATTCTTGGGATTTAACCTAATGGAGTCTATATGGATAGAACTATTGTAAATATTTAAACCCTGAAGGAGTATGGTATGTATTTTCATAGTTTACATTTACTATTTCATTTATTATTCTTATCTCTCTTTGACAAAAACTTAAGCAATATGAATGCAATAAATTAAAAAAGGAACAAAAAACCCTCAAAAAACTGAAAAAAAAAATGTGATGGAATACATATGTATCCTTCTCTCTGTATCTCTCTTCACCTCTGCCTCCCTCCAAAAATATATTTTGGTATTAATGATGCATGCAATTTTCCTATTACTGGTTATCTGAAATAGCATACAGTGAAACTTATTATATTTATGAAAATGTTAGCTACTGTAAGTTGATTCCACACAGCGTCACAAGTTTTATCCTATCTGTAACTCTATAAACTTTTGGGTCAACATCATTATATATATCTAAAAGTACATTCAAAATTCTTCTTGTAAAACAAATTAGGTACTTTTACTTACATGTAAGGATCCTGACTGGAAAGATTAGAGTTACAGGTAGGATAAAATTTGCAATGCTGTGTGGTACAAAATGAAAAACACAATCCAAGGTGTTGATATGGCCTCATCTTATATTCAGCATCGACTTGTATAAGGAGATAAGATGGAAAATTTGCCAAATTTGCTGATTTGACTTGTACTCCACATCGACTTATAGGCTGGCAAGTATGGTAATGCAAAATTCTGGTACCAAATTTTATTTGCCTACCTTAACTAAATTTTGCTTAAGTGTCCTTATAATGCTTTTCAGTTAATATGGTTCATGTCCACAAAATTCAAAATGTGTAAAAAAAAAAAAAAAAGGAGAAATCCAAAATTTACATCAAACGAAGTCTAATATAATCAAATGTATCTAAATATCAAATCATTTTTATGCTACTTTGTTTATAAGAGAGTGTGATTGCCCAAAACACAAAACAAATATGTTAGTACCATTTTTATAAGTCTCTGGTATGACTCAGCTGAGGTTCAAAACCACAACCTCCTGCATGTGAGGTGAATGCTCTAACCACTAGGCTACCGGAGCAACACAATAATTCTCTTAAGAGTCCAAAACTACACAACTGATACGTATAATTATTGAAATGAATTGCTTATTATTCACCATCTGTTCATATAGACCATGTGTTATACACAATACTGATTTCCCAACAATGAATAACCACTGAGAGTACATGCATACCTGCTTATGCAATGATTCTAATGCCTCTTCTGGATTCATGTGTACCAAACTTAGCTGTGGGTAAAAATTCCTCCGGAAGAAGTAAAAGTCTCGTACATAGGAGTTCAGGTTGTGGATTTGATCTGAAAATACAAAAAAGAACCAAACAAACATTCAAAGACATCAATTTGATTTTCTCCTTTGTTAAATCTGGTGTTTTTTCCTATAAATTATATAAAAATATCAATTTATGAGACTTATTTTATCATAGGATGTCATGAAACAATTTCTCCAAAGTTTTTAATTAACCTAATTTTTTAAGAACAATGTGCTAAAATGCTAAGAGTAGATATCATATTAATTTTTTAGTCTGTTCACTTCACCAATTCATTATATTTTTTTACATCTTGTTTCCATATACAACTGATTCATTCTATAATGATTTCAAATAAAAAGTAACTATGAAAATCAAGTCAATATCATTAGTTCCTTTCAAACAACCTAAAAACTCATTTTATCTCCTTCATGTGAGAACTGAAGAGAATTTTGCTGTTCAAAGCAAAGCCTTTCCCCTGAATCTTTTTATCTCCCCAAGATTAACATGAGAAAGAAATAGCAATGATTTTTTTTCCCCCCATGTGAAACATCTCATTTGATTTCACTTATTTTCTAATCATATTAACAGTAAAAATCTAAGACTTTTGGAAAGCCATTAGTGATACAATAAATATTTTAAAAACTCAACCCAAAAATATTTTCAGAAACATCAAAGTAGTTATAAAATTGTATTGACACAAACATTAGTCTTATGATAATTATAATATTTAAACTAACAAGTTACTCCTGAATGTGAGAAAACTTGCATTCATATAAGCTGTGATGTGAATTTGTTCACATAATTGCCACATTTTTACATAAACAAATGCATTTACTAACTGGAACTATGATATTCATTAGAACTTTTCGATTATAGAGATGTCTAACCAATTACTCTTTAAATTTCTTGCATAATTTTGTTATTAACAAAGAGATATATAATCTGTAGCTGTATATATGTTTTATGTTTAAAATACATTTATATTTTAATTCAGTCATATGGGCATGCAGCCATAAAGAATTCTTAACTAGTGCACCTGAAAAAAAGCTACACCATAAAATTTTCCATTCTGGATCTGGTTCCTATTCAACCTTAGTTATCACCCATTATTAACTTGTATTTTCTTTAATAATAACCTCTCTTTCATTGTATTTTTTATTTAAAAAATAAAAGGCTAATTTATGGTCAAATAATATATTTTCATATATTCCTTTCTAAAGAAACTTGCATTATTTATACAATCTTTAAAATATATTGCACATATTGATGTCAACAACTTCAAGGCAAAAATCTGCAGACAACAGTGTATGTCCTTACATTTTAAATCGCCAAACATGTTACATTTATTAAAATGGATCTGCATCTAAGAATTTTTATTGGCACTAATGACTAGTCATCATTAATGCCAATACAGAATTGTAAGAAGAGTCATCCTTTCTGAACAAATTTCATAATATACAAAATAATAAAGCAAGATCTGTGTCCATTAGACCAAACAACATCCAAGTCCCAACAATTCTGATGGCATAACAATCTAAATCAAGTCGTCTAAATTAGGAAGCATAGCAAACTATTCAACTATCTACCTCAAGTCAGTTTGATTTAATTATGCTAAGAAGTTTTAATCATTGTTCCAATAAGGTTGAAAAGGCTGAAATCAATTAAGCTTTTTTATATGTCAAATAGAAACAATTTAGTAATGATCTGATCATCTAATCAGATCAACAATATATAAATACAGTTATTCCTACCAAATAATTTTATCTACCTCCAGTGTATTGTGCTCACTCATTCTAAGAATATTTAAATCAAAATAACAAAACAACAAAAAAATTCAAAAATCGGTAACAAAATTGACAAGCTGTGATAATGTGATGAAATCTGATCTGTGTATAATAATATTAAAGTGCATTTTAAAAAAATGCCATGGCTCTAAATTTAGTGGTTTGTGTCACCATGCTAAACCAGCTTTGGGACAGACACATGGACAAACAGTAGCAAAACAATATGCCCAGTTCTGCAATGGGAGTATAATGAAAATGTATCACTTTGTTTCAAGTGAACATAGTTATGAACACAGAGTGTATAAAATAATAATAATGAACAACTTTAAATGAAAAATACATCAACCAAGGTTGAGCAACCACATACCACTAGAAGCACCAGATCTGGATGCAAATCTTAGACTGTAAAGATTAAATGCAAGCAAAAATGAAGTTCAAGAATGTTCCATCTTGCCTATTCTTCTATTGTATGACTCGATAACAATAAATGAATATCATCCATCAATGAAAAAGTAGGCTACCATGCTCTATCTTTGATAGTGGTGGGGCATTATCTCATTGATGAATTGACTCATAAATTTTCATATCTATAACAGCAACCATTTTGTATATGTGGAGTAAAATGTGAAAACTTCAAGTGGGTGTCTATGCTAATTATGACCACAACTACAATAGTGTGTGTGTGTCTGTATTATTTTAACCTAGTTCTAGCAAAGTAATTCATAATGCTACAGTGTCTGTAGTGTGGCAGTTTATAATGATGTCTAACACTGAGGCATCATGCCGCAGACATGTAGCATGATGTCCCACCCAGTCACATTATCCTGACACCAGGCCGACCAGTCCTAACCCTAACCTCTTAATGCTGAGTGCCAGACGAGGCTACAATAATGCTAGGACTACCTAAATATTGCTATTCTTTGGTGAAAAAACATAAAGTGAACTTACTGGACTTAGTGTCTACCAGATAGTAGGAACCCTGTTCTTCTTCAGGTATGTTGAAAAATTCCAAGCTCTCTTGCAGGATTGTGATAAACTGTGTGTCCTGAAAATGCAAGTATATTGTAAAATCCTTATTTAATTTCAAAATGTAAACATATATAACAAGAGTCCTGTGTGATTTCATCTGATGAATCTATGTCACATGATCTGTAATTAAATTTTTATGTTAGACATCGCTGAATTTTACATTATCTCATGCTCTACTTTTGTGGCCTTGGCATTTTTGCTATTCCAAAACAAAAATTTAATTTGAAAATCTAGCACAACATAATTCAATAAATCAATTGCAAACATCTGTTTCTGTGTTTGTTTTGCTTCAGTCAATATTAGGTTTACTGGTTAATGGAACTTCATATTAAACTCAACAACATGTAATAAATGCATGATATCAAAACTAGCACTACACCCGTTAATAGAAATTACAATTGTCTTAATTCAACAAAATAGAATAACGAAGAGAAAGTTAATGCTATGAAATGCATAATATAAATTAGCATAATTCCAAATTCAATTTGAAACTGAACAAGCTCAAGGATATTTATTAAAGCTTGTTCAAACAGTGTCATTAATAGTATATGGTGCTATATTTAAAAAGGTTGTTGTTATGTTGTTGCTATAGGGTTTAACGCTATTTTTCAGCTCAAGATATGCTATACATTGCGGCCTATATTAATGGTGGAGGAAGAACCCTGGAAAACCCAGGGAAGAAACACTGACCCATGAGAAGCTACTGGCAGGCTTTTAAAAAAGGTACAGTGAATTAACACAAATGACTCCTTCTAAAGACAAAGTGCTCAAATAAGTCATACTGGTATTATTATTTATGCTGATTTGGATAGCATACATTCATGATTATTCACAAAATATTTTAATGAATTATGTGGCAGTTATAAACCACCAATTCAATGATCATATAACCTGTGAAGACAATGGGACCATTATCCCATCAGAGAGACAACCAAAATATTCAATATGATTAAAATATATTTAGCATTATTGCAAAACCACAAACACTAAAAACCATAAAAACTGATACCTATAAAAACAGATACCCACAAAAACTTATACCTATAAAATCTGATACTCAATAAAATTAATACCCCCAAAATCTGACACCCACAAAAAATTCAGTTTTGTTTCACTGGATTTATTTAACTTTATAAATAAATTTTTTAAACTACATATCTCACCTCATGAACAGGAAACTGAGATGGGACACCAGTGAGATCAGGTCCATGTACTATGATCTTCTTGGCCATGGGAACATTGGCTGAGATCAGAATGTGTGGCTGAAATTAGGAAATATAAAACTGCATATATTACATGCATGAAAAATATGCAGCCATTAATTAAATATTCTAATTTTTCACTCCATCAGCATGTTTCTCTAAAATGAAATTTTAAATTCTTAAAGTTTCTGTGGGTGTAGATATGTGATTGTTCTGTATAGCAGTAAAAATATCCTGCAACAAGAGTGCCTCAAAGAGACTGACACAGTTCCAGGAATTTTAAGGTATGACCATTTCATTATTTTAACTTCTGAGTACTGAAACATAACTTAGCCATTGTGCCAGTCATAGCAAATGTAAGATCAGCACCATTTTCATTTAGGATAAACTGGATACCATTAAAAAACTTCAAGTGAAAAACCCAATGCTGATATGACCATCCAATGAGGAGAATTATTGACAAGAATTTCAGTATGTTCATTGTGGCAGCCATATTTGAAGTCAGATCATCACCATTTTCATTCAGGACCCACTAGATATTATAATCAGTCTTGGTGCAGAAGCTATGTTGATATGACTTTCCATTTAAGCGGATCAGCAATAACATTATGCTGATGGTAATCACCATGGCAGCAACACTAATATCAAATCAATAGAACTTTTATCTAATATCAACTAGCCATCTTAATAAGTCTTTTGGTGAAATCCCATTCCAATTTGAATTTCTATTCAGGAGGAGTAACAACATTTTCAAGACGGCTGCCATGGTGGCATTATTAGATGTCAGATCAGTTCCACCATCTATTCAAGAGGAGTAGCAATAACAAGATTTTCAAGATGGCTGTTGTAATAGCCATGCTAGATCTTTAGATGGCACAAATTTGTGAAGAACACCTCTCCCTCGATAACTCGCACACAATTGGGTCAAAAAAAAGAGCATGGCAAGGATGCGCATGCAAATTACCAAGGGACCTCTGAAAAATTACAGCATGGCAGTGATAGTGATATATGTGGTGGAGATTGGGTGGGTATGCGGTGGAGATAAGTAGCTGAACTACTGTTATCTGTTATGTACTGTCTAATATACTGGATATAAAATTATTATATACCAACTAGACATCTTTCAGTGAACACACCATTTAATGTGACCATCCATTCCAAAAAATAGCAAAACCAAGATTTCATGGTGGCTGCATTGACCAGAAGAGCTAAAACTGAGAGCTATATGTGATGGGTGCCATTGCAAAGTTCACCCTTCACAAAAGATGGAAATCAAAGACAATAACTTCTTTTAGGGTAATGGAGAATGATGAAAATACAACTCATTCAAGGACTTGTCAATATATGAATATAAACCAAATATGGTTATAATACAACAATACTTAGTACAATAATACTGCTGAGATTAATGTCAGGAGAACATGCACTCTAGGGCCATAATTCTTCTAAGTGAAAAAGTGGAATGCTTGAAAGTTTCATGAAGATAAAGCCATATGCTGTGATTCCTTTGTATCCAAATACCTTTGGCAATAAAATGCTGTAGAAACCATAGTTAGAAGAACGTGCAATCAAGGGGCCATATCCCCTGTAAATGAGGTCAATGAATTATGGATATCAAATGAATTCAATGTATGTGCATTTGTTTGTTTCATATAGCATGTATATATGTAGTAATAGGGTTGATAATCACATGAGCCAATTCCTCTCTCTATCTGACTTTCTCACATGAATGAAAAAATGTCACAAAAAATGAATTCATCTCATCATGTCCTCTAATTATATTATTGTAATAAGATGGGGAACTCAGAAGTTTCCGAAATACTTGACTATAATATTTGTGACACAAATTAATTCAAATTAATTCACAGCATTCCCCAAGAGCCAGATCTCTGAGAGTTATGGAATAATCTCTGAGGAAAGTAAGTCATATTAATAAATTTATCTTTATATCCCTTGAAACTGCATGTATTGTTCAGGGTAGAGATCTAAGTAGAGTCTGACTTGCTCACACCTGAAAATTCCCTGCGAATATATTTATGGTTACAGGATAGAAATTTAAAATGTCTGAAGATATAATTCAAAGGCCAAATCCAGACAAGTGGCAAAACAAATCTTACAGTCTAATTTTGGCCATGCAAGTGTTTTCCTCAGGTAAATGTTGTTAATGCTCATAAATTCATTTGTTCTATATATGGTTATTATCTACACAATATCAAAATCATGCATATGGACCTCACAAACCCCCAACATACCCTCTCTCTCTTAACCCTATCATGTATAGGTTTCAATTCTGGAAAGTGCTTTCATTCATACGAATACTATGTAACTACATCTTCCATATGATCCACTTCATGATATTCTAAGCTCTTCACTGCTCATCTTTTCTTGAGAGCTGTCTTATACCAATTACTCCAACTAATAATGAAGAGTCCTTCAAATGCTTTACTGACCAAAATGAATTTCCAGGAATCAAAGACAAGACAATTTAGTTGCCGAGTGCTCAACTATCTCTGATATTCAGGAGCAATAAATGAGGCACCATTTAGGACTACTAGATATCATTAGAAACATTAAGGTAAATGTGCCATGTGAAAATGACCATCCATTAAGAAAAAACTACATGATATTTAAAATGACCATCATGTCAGCATGGATGTCTGATCAGCAACATTTTTACTTAGAATCAATTAGACACCATAACAAAAACCTTCACGTGAAGTCCCTATGTCAACAGGACTTTCCATTGAGGATGACTAGCAAAAACAAGATTTTTAGCCCCATTTATGTCCATTCAAACCATGCATATGTAACATTTCATGGCAATTCTCAAAGTAATTTAGGAAAAGTAGTGATAAAAATCATTTTATAATGATCGAATGAAAAATGACAGATGATGGACAACATGATCTATTACCAGTCAACTTAAAAATGAATGCATCAGTTATCACAAGTAACATGTTTTGCAGTTTACTGTTGATGGGATTGGTAAAAAAAAAAACTTACATCACACTGTTCTTTCTTAAGGGTCTGCTTCAAATCTTTGAAGTATATTCCTTCAACACTTGGAATGACCTGCAATGATGAATTGAGTCCTCTTTCATACATTTAGTTTTCCTACATAATAAAAGTTGTGCAGTTTTAATAGCCATGTAAAATAAACACTCATTTTAGACCTTATAAATAAAAACATGCAGAGAAAGAATAAATTTTAATGTTGGATTTCCTTGTCATAACCCACAATGCATGTGACCTCAAATTGGCCATTACAGTACAAGACATTTATAAAGAAAGACTTTTTTAAAAATTTACTTGTTGGAAAATTTAAATGAACTTTATTTTGTGATTAAAATTACTAACTTCACTCAATAAAGGCAAAACCTAGCAATGAAATATAATGCCTCAGCAGAAAGGTAGATAATACAAAAAGATAAGAAAAGCATATTAGGAAGGACTATATAACAAATGGAAGCTACATATGTTCAATTGCAGCAAAGCTAAGGTAATCCCATATTAAAACAACAACATAGGGAGAAAAAAAAATCAAGGAACCAAAACACTTTAGGGAAGAGTGTTAACAATCATAACCCTGAAAGGCACATCTATATGCACAATAAAAGTTGAAATACAAAATAGCTTACAAATCTGTTGAAGATAGGAGACACATTGGTGGTAGGATACCATGAAAGTTAATAACAGGATCTTTTGATCAAGGGTTACATTCTGTATAAAACACAGCATAAAGACATTGTCTCCATTATTCACAAGATTTGCCTCTTGAGATAGATCAAAGAAACCATCTAGACTTTTATAAAACTTACTTAAGCGCTACTACATATTCAATGTGCATGCTTGACAAAGATTTTTTTAAACAAAATTTTGGTGATAAAGAGTCTCATTTCCTACCCAAATAAATAAGTATTCTAGTAAATATTTCCTTATGACCTTGCAAACAGTGAAAATCAGTCTATATGTTCAAGTATGAATTACTTTACTGCCAGAGAACCAATTCACTTCAGGTGGAAAAAAAAAAAGAATATTTTGAGATGCACCCATTTGCCAGTAGATTTATTATATTCCATTATTTATTTCATAAATTTGAATCAATGTAATATAGTTGAGAATGAAATATTTACTTTTACTTTTTATATTCTATACATAATTTCCCATGGACAAAACAGTATATGAACATTTGGTGTGATGCTATGTTATTAGTTTGTAGACTGGGAGAGAGCCCTAAAAAAATGCCGAATATAATTTTTTCATTAAAGATATAAATTAAACAAAGGTATCAATAAAATCACAAGTGTGGTGTTCCGCAATTATTTTAAGATGTACTAGTTTCTGATCAACCTAACCAATCAAGTCTCTAATCAAGGCTCATTACTCTACTTACCTGCCACAAGAGTGCTAAAGCCCCACCAATTGCCTCGTTCGTACCTGATTGAGGTGTACGCACATAAAACATCACAAAACCAATCTGAAATAGAATTGACAAATTCATTAAAAAAAATAAAACATTGCTGATCTAATCTTAAGAAATCTGACATGTAACATCATCAATAACCTTTTAAATAATGACCAAAATGTAATGAATGAATAGGTCTACAATGTCCTCATAAGCAAGAAAGGTTTGTTCATTTTGGAGGGAATTTTTTTACAAATGTAACAACTACTTAAAATACTTTCATGAAAATGATTCGGACTTTTAAATAAGATAAAATGTCTTTAAACTGAAAAATAGCAGAGATGAATAATTCTGCTGCTGCCTTAAATGACTTTTATTGAACATTTTTATTTATAATAATTTGCTGTGAACTACTATCATGAAATCAATAATAATGAAATCAATACAAACTGGGAAAAAAAATCCTGTTGACATGTGACATAAAAGAAAGCCACATGCTTTAGAAAACAATTCTCTCAACATTTTGCTGCCAGTTAAGTACAGTATACACTTGGGGTGTGAGGGTGGGTGCCTGATTTAAAATATTCCAGCATGCCCTTATGGAGTAATTCATGCTTGTTAAATGTTAAAAAAAATTCTGAAGTATATTTAAAAAGAAGCATGAAACTACTGATTTCCAATTAATCAAATCAATTGTCATTTGTATTCCAAGTTCCAAAGTTTCAGATCTTGCAGGTTTGCAACATTAAATACAGTTTATTTGAGAAATATGTTCTTTTATGTCAAAGATCACACTTACCAGGTAGTTGAACAAAGAGTGGGCCATCTGTGATGGAAGATCATGATAATATATCAACATTTTCCGCAGCAGGAACAATAACTCCTCCTGTAGAATAAATTAAAATAGTTACATGTTACCTAAACTTTCTTACTATGCATAATTTGTCAAGAAATTTGTATGCATCATGAAAATGTTAAGAAAAAAGTTTTTTTTCCATCACATTTTCTTTTGACAGATGACAAACAAACAAATGCAATGAAACAATACAAATTTCTCTGCCTTGATAAATTGCATACTTGAATCTTCAGGTTAAAATCACAAAATGTTTTTTAAATGAGCATTGCCTGCTATTATGTGTGAATGAAAGTTGCAGAACTTACCTGTTCTGAAACACTCATTTATTTCCATTAATGCTAGACAAAAAGACTGGTGTGTGTATGAGTTGCACTTTAAACATGTTCCAAAATTCTGGCATAAAACCTGATAACTATGTATCAAATGATACACTATAGTGTCACTAATTTTCATGGATACAGGCATTGCCCCAAACCACAAATATAAAGACCCCATAAAAAGTTAGCCATCTCATTTTCTCACTGCGTTTCATTCCTATAGATCAAAAAAAACTTTTTGATAAGTCATTTACTTTGGTAATAAAATACTGGGGCCCCGAGTGGCCGAGTGGTCTAAAGCGCTGTCCGTTACGGATCACTGCCATCTCACCTCTGTCTGCGTGTGTTCGAGTCTAGGATTCGGCTAATGTAGATATGTGAGAAAGCTTGCCAGTAGCTTCTCGTGGGTCGGTGGTTCTTTCCGGTTTCTTCCTCCACCATTAATACTGGCCGCCATGAATAGCCTATCGTGTGCTGAAAAATGGCGTTAAGCCCAACAACAAACAAACAAACAAATAAAATACTAGCTTATACACGTGTTGTAGGTTAACCCCTAAAAAAAATTATATACATTTTATATTTTTTCAGTGCACACAGCGCTGTTATAGTGCACATGGTGCTATAGATGATATGGTAGCTGTAATTTCTGCTCACTGACCAACTTCAATCATTACATTTTTATCAAAGAAAGAATAGAGAGAAAGAGAAAAAAGCATAAGGTTTTAAAAATAATATTATTACTGAAAATGAAAAAAAATAAAATAATAAAACTATTAAATAAATATCAGGCTTATTACTTATTGAAATCAATTCTTCATGCATGTTTTGTCAAAACATTTGAATCATCAAGAAAGCATATTTTATTTTATCCATACATCCTAATCTCAAAGAACAACATAAAAATACTAGAAATATTGCTTGAAGAACAATTACTGATGGAACACTTGGCGTATGAACTTATTACTGCAGAGTTTTTAAGCTCACTCTTCACTTCTTTTCGAACAAAACCAGTGAATTATGTCAACCATGTTTGCCCATACACACAAATGCTTGTCAAGTAAATAATTCTGAAATTGGTCAATTAAACAAGTTCCACATTCTCAAAGCCTTATAAAACTATGTTTGATCTTTCACCCATTTTTGTGACAGTCACATTTATCAATTCAGCATGAATAGGATTGAATGATGAAGTCTTAAGTAAAATCCATTGGGCGAAGTGGATGTACTGGAGGCAAGTTCAAATAATAGAGTGAATTTTCAATTCAGTTAGCATCTTCATGGTTTGATAGACTCTAAACTCATCAAATGTTGATAATTGAACATTGAGCAAGGGCAGCTGGTCATGTGTAAAGTTCACATGTGGAATGACGATATTATCGACACCAACTGGGATCTAGATTGAAGTCTACTCTTTATACTATGGTTGTTATGTATATCTATATTTTTTCTAACTCCTGGTACATGATTTTATCTAATTTTTATTCATGGCTGTAAAATTATACAGAATTTCCTTAGTTAATTTTGCATATGTAACACAAGTATCTTAAGAATTTAGTATTACATATAATCTATAAATAGATGGTTACAAATGTGTTGACAATTAATAATAATAATATCAATAATAAGACTTAAATGTTGCCTTTGGGTTAATTTCTCATTGGCTGATTGGATACATTTCTTGTAGAATTCATTGATTTCCCACTGGCTGAACTAGGTAACATGAATAGACAAGATTAAATCAAAATCAGTCCTGTGATCCATCCATCGCTTGGGGTTTATTGCCAAATACAGTCGCAATGAACAGTGTGCATAAAGAGAGGACTGTACAACTAGTTTCATTCCAATTTTGAAGTCATTCTAATTTCTTATGTTCCTGTTTTAAGTTTGCAGGCATATTTATGTTATACTTAGAAATTATTTGAGAGGAAAATCATTTGGAGTGTTCAGCAGAAAAAAAATTCTCATTCTTTGGTCTATAATATTATTCTGGAACTGTTATAAATTATTCAAAGAGATTCTGGACAATGCCATCTTGACAATGTCATGATTCTTGGAACACCAGTACATTTCCAGTTTTGAAACTTACAAGGAACTTTTCATTCATTTAGGACTTTCATCGACATTTATAAGGATTTGTCTGTACTCGCTTCTACATACTGTAGTTCCTTTCACATTTTAATTTATAACTTTGTTAACTGAATTGTTTAAGTTTTACAAATGTGTTGGGTTTAGGTTTTCTCTGTTACTTAGTTTGTGACCATAGAGTTGTAACAATGGTGCTTAGAAAGTAACTGATGGTTCAACTTTATGGTCAGTGTTTAAAAGAAGAAATCATACATATGTACTGTAACTTTATGGACAGTGGTTTAAGAATGAGATCATGTACATGTACTGTAACTTTATGGACAGTAGTTTAAGAATGAGATCATGTACATGTACTGTAACTTTATGAACAGTGGTTTAAGGAAGAGATCATGCGCATGTACAGTGGTTTAAGGAAGAGATCATGCGCATGTACAGTGGTTTAAGGAAGAGATCATGTACATATACTGTAAATTTATGGACAATATTAATGTAAGGAAGAGATCATGTACATGTACTGTAACTTTATGGACAATGTTAAATTTAAGGAAGAGATCATGTACATGTACTGTATCTTTATGGACAATGTTAAATTTAAGAAAGAGATCATGTACATGTACTGTAACTTTATGAACAGTGGTTTAAGAATGAAATCATGTACATATACTGTACCTTTATGGACAGTGTTTTAAGGAAGAGATCATACACATATACTGTAACTTTATGGACAGTGTTTTAAGGAAGAGATCATACACATATACTGTACCTTTATTGACAGTGTTTTAAGAATGAGATCATACACATGTACTTTAACTATATGGACAGTGTTTTAAGGATATGTATATGTACATATACATATCCTACAAATTTATGAACAATGTTAAATTTAAGGAAGAGATCATCTACATGTACTGTAACTTTATGTACAATGTTAAATTTAAGAAAGAGATCATGTACATGTACTGTAATTTTATGGATAGTGTTTTAAGGAAGTGATCATGTACATATACTGTAACATGGACAGTGGTTTAAGAATGCAATCATAAATATGAACTTTAATAAACAACTAGCTAGAATTGTAGACTGGTAATAGTCTTTAAACCACTGAAGCAACCACCATGTTTTGTTGTTCTGTGTTCTTTATTTGGGGTATTTTGGCAGTTAAAGAATGAAATTAAATACCTAAAAATATGCTAACCTGTACAGGCAAACAACAAATTTCAGTATCCAAAAACCTACAAATTTTAGACCTCAAAATACAGCAGCTCCAATGCGAACAAGATAATTGTGACATAAAAGACACACACACCCTCTCTCCTATACTAAGATACGTACCTGTTTGTCCTTGTGTGTGAGTTTTTCCAGGAAATGTCTCAGGAAAAGGATGGGTTCTTCTATCATGCAGTTCCATATAACCTTTCCTGCCACTTCACTCACTGAAAAGGCAATAATTATTTTTGTTTTAAAATTTGCATGATTCGTTACTTTTATATTCTCTAACAGTGTAGATATTTAACAAATATGATAATTGAAAAAGAAATACCTGTAAATTCATGAACACAAGGCAGATGTGGGCCTGAGATATCTCACCTGATTGACATCTGCCTTAATTAGCTAAATGCAAGATAATTTGGCCAAGTTATCCAAGTCAGCAGAATGCGCTCTTCTTTAATAAAAATTCTGTAGAAAGGTTTTCAAGATTGATTTATTTAAAGGTTGTATTTTTGGGTACTAGTGGCCATCTTAAAGAATACATTACAGTACTGTAAAAGGGAATGATGATGCTATCAAATACTGTCACTTTATTAATCATTCTTTGAGAGATCATTGAATGATTTTCTTTTCATAGTAAATATGCCCAAATCTTATGACAGAGTAGCATTACTTGCAAAACATTTAAAGGTCTGACACAGACATATTAAGAAAAATGTGGCTGAATGAGCAAATTGTAAGATAAACTAAGTTTTAAATTTTCTGTTTTGGCCATATTTCACCTCCAATGATCAACATTTGTACAAACTTTAAATACTTTTGTGCCTGATACTTTCAGCAAAATTTGTCAAATTCTATCAAGTAGTTTTTAAAAAATAAACACATTTTGAGGGAATTTCTATTTTTTTGTAATGCTAACCATACATGAAAATGTACAAATTTACTCTTGATGCTAGAATGGTTCCTTACAATACTGTGCATATGGAAGAAAATATCAATGTTGACCAATGACACATAAAGGATGATAGACAATAGACAATGGCCATAAAATCTGGATCAGTAGCAAGTTTTCTAAGAAATATTTCTTCCAATCCTGTTGAATACACATCAGCATTTGTCCAGTATTAAACGACCACCATGATGATTCTTGTCAAAGCTGGACATATTCTGTTCCGCAGTTTGTTTCAAAGATAAACTTGCATAAATATTTTACTTCATTCTATTTTCAGTAATATCTGTCTTTAAATAGCATATTATGCATACATTTGAAAGGTGTTTAAGATTTTATTTTTACAAGTTAATTAAGTGTTGTTCTATAGTCCGATGCTACATCCCCATTGGTTTGTACCCCCCTACTGAATTAAATAACTAAAACGTTTAACATGATAAAAAGTGCACAGAACTAAGTCAACTGAATCATTAATTTATAATTTCTAACCTGACTGTGACCAGAATGGCACTAATACTGGTATCCCCTTGCACCTGTCATGCTTAACAATCTTTCCATACTAACACGACGCCATATTCCGTACACTATGGGTTAGTTTATTTCCATCCGACAGCATAATGACGTAATTCATCATATTCGGTAACTGCCGGATAATTCCGTAAATTACCATAACATTGAGTTTGGAATTATATTCCTTTGCACACATGAACATATTAATAAAACCACTTGTTAAATTCACATGAAAGGCAATTTTTTTTCTCATTCTTTTCCTTTGCTTGATTCAACACTAAATATTGGAAGCAGATGACATATGTATGTACATCTTTAGTCGCTCATACACCCCATTGCTGAAAATGGACTTGTCCAGGAACTGGAAATGGGTCTTAGGCATGTCCGTCTATAATATTGACGATTTCCGTTAAGCATGAAACGCGAAGACAATGACAGTGTTAAGGCCATTCTACTCACAGTCTGGTTAGAAAATATGAATGAATTGACTAAGTTCTTTGCACTTTTTATCAAATTAAAGGTTTCTGTTATTGAAATAGGCAGAGGGGTAATAACCAACAGGTTTAGTAGGATCAGACTATAATTTTAGCAATAGCAGCCATATCCAATGTCAGATTGGCATCATTTATACAAACCTGGGCCTTTCATACCTAATGTTTTCTGTTAAATCTGGTCAAATTCTGTTAAGTGGTTTTTAAGAAGTTATTTAAAGGATTTTTAATTTTATGTAATGGTGACAATATTGGCATCTATTGGAGACATCTGAAAATCTTTAATCAGAATAAATTTAGATTTTGTTCTATTTTTAGTAATGACAAATTTAGTCAACAATGGATTTGGAACATTTCTACAAATTTTAAACAATGCCGGTGGCCTAGTGGCTATTGCAGTTTGGCGATATGCATCATAATTCATCTAGCTTTGAATATAAAAACACTTACACATAGGAATAAAAAAAATTTTTATCAGGAAAACTTTATTTTTCAAAGGAAATTTTTATCAATGTAACAGTATAGTGGGCTCTCAAAAATGAAATAAAATTCCTTGATGGACTTGCTATGAAGTAATTTGGCCAAATTACTTCATAGCAAGTCCATCAAGGAATTTTATTTCATTGTCTAGCATCATCATGGTCTATAGTAGTCCCCCTCTATCAATGTTAGAAAAAAAAGGCATCAAGGATATAACAATGCACATAACTTAGTCATTTTGTTCACTGATTTTATAAGTTCTAACCTGACTGTCACCATGGTGTCCCAAACACTTTCATCATGCTAGTGTTTCAAATCAAAAGAGTTTCTTTAGAAACACGGTGGTCATATTCGCTTGAACCAATCTGTTTTCAAGCAAGAGATGTGATCTAGATCACCCTCTTTGAAAATCTCAATAATTCTGTAAATTGTGGTTGCAATGTCTTTGAACATGTGCATGGAAGAGTTCATTCTTTTTATTTGTTCAATTTAAATATTTAATCTTGATATTGCAAATATTGGATGCGGACTTCACAGTTTTTATTAAAATAGACTATTCAAGAAAACGGAAAAAAACAATGAGCTGCCAGTTTGATTGTTTACCACAAGCTCGCTTTGCATTATGTCTATGGCCAAGTATTTTTAAACATGGTCATGCCATGCGGACCATACCATATGTTCACTTTGCCTTATATCCATGGTTAAGTAATTTAAAATGGTTATGCCACACAGACCATACCATTAGCTCACTTTGCCTTATATCCATGGTCAAGAACTTTAAACATGGTTATGCCACACAGACCATACCATTAGCTCACTTTGCCTTATATCCATGGTCAAGAACTTTAAACATGGTTATGCCACACAGACCATGCCATAAGCTCACTTTGCCTTATGACCATGGTCAAGTACTTTAAACATGGTTATGCCACACAGACCATGCCAAAAGCTCACTTTGAATAATGACCATGGTCAAGTACTTTTAACATGGTTATGCCACACAGACCATGCCATAAGCTCAATTTTCCTTATGACTATGGCCACATAATATAAATATGGTTATGACAAGCAGACCATTCCAAAAGTTCATTCTGCCTTATAACCATGGCTTAGTAATTTAAAAAAGGTAATGCCACACAGATAATACCAAAAGCTCAGTCTTATGGCCATGCCCAAGTAATCGAAAAATCGTCTCATCATGTAAAGCATTTGTTTAAAAGACATAATAATAATTCTACATCCTCTAAGAGAGCACAATTCTATTACAAGTTTATATGCTGTAACAAAAATTACATCAAAGAAGCAAATTTCAGTTAAATTCTTTAAGTTAAGAAGAAAATTGAAATGAAAAAAATGATCAGTAGAAATATGGTTTAAGCAGACAGACAAAAAGGATTCTGCAATAGATTATCCTTAACAGCCATCATATTTACCAGCAATTCCATCTATATTGACATCTCCATCATCCAGCAAGTGGATTATGGGTAAGACCACAGCACAGATGCATGATGGGAAGAATGTTTGCGCCAGCTGAATATGGTGTGGGTGCTGTTCTGTCCGCTCCTCTTCACCTTAATTAAACATGACTAAACTCAGCTTTTTGTATTCCTGCTTCAAAATGTAAACATGTTTCATTATTGTGGAAAATTATACATCAAAATCACAAACTGCCAGACTTGACAGTCAAAATCTTCTATACAACAAAACTTTATTTAACAATTGTCAAACTACCAATTAAACTACTATACATACATGGAAGTAAAGACTCTGCAATGTAGAGGAAATGTCAAGAACAGGTGTACACTTATTTGATGAATGCTTCTTTTACTAAATCAATCTGACAGAACAAAACTAACCAAGATTCTTTATTACTAAATAGAAAATCATCAATGAAATATAGCTTGGTTAATGCACACAAAAAATTATTCAATGGGTATTAACTCTGCATATTGGGGGGGGGAGTCTATTTTATTCCTTGACTGATACATCTAAAAAAAATTCTGGTCACTATTTGAGTAATGAGTGATTAAGAGAATAACTTTCTGGCAAACCCTAACGGAAAGATATGGTTCTCAGCCAAAAATGTAAACAAATCACTTAATCATGAAATAAAAGTCACAATGACCTACTTTTCACTTTAGACATCCTCAAGATTCATTTGCATATTCATGGTTATGTGATTGTATATTAAAAAGCAACTGAATAAATTAATGCAAAGATGAACACAAAGTATTGGATCATGAAATACAGCTAACATTGATCTAAACTTCACAGAAAACTATGGTACTCCACATTACACCTCTCAAATAAGACTCTTCAATCATTAAAATCTGAAAAAAAGACTTAAATGCAAATCCTAACCAAGAGAAATTAAAATCAAACTTTAGATATGCACACATGACTGAACTATGCCACAGTTATCTGGTTTTCAATTATGGACATATCTTGCATTTACACATAAAATTATATCACACCACAGGCAACAGTTCCAGTGATCTAACGCAAAAGTTAATTCAAATCAATGAACTATGAATATATACCACAATGACCTAATTATCACTGAAAGGTGTAGTACTCCACTTAAACAATACAAATACCAACATATATGAATCAGCATCCTTGAGAAAATATCTAAAAACAAACATCAAACTAAAAAACTGAGCTCAAGGCAAAGGAAGCAGTCATTACTGAAACACAACATATAGGTCTGTGACCAAGTTTTCACCATTGGTTATACTCTTCAATTTAAAGTATTCCACTCATAACAGTGTCAAAGAAAATGACCAAAAACTCTATCTAAACACCAGATGGAAGAAGAAACATCACACAGCCAACAATTCTTGAGTATCTTCATAAACCAAAAGAAAATCAAGATTACATCCTAACCCATCAAAAATTCTTTTACTGAGACAGAAGCACATTATAATTATTATGCCTGGCACCTGGCGGAGATGTGTCTAACAGCCAAATGCAGTGTCAGTTCACCAAACCAAATGAATGGCATGGGCAGTTCACCAAGCCAAACGCATTGGCAGTTCACCAAGAAATCTGGGTTGGTATGATGCTTTCTGACATGTAACGCCTTTTAATTTTGTTTAATAATGTCTGCTATATTAGATGGAAAATCAAAATCAACATCATTCGTGCAAACTAAAAAGACTTTATATCACATTCTGTCTGCTAAATTTAGCTAAAACTGGTTTAGTTGTTTTTGAGATTAGTTAAAAATATAAATGGAAAGATGACACTTGATCAAAGTTGCAGGAACATACCATAAGTTGATCTGTCATTACATTCAAGTGATCTAAAACATATCATATATTGAAGAAACTGCAGTTCTGTTGAAATTAGGAAAGTAAGAATAAGAAATATTTATTTTTAGATATATTGTTTTTTTAATAAAATATGATTTAAAAAAAAACAAACAGGAAATGTACATAAATATATATTAAACATGATCATCTTTATGATAAATTATTAAATAGCTATTAAATAGGCTTTAAAAAAAATGAATCTATAAAGACGTGAAGTTCTACAATAGTGTAATTACACTAATGTGTTGAGCGCAATCAAAGGATTGGTTGAAAAGCTAAATACTATGAATTCCTATTCCACAAGAAGAAAACATTTAAGAGATAAAAAAAAATAATGTTCTTCATCAATAATGCAAAACTTGGGCATCATTACATGTTAACCTAAACTGAATATAAATTGATTAAATTGATTAAATAAGCAAAGACTTTTGCAAGAAATTGTGATAGATGTTTCTGCATGAATCTTAGAAAAAGAACTGATGCATTTTTTCCAACATAATTTTTTTTCGATGATAAATCTATATGAAATATTATTAAATACAAATATAAAACTGTGATAGCAGTTAACAAATATCAATGACTTCTTAAATTACAAGATTTTTAAGTACCATTCTATCTACCACGCCTATAAAAGGACATTATTTGAAGAATAGTTGTTTGATAACCAAATTTGGAGTTTACAAAAGAAATGTTTTTCATTTTCAAGAATCCTTTGTTACAAGTGGTTGCTATGTGAATTAATAATATGGGACAGTCGTACAGCAAACGGCAATTTACAACGAGCAAACAATTTATTATATAATCATAGTATCAAGACACTGGCTGTTCATTCAACAGAACCCCAAAAATAATCTGTTACAGACAATAAATATAACAATAGATATAACTGATTACTGGTCTTTAAAAGCACTCATTTTAATTTCCATTTTATTTTCGATTTATAATTGCTTTGAAAGTATTTTTACAGTAGCAGGAGTCAGCAATTGGATACATTTACAAAAAAGAATATAGCATTTGTAAGCTGTGGGAACATCTGTCAGTCACTTGCCAGTGTGGTAATACTATGACTAAGCCATGTATTGTATGTTCGCATTAAATCATAGTTTTCTATTCGTCTCTGATTCAACCTGAAAATCATTCATCATACAGAATAACACATTCAATGTAATACCAAAAACATGCCTAATAATGGTACATCCCATTTTAATAATGGTACATCCCACTTTAATAATGGTACATCCCACACTTTTGATCAGAACCTAAAAAAAAGTATCTTTTGCAGAGAATTCATATATTTTCACTGAAGTGAAATTCAAGGTTTATTGTGGGGACTTTCCATAGACACAAAAATAAATTTCCACGACTTCAAACAAAGATTGCAAAAACTCTCAAAATGCCAGAAATCAGCAATACAACACAGGAAGTTTTTTTATGAACCAGTAAGACAGATATTCCATGACCTGTAGGACAAAAAAAAATGGTCTGAAATAATTTTTAGAGTTAACAAAAAACAAAAAAAGATTTCACAAGATATTTTATGGATTTCAATGCTAAAAGAAAACATTTTTTGATGATTTCATGACCTTGAATTTAAATACTCAAAATCTGATATTTTCATACCATAATATTCATTCATTTCTGATATCTCATTACTACTCAACTTCATGGAATAAATCAGTGTCAAAAAAAATCTTGTATATTAATTCATTGTAAACATACTATAAGACAATACACCTCTAAAGTGGAGGGCTTTGATTTTAAACATGGACAGAGGGAGCTAACTTTTCTAGAATGCAAATACTGTTTTGTACATATAATTAAATTGCTTGTGTGTTAGTTTGAAATGTTTTTTTTTATTTTATTTTTGTTTCATTACATTCCATTGTATTGATTATTTTCACAGGATTCAATATTTTTTCCAGTAAATTCTGTTTGTAGAGGTGTTACATTAGCATTATTTTCAGCTCACTCCGGCTCATGGAGTTTGTAAACATAAAGTATTAATGATTGGCTATTTCCAAGGTCAATTTTTGGCATACATGTTACCCATGTTGTAAACAGGTTTTTATTATTTATTTCTGTGTGAAATACCATGTGATCTCAAACAGCCAACTGGTATTAAATTTATTCAATCATAAAAAATAACCTTTAGAAGCTCAGACATATATTGTTGCCATACTTTGAGTTATTTGTTATTTAAGAATAATTTATATTCCCTGGAAAATAAGTGCTTCTTCATCAAAGTTTTGGACAAAGACATTCATTGGAAATTATTTGGAATGAATGAGAAATGTAAGGACCATGTTTAATTATTTTTATTCCTGGCAATTTATAAATCATATATAAAAAAACCCAAAACAAAGCTGATATAACTAATTTTATATTGGATATGGCCATTGTAGATTTTTAAATCGACATTTTCTGATTTTCAAGTTGAAAAACAAAGATTTGAGTGCAGTGTTAGCGTGCTGTTTGTGAATATTTGTACCTTCGAATATTGTTAGTCGTCCCCAGTGCATACTACCATTTCTCCAAGACAAACGACTACTTTGGGTGGTGTTAGCACGATTGGTGGGGGCGAGGGAAACACGTCGGGCAGCCAGGGCTAGCTCCTCGGACAGGGCTGACGGGGAAATTAGAGCACGTGCAGCTTGTGATAGCAAAGGTCAAGATCAAGTGCCCAGACAGTAAGTGACAGAAAGTACATAAATTTCTTGTGAAGAAAGGTGTATAGCCCAAATAGGCTACATCACTTAAAGTCGGGGCACTCTAAAATACAAAAGTATGGGTTAGATACAGATAAAAGATGAAGTACATGAAATTAAATTATATATACTGATACGACAAAAACATATACAAAGCTGCCAGTCATCCTTCAGAAGTTTGCTCAGGTCCAATGAAATTTAGAAAATTCTGACTTTACGACTGGCAACTTTATGCATGCAGCATCCAAAAGGTGTACTTATGTACGGCAGATAATAAGATAACAGTCAAAGGACATTCTTATCAACATTTATCTTCCTTGCTTTTTACATCAATTTAAAACAGATTTTCTTCTCCAGGAAATGAATATGAAATCAGATATACATGTTGAAAATTTCGAGCATTGCAAGACTATAACATTTTTGTAAAACTTGCCTGTACGTTTTAATATTTACATTTTTTAAACTACTATTTATCAATAAATTTATGTGGCATGTCAACCAATAAAATCCAGCCATACATATCATGTGACTAGAAAACCTGATTAACAGCTTCATCAAACATCATGCACATCAATTTGATGCTGCTGCTAATAAAAACAGAAAGCTTATTACATAATTATGAGTAAAGAAAATCTCTGAAACCCAAATGAGAGCAAAATACTTTCCCTCAGTAGTATTGGAGGTATCAGTTATGAACACAAGCATTCTTGCATTTCTCAAATTCACAGACAGACTCCTCAACTATCCAACATCATACTATAACTGAAACTGTATTACTACAAGTACGTCTCAATGTTTTTAACATTTTTTTTTCATATGTGCAGTTGACAGACATTCAGTGTACTGCTTTAAATTTTAATTTCACTATCCAAAACTCCAAAAGTATGTATGCATGAAGGTGTGTGTCTGTGTGTGTGTGCTAATGGTAAGATAAGAAAAAAAGGGTGCAAGATTGTGGGTAAATATAAAGTTTGAATAAAGTAAAATGAAACTACTTTTCTAAAGACACAATAATTCACTCTTTCAGTGCTATGATATAAGCAATCAGAGTCAAATCAAGTCCACACACATTTTGTGTGAATTGTGTGCCAAGAAAAACTGCCACATATTTGCTTCTGAAAGACACACATAATTAGCAAAAAGCAATTAAAACTTCTACAAATATTAGTTAAAACCCAAAATGCTTCATTCAAAAGTAAAAGAGGGAGCTATAAACCACTACTAGCGTCAACATTTCTGCATGTTACATTGTATCAAATTTCAAACTGTGTATAAAGGTCAATAGGGAATCATGTATGACTTAACCAGCAGACATAAGCATGCCTAATTTCAACCACAATCACTTACTGGTCTAAATGATATTTGTAGTAATGTCTTGGGCTGAAAGATACCACTGTTTGGATAATTTTCAGTCATCTGGTAAAAATTTGTGTATCTGATATGTTAAGTGTGTTTTTAATCTGATTCAACCTATCCTGTTTGGTTTGATATAGTAAATAGATTTTCAACTTGAATCTCAGGGACAGGCATCCTGGAATTAACTATGATCAAGCAAATCCTAAAAAAATCATTCATACCATGTTTGATTAAAATTGACAGGACCAATCTGGAGAAGCTGACAAATGATTCTAAATATGTTTACAATGGAAGCTAGACCAAAGCCAAGGGTACAATGTTGGACAGTTTGAATAGACCACTTTCACCAACTTTGACTGTAACTCGATTAATCATTCTGGAGAAGCTGAAAAAAGGTTTTCCACTTGCTTGCCCAAAAAGTCATTGTTTAGGGGATCCTCCCTGTCACAATTTTGATGGAGCATGTCTGAAGAAACCAAACTGGATAAAAACTGGCTGAACCAGCCTCAGGATTATGCTCAAAATGTTTTTCATATGGCTTTTATGGAATCCATACCAATGAAAGAAAAGCCACTAATGAAGGACGTCTTAAGAAACATCTCCATCAGTTTGATCAAAACTGGCTCAACCATTCTAAGGATGCTGCTGAAAATAGTTTTCCACCCAGTTGTTAAGGAACCACACCTATACCAATGTAGATGTCCAGGACACAAGTTTTATAGAACATGTGTTAAGAAACATTTCTACCAAGTTTGATTAAAATTGGCTCAACCAATCTTTGGAAGATAGGTTTTCCATGTGGTTGTTAAGAAGGACACAATGTTGCTAGTTAAGCCACCATGGACATAATTTTGAAAGAACATGCATTCACCAGAGGAACCCAAACAGCCATATATGATAGACACGACCAACAAACTAGCTTATATGACAATTGCTAAGCCAATTGTCAGACACTGGAAATAATATGCCCATAACTATCTGATGCAACTGGTTGTTCATTGTTCATTTTTCCAATGGTTAAATATTCTTTAGCACAGAATTTCTCTAGAGACATTACATCAGTCCCTCACACAATGTGCATGTTACAGCTCTACCTCATTATTATAACATGGTATGCAAAGTCAATTACTGCTAGCAGTATTATGTACTGAATTACATTACATTGAGAACTGCAATATCTTATGAAATTACGACTTGCTGAGAACAGCATAATATACGGAACCATGGTATAGTAGGCACTATAAATTATTTTTAAATAATGGTGATTCTGAAAAGGAAATGAAGATAAAAAAACTATGTTTTACCGTTTCCTTTCAACTCTTATTGTTATACCATTAGTCTTAATTTCAGTCAAGGGGTCCATACTTTTTCTGCAATATTATCTAGAAGTGTATAATAACAAGGCACATTGTAAATGTGTAATAACAAGGCACTTTGTAAGTGTGTAATAACAAGGCACTTTGTAAATGTGTAATAACAAGGCACTTTATAAGTGTGTAATAACAAGGCACTTTGTAAATGTGTAATAACAAGGCACTTTCTAAGTATGTAATAACAAAGGACATTATAAATGTGTAATAACAAGTCACTTTGTAAGTGTGTAATAACATGGTACAATGTAATGGGGAAGAGATGTGACTGCGTTATCTGGTGATGCGTGGGAACATATATCAGACCTTTAGAAATAACGCATAATATAGGCCTGATTTAAAAGAAATAAAAGATACTAGAATCAATAACTAACCTTAATTATCCTCCTCCTACATAACGTGTTTGAGGACATGAGCAAATAAAACTTTATATTGGGACAAAACCAGATGTGATGTATTTCTCCAGTAATAAACTCGCTCGCTCTCAATAAACAATAAACTTTTGTTCTGGTAGGCATATCAATGTTTTCATTTTTATTAAAACCTTTTATATCTAACTTGAATGTTAATAAATATTTCAAATAAATCTGGCTGCCACATTCTTTTTCAGAAAATAATATCTGGCAAGAGCCATAAGAATTTTAGAATCCCTTGTCCTAACAAACAATTCTTACCAAGTTTGATCATAACTGGCTTAGACATTCTTGGAAAAAACTGAAAACAAGTTTTTTAATTGGTTGTTTTGGAAGCAACACAATTACTAGCAGAGACACCCCAGATAAAATTTTGATAAAGCATATCTTAAGAAACTCTACCCAAATTTGATTAAACTGGCCAAGCTGATACAAACTAGAAGCAGAAATAGGCTTCCGAACTGATGCTGTGGAAGCCACACATGACAATAGAATAAACTCATAAACTGTAACAATACCTCATAATTACAATCATAACCACAGATTCAAAAAATCACATAAGAGTTGGAAGGAGGTGGGGTGGGGGTCAACAGATAGTTATATCTAATCATCATGCTTCAAATATTCCATTTTTATCAATGTTTGATAGAAATGGGATGCATCCATAACCAAGTATACATACCAGCAAAATGGGAATATGGAGTAATATCAAGTTATAAATTTGAAAATCTCTTCCATTTAAGATGATAGCAAATATGAAAACTAAACCCTGGCATGTAGATCGATTTACATGGTTTATATATTAAAAAAATTCATTTATATATCAACTTTGGTTTGTTCATATTTGCATGACTTCAAATTAAGTGCATCCTTTCACACTCCTCCCATACATTACAAACGATAATATCCATTTAGATCCAATACTCCTGAGGGAAAAGCCATAACCAAAGTGACAAGCAGGATTGAGGGTGTCAACAAGTGTTGCTAGGGTGCAAGCTAGTGCTGTAACAATTAATCCATATTTATTATAAAAAGAGGAAGAGGAAAACATGCCTGATGATTTTTTTTTACATGTAGCAGTGGGATTGTCAGTGAATAAACATGTCTAGTATCAATAGGTTACTAACATATGGTTAATTAGAGACTCAAGTTATAATATTAGAATTACAGTAATAAATTCATATCTAATAAAAAAGTTGAATGAATAACTTCCCAAATGTCTTAAAATGAATGAGTTTATTACAGCAAATATCAATAACTGTGAAAAATGACATTAATTATTTACTATTTATATTTATGGAATTAAGGAGGGGTCATTATTTCCACATTTAATAAGAGGTCCTCTTTTGTTTTCACAAAAGGATCAGTGTATATGGGATCTTTAAATTTAAAACAATCAAATTGTCACCAATATTAATATTTTAAAAAATGTAAATTCAAAGCAGAATTAAGACATTTGTATCAGATATCCCTATCACAATTTGCCTACTGTACTTTCAAGACCTAAAACATCTAAAGCCTATATTTAAAACTCTTCATTAAATAATCTGAGGTAAAATGTATAATAAAAATATTTTGGAACTTAAAAAGTAAATTCCAGATTTAATCAGTTTTAAACTTGCGTTCTAAAAGTGCTGTTTTGGTTTTCAGTTTTTTTTAAGACTAATCCACAATGCTACATGTACAAAACTAAACAAATGAATAGTAATTCTCCAGTTAGTTATACAAAGTGTGCTTCTGTGCATAAAAAGCTGAAAGGCATGTCACCTACTGTTTGCATGCAGAGGTCATAGGTCCAGAGGTCCAGGACACCATGCTAATGTGTCAAGGACCCATGTAAATGGGTCAAGACTTCATGCTATTTGGTCAGGGACACCATGACATCACACTGCTAATGGTCAGGATACAGAAATGAAGGATCAGCAAAATTCACAATACCAAGGGAAAGAAATGCTATTATAAGTGTAACTTTTATAAAATGACCATTTAAGAATCAATTAACATCATTAACCTATGTACTGTGTGCATGAATGCATGAAAAATAAATCCAATTGTGAACATCTAATATGTCAATGATAGAATTACATGTATATAAGAATGCAAATACTTCAGTGTTTTAAAAGCCTTACAGCAAATCAGGAAATCACATGCTACAAATAATCCTAAATTATAATTAATCCTGCTTTTCTTTCAACAAAGCAGTTATCTGTAGTTATACAATTGCCTAATGAACCAACATTATCTAGTAAATGATATAAACATCTACAATGTTCACATTTGGTAAATTTACAGGTATGTTTACTATCATATAAATTTTAATCACAATTAAGAAAAACTGTTTAATTATAAGCATGTTAATAAACCTCCTGAATGTAATCATCAATAACCATAATTTACAACATTCTAAGAATATTTTTTTTCGAAACTTTTTACTATGTTAATTTTGTGTGAATCTTTTTGGACAATGTATTTACTAAGAATATTATGCTGACATTGTATTCAGAAAGAATATCAACAAGATGTATAATAATTTAGAAGATGAGCCTTTCCAGTGAACTAAAGGTAATAAATACTCACTGTTATTTTGCTTGCTTACTCAGACTTATTGTTAAAAACCATATTCAACAAATCATACATATAATTTTTTTTTTCAAATAGGCACATTTGAAGCAGATTAATAACTTGATCACAAAAAATTCAAAATTTAAGGTCATGAGTTTTCTGGACCTTTTGACCCAATACCTTCTTCATGATCTTCACTGGCATGATGCAGAGATGGCTCATAAGCAGCCAACTGTGTTACTGATACAGTTGTCATGGGAAACATCTCTCGTCCCACCCTCTTTCTCTCTTCTTCAGCATGAAGAGCTTTTCTGATCATTTCTTGTTGTTGTTTTCGTCTTGTCGTGGTGGCCGTAACCAAGGATTTCTGCATCAGAAATTATTTGGTAGAGTACACAAGATCATTCTCTCAGAAGAAATTTACTTTAAAATCTGGTTGACAAGACATGGAGACTGATGCACACACACACACACATAAAGTATGCATTCACTTGAGCAGTGTACTTTTATCAACTGTGCTGATATATACACTAATATTCATCTGCTTTTAAATCAAAAAAGATCTTTGCACTTATTACAACAGTCTCAAAAAAAATGAACATTAAATTCACTGAACTCACTGGATAAAAAATTCTATCTCAATATCACAATCATTTGTTCTTAGACACAGACTGTTCTGCATACAAGATAGTGTATCAGCAGGCATGCTGAACCTTTGATTCATGGTATACATGCCCAACTTTAGTGGTGAAGATCCCGAGTTTAATTCTCAGTGGTAGCAGTACTAAAATGTTTTTCTTCTACAATATTTACTGCAGCACACTGTTCCTGGAGAACAGGGTCTATAGAGAGGTACCAACCCATACTGATATGAAACAAGAAGAATGGAATCTGAACATAATAATAGGAATACCTCAGCTTTTACCTAGCAATTTATTTCAAGCATTAAATCGATAGTGATTTAACACGATTTTTGGCATCTTTGCTAGAAAAGGTTCCTATATGTTATCTCTATCTATACTTTGGCGGATTGAGCTGATGTTTCCGTTCTTTGTCAAAATGATATCTACTGGATTTCAAAAGTTGCCTCTCTTGGTATGAAATTTCCACTAAGTAATTGCATGTAAAAGCATTGCATTGTACATCAGCTGAAAATGGTGGAGGAAATTGACTTCAAAAGGATACTTTGTAAGTTTAACATCAGAACTATGACTACATACCAGAGATAAGCAGTTCACCTACATACAATTACCACTGACTTAAAAATCAGAATCCAATATGTAATCACACAAACTGATGTTAAAATAATGGAATTTTTCTGCCAAAATCAAAATAGTTTACATCTCTATCTATATAGTGCATAAAAATATATATTATTTAGGTTAAACAGTAATTAGACCAAACAGCATATCACAAGACTAAACTGTTATTCTGGTGGCACTCACCAGTTATTATGTACTTTTGAGAGAGTGATGTTTGTAAGGTGAAGTTGTTTGTATTTTAAATATGTACAATGAAGAGAATGTTGGTATACCTATATGCTACTGTCATGTTTCAGCTATTAATATATGGAAAATTAATTTTGCCAAACTAGACAATACCAGCTTCGAAAAGTGCAATGAATGAATTACCAAATACATAAAATGTAAAATAAGTTATTGGCTCTTTTTTTTTTTACAATTTACCTCTAAGTTCAAGAAGTGAAAATGAGCAAGTAGAGCTAGTACTTTTTTTGAAAGGTGCACATCTTAAATAAGGCCAAACTGTATACTCTCTAACCCATATAACACCCAACAATCATACACCAAATTAAAATGGAATTAAAGGTTCTTTGAACAATGCCTAAGATATACAAAGTCTTCTTTAAATAGCCAGTATAACTAGTGAGGAAACCAAAAAAAATTCATTTTCTTTAAAATTCTAACCCTATAATAAATACGAAACTGTAGAGTACCACCTTAAAAACAAACACAAACTTTTATGCAATTATTCTTTTTTATTTTCATATTATTATGTATGATGTTCTGAGTAAAATGTTACATTAACATTTATTTTATCCATGAAAATAAGCTAATTATGCTTTTTTTTTCTCTAGCTTACATAATTTGCCATGAGGCATGTTTCGGTCAGTAGTGACCTTCATTATGGGGAAATTATAAGACTTAGAATATAGGAATAAAGTCAACTTAAATTGAAAACTGTTGCATTAAGTAAAGGAAATACTTGGTGAAAATGTTTCTTTTCATTTATTTTCAATGAAATAAAAAAATAAATGATGTCAAAACAAATTTTCTTTCTTCGATATCAAACAATAAGTTAATATTTTACCCTTTGAACTTTATGAACCTCACCGGTTATATCCCTTTTCTAACTGTAAAATTTATTGTTGACATCTACGGATTAAATTTGGCTAGTTTCATGTTCCTGTCTTTCAGCATAACAATGGTTGCTATGTTGACAAAATGCAAAGTGCATTTTTAAAATAGTTCACTTTTTATCATAAGGAGGGGAGGCTGTACCTGTTTGTGACTCTGACTCTAATAAATGCTGTTCTGAAGGGGGAAATACAGGACAATTATTCCAAAGGACTGTTTTGATGCTTGCGACTTAAATATTTCAGCCATGCCATGCAATCAAAATTAAATCATACAATAATAATACCTATATACTCTTTATGGTGGCACTCACCAGTTATTATGTACTTTTGAGAGAGTGATGTATGCAAGGTGAAGTTGTTTGCATTTTAAACATGCGCAGTGGAGAGAATGTTTGTATATGTATATGCTACTTTCATGTAATGTGGCTGAAATTTCTTTGGATATTGTACTTTTGGAAATTTTAAATGATCCTTGGACACTGCTAACTAAAATGACTGCTCCCTTGTGCTCCAAAAATCAACCTGAATTTGTCTAAAGTACAATATTCTTGGCAGCTATTAAAATATGGAAAATTAATTTTGCTAAACTAGACAATACCAGCTTCTAAAAGTGCAATGAATGAATTACCAAATACCTAAAATATAAAAAGTCCTTTTTAAATAACCAGTATAACTAGTGAGGAAACCCAGGGAAATTCATTCATTTTCTTTAAAATTCTAACCCTATGCTAAATACGAAACTGTAGAGCACCACCTCTGTTATTTAGGTACCTCATAAGTGCAGCAAACAACGTATCACATGACTACAATGCTATTCTGTTATTTAGGTACCCTATAAGTACAGCAAACAGCATATTACATAAATAATACTGTTATTCTGTTATTTAGGTACCCCATAATTACAACAAATAGCATGTTACATGACAATACTGTTATTCTGATATTTAGGTAACCCATTAGGTATAGCAAACACCTAATTATTTGACTACTCTGTTGTTTTGGTTAACCCATAAGTACAGTAAACATCTTATCATATGACTGCTCAGTTAGGTTAACCTATAAGTTAACCCATAAGCATAGCAAACAGTATATCACATGACAACTGTTATTTAGGTTTCATTGAAAACATCATAAAACCATGCATTATGTGCCAACTGTTATTTAGGTAACCAATAAAACAGCATATTATGTTAATGCTCTTTTAAGTGAAAATTAAAAGCACAGCAAACAGCATATCACATGACTACTGTTATTTAGGTTATCCTATATGTATAATGAATAGCATATCATGTGACTGTTCTATTATTTAGGTAAACCCATAAGCACAGCAAACAGCATATCACATGACTACTGTTATTTAGGTTATCCTATATGTATAATGAATAGCATATCATGTGACTGTTCTATTATTTAGGTAAACCCATAAGCACAGCAAACAGCATATCACATGACTACTGTTATTTAGGTTATCCTATATGTATAATGAATAGCATATCATGTGACTGTTCTATTATTTAGGTAAACCCATAAGCACAGGAAACAGTAAATCACATGACAACTGTTATTTAGGTTAAATTATTAGCATTATTATTATTACAATCTAGTATCAAGATTCATATGCTTATAATTATTCTATATGTACAACAATATCATCACAAGCAATATTATAATGTCAAGTAAGATAAAGGCATAATGATTAATGCATCCAAATAAATTTCACAACACCAATTTGTGGTGCTGTAAAATAAAATCAATAAATTTAATATTATATATATATATATATATATATATATATATATATATATATATATATATATATATATATATATATATATATATATATATATATATATATATATATATACACACACACACACTATTGCATCTGTGATTGTGAATGGGGCCCTGGGTGATGAAGTGGTCGACGAAAGCACTCACCTTTACCAATCACTACCATCTCACCTCTGTCTGCATGGATTCAAGTCTCAGTTTTGGTGAATGTGGGTATGTGAGAAGTAACATCCTGTGGGTCAGAAGTTCTTATGGGGATCTTCCCAGAAACTCCTGCAGTGATACTGGCCACCATGTACATCCTATCTTGCACTGAGAAATGGCATTTTACTCAAAACAACAAGAACATCCAAATGAATTTTCATATGAAATTCACAAAACTTATTTAATAATTTATATTTGTGTTCACCAAAAGCTTACACAAGATCCTCTATATCTGCTGGCACATTATGTGACAGGAGGGAGATATGCCGTATACATAGGGATATAAATAAAAAGACCCTCTGCATATAATGTCCATCCCATAATGTCAGAACAGTTATGATCCCATTAAATTGGTCCCATTTTGATTTACTTTTCACTGCTTAATTTAATTCTAATCATTTTAGTTCTTGACTTTTAAGAATCAATAATAATGTAATTTTACATAATTCAATTTGTTGCATTTTAATGCACTATTATGATGCAGTATTTTTTCAAACATCCTTTTTTAACACTCTCTCACTTATAAACACCAGATATTTGTATTGTTCTGATGAACAGAACACTGTACATTTCATACTTACTGTTTTTTCTTGGTTGACTGTGACCTCTTCAATTTTGGTTTTGAAGTGGGGTGTCCAGGGAGGATCCACCACTATCTGACTGGGCAAGCCTATTGTGGGGGAGGGCAGGGTGAAGTCAATCCCAGGAGGGGGTATCTGTAATATAACAATCAAGGAATCATTAATGTAACAAACAATCAGGGAATCTGTAATGTAACAAACAATCAGGTAACCTTTTATGTAACAAACAATTGGTGAATCTGTTATGTACAAACAACCAAGGAATCTGTAATGTAACAAACAGTTGGGGAATTTGTAATGTAACAAACAGTTCAGGAATCTGTAAGGTAACAAACAAATGGGGAATCTATAATGTAACATTCAATCATGGAATCTATAATGTAACAATAGGAGAATCTGTAATGTAACAATTGGGAAATCTGTAATGTAACAAACAACTGAGAAATCTGAAATGTAACAATCTCAAACATTCTTAAATGTGTTGGTTCAAATAATCTTCCTGTATGTCTGTCTGCATCTCCAATCATAGAAACAAAGATCTATGTACAGTATATATCTATAAACCTGCCTTCATAACAGGCTGCATATAACAACCATCTGTTTCAGTCAAGTAAAACTGGTCCAACTCCATATGAAAAAAAAAATCAGATGAACATTAACATTCACAAAAACTGTTTCTGTTTCTATTCAATATGGTTCCATGAGTTGTAACTGTATATTCTGAAATTCTGTACAATTTGTCCTTGTCCAGAAAAATTGAGACTGTTGGTATTTGTGTACCTACAAACTGTAAAAGATGAAACCAAACTGTCTGAACATCAATGTATGCTAGAAGCTGATATATTCTTTTATTGCAACTGTGGTCCTATATCCCACCAACTTTGATTAGTGATTGACAATAGCAACCCATTATCAGGAAAAGAGTTGGTTTTGCATGTGATATAATTCTGCCTCCCATGTCTGTTCAAATAGACTTACAGTTAGGGCTAAAGTTCCCATGGTTACTGAACAGCAGTTTTGAATTGCTGCTGTAGCTTAATACATGAGGGCAATCCATGAAGCTATTGAAGAGAAAAACCAACTGCTGATTAATTGCTAGTGCATGAAGCAATAAAAATTAAAGCACCCATATTTCTGCTTCATAATAGATATCTTTTTGTTCAAAACAAATTATTGTGTGTTTGTTTGCTGAGGGACCAGCTTGGTTTGGATTTTTGTCTTTCTATTTTTATATGGCCGTTGTGTGATGTCACAAGCCATGCTGAAGTTAAAGACTTAACTTGAAACAACCACTAAAATTAAACATTTTATGAGGAGCATATAAACATTTTAACTATTTACTTTATAAGAGAACTCTAAACCAAAGTTTTTAATTATGCCTAGATTAAGTTGGCAACTGACAATGATGATAGTGGAAAAGGATAGTTTAATCCGAAATTCCTCTGACCCTTCCAACTCCAATTTATATGGGGTTAAGGGTCAGAGACAATTGACTATCGAGACATTGGAATTTGCTGCTACTTGGATAAAACCAGATTCACAAAGCAACAAGCACCTGTCGGCAATATTGTTCTGGTAAAACATGACTACCACATTGACATGTGCTCTCTGCTAGATGAATCTGGTTTTCTCCAGGTTGCTCCAACAACAACAGGTTTTTGGTTGTTGATCTTAAAAAAAAAACATGCTGAGTATTTTTGAATGGACCTCTCATGTCATGGACATGGGTGGCATTCCACTCTTTTGTATTCTACATAGGGATACATTTTTAAGGGAAAAAAATTTCCCATGTTTTTCTCATACTGGCTTTTTAAAAAAGACATTTATTTGGTATTGTTAAAAGAACTTTTAATTCCCTTTATTTTGGTGTATAATTGATGGATACAACATGGGTTATAGTTCGGCTTGATCATTTCATTTCCTGGACTTTAGAGGTAAACTGTATGAAAGAAAAGTCAATAACTGTTTATTTACGTTTCATATATTTAGTAATTCATTTATTGCTTTTTCAGAAGATGGCATTGTCTAGTCTGGCAAAATTCATTTTCTGTATTTTAAAAACTGCTAAAGATACTTTACTTTACACTAATTCAGGCTAACTCGGACTAGAATTACACTACTGTTGTGGTGTTGATTTGTGACATGTATTATCAATGCAATTCATGTAAAGGTCAGAAACATATTCATTTCAATTCTTTTTAAAAATAATATTTTAGAACATAATTTTCCCTACTTTAAGCAAATTATAAACCAGGGAAACTGTCTGATTAGCATTCAGCTTTGTACCAACTTTTTCTATGCTTGCTGGTATAAAGAACTGGTACTAGCATTACCCCAACCCAAGTAGAATCATTTATACTAGTTTCAATAAACATGTCTACCTCTACATCTAACTAATAAATATTGAACAAATTTTTCTATAAATTATGACCGATTCCTGTTTTCCAAATGAATATTTTATGCTTCAGAAATAAAAACATATTTCCACCAAACACTTCTAATTTAGAATTCTCCACTCCTTTATGGCCAAATAAAAAAGGTCACTCTGTTGACCAATCAGCCCTATATTTTCCTGCCAACCTTAACATTTTGTAAGAAAAAAATTATAAAAAATTAAAAACAAGGGAATAATTTTGGGAGAAAAAATTAACAAAGCAATATAATTATGATCTAAGTTAAATTCAGGAAGCAAATAATACTTTTTTCTAGTTTAAGCTTCAATTACATAAGTGCGAACCAAAAATAAAAGTGAAAAATGTGCCAACCTACCTATCCTAATTATTGTTCAATGTAATGAGAACCACACACGTTTGATATACTTGTCCTAATCATCAATGAAAACTTCATCTGGAATTAAGCTTAGTTCACAAAAGAATAACCAACGATATTGACTTACTCTGAACTGCATATTGGCCCCTTCTTCCATCCTTGGCCAGACTTGGTGTCGGAACCTCCAGAGTATTCCATACCTAAAATAAAGTACAACATTGCTAGCTTTAGGTCAAATACTTTAAAGCTGATGGATTACCCTACCATAATAACAATATGGATATATCCATCATAATATAATATTAAAAGATGTAAAGGGATCTGACAACGTTCATTATAAATTAGTTTTTCTGTAATCAGGTTATATCGTTGATTAAATGTACATGATGATGAGCTAGATGAATATGTGAAACAATTACACTTGAACCTGCCTTAAATAGCTATCTCTTGGAAGTAAGAAAATGTGGCCTTCACAGGTGGGTGGGTTTTTTTTAATAATGGCTCATTTTGACTATAATGTACTTTGCAGTATCTTAAAAAGTAATAATTTTTGATAGTTGACTGCTTAATACAGGTGACATCCTTGACATGTTTGACTGTCTGCATTGAGAAAAATGGCCTTCAAAAAGTTAGGTATATTTTTTCTTTTTAAAAAAAGACTCACTATCCTAGAAAGTGACAGTTGACTGCTTAATACTAATGATATGTCCGACAGGTTTGACTATCTACACTGAGCAAAATTACCTTTTAAGGTATGTGTGCACTTTGTTTTTTGTTGTTTTTAAATAAAGCTCATTTCAGCTAAAATGTAGCTTGCAATACATTAAAAAGTGACAGTTTGGAATAGGTGACTGCTGAATAAGGGTGACATACTGGACAGGTTTGACTGTCTAAAATATATTCAACTGAATGAACTACCATCAAGAAGGTATTTTCAGTCTGCAAATGAAAAGATAAATTGCATGGTTGCTACCACAAAAATTATATGTGGCTGCATATTTGAAAGAGAGTTCTTTGTCTTTTTTGCATCCTTTCCTAAAACATGCTACCTACACAGAAAACTATAACCTGCATACAGCGCTGTAACTCAAGTTAAAACCCACAAACATCACCTACATACAATGCTATCACCTGCATATAGTAGTATACCATGCATACATCATCTGCATATAGAGCTGTCACCTGCATATTAAGCTGTAACCTAAATTCAAAGCTATCACCAGCATATAAGGATAACCTCTGTATAATGGCTAAGTTTAATAGCTCTAATTTATGAAAAAATCAACAAAAATTTATTTGTATATAAAGATCACTTCTAGATAATTTGCATTCAGGCTTTATGACACCTAAATCTCACTGTATGCTAACATGTGTGACACAAAACATTGTAATTTTAAAGAATACCTTAGTACAGCATTAATCCTCTGTCCTGTATCTTCATGCTGTAACTGTCTGAAGAATATATTTTGAGCTTTCTCATGGGCCCTGGCTGATGACAGCAAGAATACTGAAGCTGCAAAGAGGAACTTCTATTTTTCATGTAGATGAACATTTTACCAAAGCTGAAAAATCAGCTTTTTTTAAACAAAAAATTTGATATACAAGTGGGATTAATTAGGGGCCGTTATAAAGCAAACTGTAACTGCTTTAGTTATTTTAGGGTTGCATCCATTACTTCTGACCGAAACACATGCAATTTAAAAGGTACTGTACCAGAATTTAGAAATAAATCTAATAAAGCATTTCTTTTCATCATTTATTTACTCTGGGGAAAATCTAAAAAAGGTTGTTTACATAGAACTGCATTACTGGTCCTGAGTCAAGGTCAGCAAAAGATACACTGTTTCAACTCCTGGTTGTTTATCAGGTCAAACAGAACTGAACTGAATTTCTAAAATAATATCAAATCCAGTAGACAAAGTTATCATTACTGTAACATGCAAAGGAATAAAATAAAATATTTAAAAATAACAAACAAATAATTAAATTACATATACATAATAGTGTCCTCTACCACCCACTGCTGCAGAAACCAGTTTCAATCATCAATTATGGTAACAAAGCTGTCATCTGACAAAATGTGAGCTGCTTTAGACAGGATTCCTACCAAACACTGATTCACCACAAAACACCTAATCCACACTCTAGCCCTCTCCCCCTTATTCATTCTACTCCTAAAATGTCTCACCTGCTGCAGCAGCAAGTTCCTGGTCACTCTCCAACATCAGTTCCCAGGCTACAGGCATGATGTCAATAAAGTTATCTTCTGACAATATGGGGGCAGCCTTTGCAAGGATTCCCATAGGACACTGTGTCAGCTTCTGTGCCTGATATGATACAGAAACATACGAATATAAATAACACAGAATTGCATGCAAGTCTTTAATATACCTGATTACATATGACAACCACTTTAATATGACATGGAAGGCAGAAATCTGCAATTTAAACTGAAACCAAATTCATCAACATCTAAGGTTCATAAGACATTTTCCTGAGACTAGCACAGATCAGATTAAAGAGGTACTGCAGGTTCATTTTTAATTGCACTTTCAGCTCTTTATTGGTTAAACTATGCTGAGGAAATGAAAGTTAAGTGCCCTTCACCCAAGGGCAAAATACCTACGATGACCAGTGTCGGTATTAAACTCACAACACTTAGATTACACATCTAATGCTCTACCAACAAAGACACAATATCTTCCCTAGTTTAAGGGACTTTACTGCATCTGATCATCACATGAATAGGTTCTTTTCTATGTTACAACCCTGTAGTTTAATTGTGTGTTAAGGAATCAATTCTGTATAAATCTTTTTATTTCATTTTTATGTCATTAAATGTAATTATGAATATGATTATATTAATATCAGTCTAATATGTTGTTGAAAAACATTATGTTTACTGGAGTTGTAAATGTGACTCATGTGAGCACGTGCTGTGTATGATGGCAAATTCGTTACAAGTAAACATTCATAAATAGCTATAAAAATGATTGGCTGATACTTGGTCAGGCTTTCCTAATGTCCAGATGTGTTACGAAATTGCATGCGTCCTCCATGTGCATTTAATTCGAACAACGTATTAGTTTTGTTTATATGCTATGGTATTTTGTAAGACATTGAGAGTCACACACAGTCACAGCCGCAGTCATACAGAGTCGGAGTTTATTGTAACATAATAGAGTTACACAACTTCTATAACCTTAAAAAAGGTATTTTTGTGCTAGAAGAAGTTGTCTGTTCATACATCTACATAGAACAACATGTTTTGTTAGAGGAGCTAATTTTACTTCATTTTTCTGAATAATTGTTTTCATGGAGAACATTACGGATTTGGTCAAAAACATTTTCCAAAAATATTCTAAATTGGAACGGAACAACACAAACTGTGCTTTATTGTGTAACTTCTGAAATTTTCTGTTAGCTTTCGTCTGACTTGGTCATCCACCATTTTGGACCGGAAGTGAACTTCAGACTGTGTTTAGAACTTTTTACAGGACTTATGTTTCTCTTTTGAACAATTTGGATCGTTTCAATAAACAATAAGTCTTCTTTAACATATTTACATTTTTTCACATTTTCTAGGAAAATAAAAAAAAAAAATTTTAAATTTACAAAGCTTGTTGTCTTCTCTCTTTCATTTATGTTACTTTGAACGAGCCGATAAGTAACAGCTAGAATATGTGATATAAATTCAATGGGCCAGACTGGTCACCTGGGGCACTATGATAGCATCTAGACTAGCCAGACTGGTCACCTGGGGCACTATGATAGCATCTAGGCTTGCTGTCTTGCAAAGAGTCACTTGGGGCACTATGATAGCATCTAGGCTAGCTGTCTTGCAAGGAGTCACCTGGGGCACTATGCTAGCATCTAGGCTTGCTGTCTTGCAAGGAGTCACCTGAGGCACTATGATAGCATCTAGGCTACCTGTCTTGCAAGGAGTCACCTGGGGCACTATGATAGCATCTAGGCTAGCTGTCTTGCAAGGATGAAAATTTTATAGTATCCTATTAAATATATTCCACAAATTTAATTCTCCCTTTGCAAGGCTGCCATATTTTTTTTCTGAAAATGATCATTCCACTCCATCACTATATTTTTGCTGCAATTTAAAACATGTGCACATAGGATTAAATACCTTCCTGATAAAGAAAAGACAGTGTCTTTTATTAATCAAGAAGTCATTTAAATCCACAAATCTGATCTACTCCTAAAAATTCTATATCAAGATAAAGATGATCAATCTTATCATTTCACTTCTAATAATACAGTATGTTATGTTTAGACTGACATTGAGAGAAAATATGTTAAAAGAGTTTATCACCAAAGTCCTTGAAGACTATAAAAAGTATAGTAAAAATAAGCATTGTGAATCGCTCATTATATATGTATGTTTTTGTGTGTGATTTGATTTTTAACATAGCTTTAACAATTTTTCCTTCATTTTGCTTCTATGTCTGTTTTGTAGCAGTTTACAGTGAAGTTCAACATGGGGGCTTCATGCCACAGACATGTAGCATCATTTCCCACCATATCACGTTATCCTGATACCAGGCCAACCAGACTTAACACTAACCTCTTAATGCTGAGCACCAAATAAGGCAGCTGCTAGTACCATTTTTAAGTCTTTGGTAAGACTCAACTGCTGTTCAAACCCACAAACTCCCATATCTGAGGCAAATATTCTATCCAAATAAGCCACCAGAGTGATTCATATTATAAACCTATCCCAATGCAGTCTTTTATGAAGGCACCAGTAGGGAATGATTGCTAAATAATGGCTGATTACTGACCAACATGTCACAATGACAGCTCTTTTGGTTAAAGTATGCAGTCCAAAACTAAACCTGCTATGTTGAAACACTCTTCATATCAGACTTCACATGCACATTACCTATGGTCTTTAGACCTCAGAAAGTTTCAATATTACCCTAAGGTTCGTTCCAATCGGTTGTTTCAAATTTTTGCAGAGTTTAACTTATCACGGAAAGCTTTTCCATTGAATTTTTAATGGTTATCCTGGTTATTTAAAAAGACCTTGTATGTCTTAAATATTATTAATGTAACTTTTAATTCCCTTCATTTAGGTGTCTGATTAATGGGTGTAATCTGGGTCATGGAGAATACAGCTTGGCCTTACTTCAAATGTACATCTATCAAAAGACAGCTAGATTTAAATGGTCATGCAAACTGGAAAAAGCCAACAACAGTTTTTGTTTTTTAAAATATTTAAAAATTTTTTGCACTTTCAGAAGTAAATATTGTCTACTCTGGCAAGTGTCATTTTTTTTCCTATGTTAATAAAGTTGGTGAATTTGGACTATGTTCATTTCTCAAGCACAATGGAGCAGCCATTTTGATCAGCTGTCTTCTTTTGCAGCACATCATTTCCCTAATACCAACAATAAAAAAAATTCTGTCACAGTACATAAAAGTAGCATAGAGGTATGTCAGCATTCTCTCCATTGTACTTGAGGTATGTCAGCATTCTCTCCATTGTACTTGAACATTGCATAGAGGTATGTCAGCATTTTTTCCATTGTACTTGAACATTGTATAAAGGTATGTCAGCATTCTCTCCATTGTACTTGAAAATTGCATAGAGAAATGTCAGCATTCTCTCCATTGTACTTGAGGTATGTCAGCATTCTTTCCATTGTACTTAAAAATTGCATAGAGGTATGTCATCATTCTCTTCATTGTACTTGAGGTATGTCAGCATTCTCTCCACTGTACTTGAGGTATGTCAGCATTCTCTCCATTGTACTTGAGGTATGTCAGCATTCTCTCCATTTTACTTGATGTATGTCAGCATTCTCTCCATTGTACTTGAACATTGCAAACTTCAGCTGATACTCCAACTACACATCTGCACCTAAGTGGTCTCTGAGGAAGCAATAACTCTGAGGGGTACCATTTTTATTGACCGCTCTGGTGGCCTAGTGGTTAGAGTGTCTGCCTCAGATTTGAGAAGCCAAGGGTTCGATATCCGACCAAGTCATACCAAAGACTTGCAAAAATGCCTCACTTGGTGCTCAGCATTACCTCATTAACACCTGGTGCCCCGATAACTTATTACACTTTTCCTCCATCATTTCTCAAGCGCCTCAATAGCGTGGCAGAGTTTACCTAGCTTGTATCCCAGGCGTCAAGTTTGAGTGGCAGTATTTAGCATTGCTTATTTCCCACACGGCGAGTTAAGACATCTCAAACCATTGGTTGATTTCAAGCCATTTCGTAATTATGCAGGCAATTGAACCACTACAATTTTAGCTTACATAGGCAGAGTGAACACTGCTAAACACATGGAAACAAATTTGATTTAGATAGCAGCAGAAATAGTAAAGATATTTAGATCCAAAATGATGCAAATTGACAGGAATCAGCCAGTTGGAGCAAACTTTTATTTGACAAACTCTGACGGAGAATTTTCAGGATTTTCATTGGATGAGATTGATAGGGACATCGAAATAGCTATTGATGATAACAGTGAACGTGATGAGAATGATTTCAAATTTCATTAAGTGTTTTTTTAGGTTTTAAATTTTCAGTGAGAATTCTAAGGAAGAAAGGTAAATCATGAGCAAGGAAAATCTTTCAACAGTATTCACAGGAGGTTAAGTTTACAAATGAGATGACAAGTGGAATTTCTTTGTACATAAAATATAATTATTTCATTTGGTAATTATTGTGTGTGTAATCCTAATGGATTTTATGGATTAGTCATGGCAAGAAAAAGAAATTGATAAGTACATCATTTATTTTCACCTTTATGCACGAGTTTTATTTCTGCATATAGCATGAAATTTATACCATTATATACATAATTTTATTGAGATCTGTTGTGCCAAATTTCAGCCTAATTAAACGAATACAAATAAAATAATAAATTTACTGCAAGTAAACCCTCTGGAAAAATATGCAAGCCAAGTGCTGTCAGCAAGTCTCAGGAATACAGGCACTGAAAAAGACTAACACTGCTCTAGGTGATCTCTTCAAGTATGCTTTTGGGGACCGCCTAGCTATTTGGCTCAGGGGTTAATGAGTTAAGAGGTTAGTGTTAGAACTGGCTGTCCTGGTGTTTGGATAAGGTGACTGAATGGAACATGATACTACATATCTGTAGAAAGATGCCCAAGTGCTAGACATTGCTATAAACACTACAGATATCATAGTGATATGACTGAAATTTTATTAAAGCTACATTAAAAATCAAAAACACACACACAACCAAATGGGGATTATTTGAAGTCATTTATGACCCATGATATATATGGTGTAGTAATAACAAGACTTTCATGATGGCCATGCTTGACTAGACACTAGCATTTGTTTCATTCATTGCCAACAGACATCATAAGAAGTTTTCTCTGCCAATGTTGATAAGACCATCTACATTAGAGGAGAAAGCTACAATAAAATTTTCAAGATGGCCACCATGGCAGCCATACTTGATGTCAATTCACTACTATTTTTATTTAGAACCAACTAGATATTGTAAGAAGCCTTTGAGTGAAATCCTCATGGCAACAGGACCATCCAATAAGATAGAAAAGTAGCAAGAAGGTTTTCAAGAAGGTTGACCCCTGAGCATTCAGAATGGTACCATTTTCATTTATAACCAATCAGACCTTGCAACAAATGTGTTTGCAAAGTTTCATGGCAATCCTCTTCTGCTGCAGGATGCTAGTTGAAGGACAAAGAAAGATCAATTCATAAGCTCATCTGGTCAATGACCAAAAGAGCCAGAATTATCACAATTACTCTGTCAGTGATAATAATAAAAGCTATAAAAGGAGTCTATGGTCAGGACAGTCAAATCAAACGTCTAAGAAAATAACACTCCAGGTTACAAATACACATCTCTACTGCATGGGTGGGCCAGCTGTACCTAGCACAATTTCATTTGGAATACATCTAAGAAACTTTAAAAAGTGTTTTTGTGATCTGAGAAAAGCATACCTGGGAGGTGAGATACTTCATGATGGGTGTATCCTCTTTAACTTGTTTTGTCTTCTCCTCTTTCTTCCATGTGTTGTTCATTTTCAGTTTGACCATTGACACATCTGTTTTAATCTTCTCCAGGAGTGGAGTGCTCTCCCTTCGCTTTGCTGGTGAACTCTGCTGGAAGATGGATTCCTAAGAACAGCAAACAAGGAACATGCACATGCAAAGGTTAGTGAGTAAACATGCAAGGAAACATGCAATGTGCCTTCTATATCATTTTGAAATAGTAAGATCTGATGGTGTTCTGCAAGAAACATGCAGTGAAGTTACGTGGTCAAGTTAATTGTGCATGACTGCCATTTTCATCAATTCTAAATTGTTTCAAAATCATCACAAAAGAAGGCTACAAATTAAAAAAATTTAAATTTTAAATTTAAATTTTAAATACACTGAGAAGAGTTTTGTTACATCAAGAGGTTATACCATCACTCCAAATTCCAACTTTTCATGCTTGCATTATTATTACACCAAAAATTTGTGTGGCTTTCAAAATTTGCACAGAATCAATAATTCAGTACAGTCTCTATGAACTCATTATCCTCCTTAATAAAATAACCTGTCATCCTTTATTACCATGTCTCTCTTGTGGTGATAAAGTGATTCAGTATACCTCATACATGAAACTGTCTTATAATATGATGGTTGGGGTCCAAAATGTGCCAAAGAGTTATGAAATACATAATATATTATCAAGACAGTGTAATATATCATGCAATATCAAGATAAATCATTACATATTAGTAAATATTGGCTGTTTATCATCTTCACTATACAAGAACCTGTAAAAGGGAGGGGTTGTGGGAAAAACAATGGGCTTTATTGATGCAGTTATCAACTCAAATTAATGTATAATGAACAAGAAATTACTTAAAACAGTGAGTATGCCTTGATAGTTAATTTTGTCCCAGAAAACCATGGCAACAAATCTGATTTAAAAGAATTGGAAACTGAATAATGTGTCTAGTTAAAAAATGTGCACAAATTATAAAATTTTCTGTAAGATTCTATATCGACCCAAATGTTTAATTTTAGACTAATATATTTGTACTAACTTATGAAATGATGCAGAAACAACATATTATGCTGGACATGTTCAAATGAAGTTATATCTGACCGACAATAAAATGTCAAAATTTAACATCGGGAGTTTCTAATAAGAAACTTGTATTCAAGCTTGAAAAACACTTGAAACAAAATCTCTGCTGACATCATGATGTAATTGCGATGAATAGAGCAACTGGTGTGAACTGCCTCAACCAAGTTTGGAAGAAAAACATTTATTTAACTGGTAAAACAGCGATCTCCAGAACTCATTCTCTCAAGACATGAAAACAATTAAAAAATAGCCTTATAAAACATTTATTAATAGCTATTACTATGCTGTAACACAGGAACTAGCATGTTTAACTAGAAATACAAATCCCTCCACCATTACAACATACAGAGTTCAATTAGAGTATATGTAACCTTACCATGACAATGACAAGTGGCCTATCTAAATCTGCTACCTGAAACTAACAACATTTTAAAAAATAAAAATGGACTGAATAATATTTTATCTAAATTAATAGAGCCAAGTGATGACTTCTAAACATGCCTGAAAGGCATAATATAGGTATACAAGTTAACTTTACAAGTTAAGATGAATTTGGTGGGAGGTACATGTTTGTTGCTATGGCCAAAATTGCTCCTGACAAATTATCTTACAACAGTCAACATAATTTCTGGACCTCTGCTGTATTTTCATATACAAATAACCCATTCCACTTATTAAGGGACAGACATCTGGGGGTAGTCTGTATATCAAAGAACTGATTAATTTTCAGCTTCTTGTTCATTTATCACATGAAATTGGCTGACAACACATTAGGTGGATGTCAATTAATGTTTATAAAGCAACAACCATTTCCTATGAGAATAATGTTGATAATTTTCCAGTATGTATTAGGCAGGTAAATTAATTTATCAATTAACATCAGAAACATTTTTCAACAATGGTGTGTGTATGTGCGTGTGAGTGTGTACATGTGTGTGCTTGCGCATGCATATGTGTACCAGCAGATACAGGAGGCATCTCTGTAATTTGACTGTTAGAATTTACCTATAAATTGACTGTTAGAAGTTACAGGTAAACCACTGATTTCCCAGTACCCTTGGTTCCAAAGCTTTGCTGGATTAACAGTTTTGCCAGACCAACCATGGTCATGCATTGCCAATTAAATGCAATTTCATCTGCAACCACTCAAGACTGATGTGCTCATCAACTACAAGCTTCTGAAATTTGTCCACATACTTGGCAGCTCATTCGTGGTCTGCAGGCTGTTTTTCTCCACACACTTTTATGCATGGAAATTCTGTGACTCTTCTTGAACCTTTCAAGCCATCCTTCACTATAGTCACACTCATGTTCTACTTTAAGTTCTTTATGACACAACTGAGCCTGGTCCATTACCATCTTGCCAGACAAGTCCACTCCATTACTCCAACATTGTCAAAACCATTCTATCATCACTCAGCCATGCTCAGTACTCTTACCATCTTTAAGTTTTTCTAATGTTCATTTGCTTCTTGGAATCACTGACAGAATAGACTTTAAATATTTTGTACCTATTCTTCTTTATATTATAAACAGTTGATGAACCGATGCCATATGTGTCACAGCTTTCACACAAAAACACTACGGTCCAGTGTTTTCAGCAGTTATACTTTATCTTGTAACAATATTGACTGGTGTTTACACTTGACACGACCATTGACACATGAATCTTTCTTAGAAGCTATAACTGGGGTTAAATGTGGGTCAAATAAGTTAAGAACAAAACAGAAGTAGTGTAAACAATCCAAGTGAGTACATGTGTAGTAAACTAATTTGGCAGTGTTGGGATTTTCAAAAGCCCTCTCGTAATTTGATGGACCATCCTTTGCCTGGAAAATAGGTGGTTTATCCGTATCTGTAATTTGACCATTAGAAGTTATCTGTAATTTGACCATTAGAAGTTATCTGTAATTTGATCCTTATAATTTATCGGTAATTTGACTGTTAGAAGTTATCTGTAATTTGATCATAAGAATTTATCTGTAATTTTATAAAAGCTAGTGTTGCTAAATTACACTCATTTTCTACTGTAATCTGACCATTAAAAGCAAGTGTTACTAAATTACAAACTCATTTTCTGTAATTTGACAATTCAATGAAATAGTGTTACTAAATTACACTCATTTTCTACTGCAATATGACCTTTAGAAATAAAAGTGCTACTAAATTACAAACTCATTTTCTACTGTAATTTGACTATTAGAATCGAGTGTTACTAAATTACAAACTCATTTTCTGTAATTTGACCATTAGAAGCAAGTTATTAAATTACTACCCTCATTTTCTGTAATTTGACCATTCAAAGAAGTAGTGTTACTAAATTACAAACTCATTTTTGTAATTTGCCAATATGAAGAATGAGATTTACTAAATTATGAACTCATTTTCTGTTGTGATTTGCCCATTAAAAGCAAGTGTTACTAAATTACACTCATTTTCTGCTGTAATTTAACTATTAGAAGCAAGAGTGATATTAAATTCCAAACTCATTTTCTACTGTAATAGTGCTACTAAATCTACAAACTCATTTTCTACTGTAATTTGATCATTGGAAGCAAGAGTGCCATTAAATCTACAAGCATATTTTCTACAGCCTCTTAAGGGAATGCAGTTTACAAAGGTAAAAGCATTAACATCATCAAGACTTCTCCGAAAAAATGCTCAGTAAATTGCTATTTGCCACACATAAAACTGCTACATTCAAGGAAAATTGTGGGTCTATTTCACTACATGTTTTTGTGATACGTAACAAAAGGGCTATGTCAACCAAAGTGAAAGATTAAAATAGTCATACAAACTTGATTTTTCCTATGCTTGCCTTGTGCCTGACAAAATGTGGAGAATTTCATCAAATTCTTATTTTTTAAATACAATAATCTCCAAGTGTTACATTTTAAAATTAAGAAGTGATCTTGCAGTATTTCCTGTTTATATCTGACAAAAATACTATTACTGTCTCAAAAGCAAGATAACATAAAATTTCAATCTCTGAAAAAATTTTAAGAATTTTTTTAAAACAGGGACATGCACCCGATGTTCTTTATTACTGCCTGCATTTTGTTTACAAGTTACTACCTTAACAATAAGCAGGCCTTAAGGTGTTAAATACATATACAACACCCTGCATTATTCTTAATTTATCTTCATAAATATTAAAAAACATTGTATTGTATCAACCTTGCACAAAAATCCAAATGGTACCCAAAAAATTGAAGTAAAATAACACAAAATCTAAATTTATAAGTTTAACAGAACTTGGGCCTGGCCACACAATAACACAAAACATTTTTAACTCAAACTCCAATCCTAACTCAGACTTCATTAAAACTTTGACATTCAATTGGTCATATCTCTCACATAAGGCTGATCAGACATCAGAATAGAAAACAAGTCTGAGCATAAGAATATATTTATAACCTCAAAAACTAGCCTCAAGATTTAAGCCTAAGTTGGTTTGATAACCAGTCAGCTGACATACATTAGATTGTGAATGCAAATTCGTATACATATTAGGACTGTGAAGAGTAAAGAAAAACTTTTAGCATGAAATTGTTACACTGTCTGTAAATGCTAGTCCCATTTATCTGGACCATGTACATAAAATTTCTTTCTCGGCATAGAAAGCATGGGTGAAATGATACACATGTGCCATGTATTGATTCACAATACACAGCCCACAAGACAATACATTTTCGATACACATGAATTTTGATGGCCTTTCCATCTATAGAAGTTCTATCATTGGTAGGTGGTACCCTTTCATGTGATTACTAGTTGTATTTTCTGTATCAAGATTACAGACAGACATATCAATTTATATGCATTTTTTGTTCTTGACATGAAAATAAAAATAATTTAAAACAGGCTTATTGTTGTCAGTAATTTTTTTATTCGATATTCAAGGCCATTTAAGGCTACTGCATTTGATCAGATGCAGGACTAACTTTATCCACTAGACGAGTATTTTTTAATCAAATAAATATCTTTTACTTCTTCATTTTTTTCTTCTTCATCTTTATTCAGTCTATCTTAATCCCAATACAAACATATAGTTTTGTAACACAAGATCTCACAGGTCTAAATTGTTTGTGAAACAAAATGAAAACTGTATTCTAATTTTAAATTGTTGGCATTTTAATTTGAATTGATATTCTGCCTTTTGCAGATTTACTGAAAGGGAGATTGACCACCATGATGTCTATTGATGTCCATCTATCATGTACATTGGACTCTTATTTAACTCCATTTTCAGGATCAAAATCACCAATGGTAGTGCCATTAACAGTTTCCCCAGTTCCAATAATCTGATGTCATAACTTTAAAAAAAATTTTCATCATGACTATCATCAGCAAGTATCTGCCAAATGTGAATGCAGTCTGAAAAAGAACCAAACTGTGAATCAGCCATTTTGGGTAGCCCGTAATTTAATTGCACATTTATAAAACTTCAGTGATGCAAGGTTCAAACCACAATATAATGCTTGTTCCTGGCCAAAATGTGGCAGTCAAATTTAGTTCAACAACCATTCATGTCATGAAGAAGAGCCCAGATGAATAAATATTTGCCTACCTGAAAAACAGGTGTAGTGACAAGCAATACATTTACTGACATGACTAATGTGAAGAACGCTTGATGGGTGAATAGTCAAATAAAAATTATATACTATGCCAATTAAATGTGCACAACTTTCAATTAATATGTGGGAGTTCTCATATATCACAGCTTTAAGTGCTTGAATTTGTACAAATTTTGTGATCTGCATGTGCTGCAGTATCTCTGTATACATGCTTTACAGAACTAATTAATTGTCAACTTTTGCACCAAGTTTCTCTGTAGCTTTGCCAATATTTCCTTATTGTCAAGCAGCAAATAAGCTACCTCAGTGCTGATTGGTGGTTATTATTTACTATGGAGTGGAACAAACAATAACAACCAATGAGAATTCACTTATAATATTTTTCACTGCATGACAATAGTGCAGCTCACAACTCAACAAAGAAAATTTGCATAAAAATGTTTAATAAATGATGAGTAAAATACTTGATTTACCTGCCAAACACATTTGGAATGTCTCTATTATGCTGAAATAGCATAGACAATGGTGGGGAGGGTGCAGTATATACGAACAATTGTCACTTTGAGTTAATTTTGTAGAAGGTGAGTTAGTGTTATCAAGTCTTGCTTATTTTCACTAACGAAAATGAGTGCCTGTGCCTCAGATGAATTCTCAATATCAAGAACAAGAAGGCAAACAACTAATAATTATTGATGACTTACACACATTAACATTTTATTATATCGATCTTCCACCTCCATATCAATATGTGTATCGCTACAGCAAAAATATCAAGGCATTTCATCCCTAAGAGAAATGTCAAGTCATACACAATTAGTATTCTGCCCAGTTCCCTGCCCACTCCTAGGAACCAATGATTCATAACTTAGAAACTCCCATGACACATACATTTACATGACATTATAATAGAGTTAAATTTTAATGTCAGAATGGCTTAGTGCATTTGTCTTTATTCAACTGAACCACACCTGTGGAGTCTTACTACTTTGAGGAACTGTTATGGCTAAGTGGTTAAGATACTGAACCCATGAACAGATGGTTGCAGGTTCAATTCCCATCATCTGATCAGCTCGAATCCTCATTAATACATATTGATCTCGCAAATAATTGAACTCGTCTAAGACTCTAATGATCCAAGCTTACGTACCAAATCTGATATGAAATATGGTTGGTAAAGCATTTCATAACCAAGCAGATCAGATTATAAATATATGTGAATGTTATTCATAATTGAACTAACCTGAGATCTTGATGATTGACCACCATATGTGATTAAGATCTGATCACATGTGTTAATAAAAGATGAACTAATCATATGCAAGATCAAATGGTCATTATGTGCAGTTGTTGCTCACAATAAAACTCATCTGAGATCTAATTAGAAATATGGACTCATGAGCTAAACTAATCTGATGCATGGTTCATTCATTAATATGTGTGAATGACACTCATAATCAAACTCATCTGAGGTCTTGTATCAAAATGGATCAAAATCATATCTCAGATATGACCTGTAAGTGTCAACAAACTCAATCAAGAACACTCCATTAATACGCATGGATATGAAGCCTTGATGATTTAAGCTTACATGCAAAATCTGATCAGAAATGGAACCTTTGGAGTTTTCTCAAGCAAGTGTTGATTAAGGAATGATGGACAGCATATGCCGTTTTACCAGACAAGCCCAAAACATCTCATATTCAAATTAATGTGCAACTCAAAAGGCTGATTCGTGTCAGACCCCTCATCAATTAAAAGTCTGAATTGTTTCAGCTGATTCTAAGCTGATACAACATAAATATTACAAACTGCAAAAAGACCTAATCTGTGGGAAAATATTAAGGTCAAAAATTAAATTTAAATCAAGGTCAGAGGTCAGTTTAATAACAAAGTAATTATTATCATTATTTTTATAATTATTATTATCATTATTATTATTATTATTATTATTATTATTATTATTCCTACCACTACTCTTAACTCAATTACTTCATTTGACACTATTCTAAGAGACAATTGTAGACCTACCCTTCTTTTCAGTCTCTCTTTGAATTGATCAGGTTTCACATCCAATTTTTTCTCCGATTCATTCTTCTCACCCTCTTCTGTAGACTGATACACTTTTTTCAGCGCAATAACCAGTCGAGAACAGCTGCGACGCTGGCGCTCATAACAATTAGGATGGCAATAGTTTTGATGAGTGCAGATGAAGTTAGACATATTGGCAAGCTGAATAACAACCTGTGGAAAGAAAAACATAAATCTTTGATATCTGCATTACAAGCAAGTCATGCCTTGTTAAAAGAAGCTGAATAGAGCAAATTTGATAACTAACCATAATACAATAAATACAAATAAAATAACAATGACTGCAAAAATGATTAAACTGAATTGAAACAATACTATGTAAAATTTTGTTAATAACTAGCATTCTAAGCTGCATAATCCAAAATAGATATTACATATTATTTGTCTTTAACATCTGCCAATCTATTAATGCATACAAATATTCAAAAGTTCTGACCAATCTAAACACAGCTAGATTCAAACCACATTGCAATGGAATATGAACTGATTGTGTTTGGGTGATCTGAAAATGCAAACAAGTTACCAATGTAATTTTCAATCAAAAATATGTTACATATAGGCTTGTTCAAAAATAACAAAAGAAAAGAGTGAAGCCAATAAGCACAAATTTTTATTATTTCCATAGAAAATACAGTAAAACTATGAAAATGGACTTACAGTTTGTGAATATAGTCCAAAAATTATTCCTGGAATCTAATACTATAAATCCTATCAGTAAAATGTCTTAAATGAATCCAAGTTTGAATCCCAACAAAGTTCCAATATAAAAAATGATGACGTCAGATGAACCTGTTGTGTACTGTTGAATTTTATGAATCAAAAATAATATTCCAACTTTAGAATTCTGAAGAATTTCCACTAAATGTCTTTGTCCAAGAATTAGATGTAGAAAAGCACTTTTGTATGTTTTCCAGAGAATATAAATTATTAAATAGAAAAAAAAAAACAAGAAATTTAAAATCAAGTGGCAACAACACTAAAAACACATTGTGCTCTTAAAGGTGTTGTTTATGACTGATAAATCTACTAGAAAATGTCTGTTTTAACCCGAGATTTTAGATCAATTGGTGGTTCACATGATGGAGCTATGTGATTACTAATTTGCACAGTGCAGTAAAAGTAAATAAAATGCTATTTAGCACATAACCTAAAACAGCCCTATCTAAAAATCAGATTCTCACATTGGAAATAATAAAAAAAAGCTGTTTACAACATGGCCAACAATTGGACTGACATGACCTTGGTAATAACCAATCATTTTATCTTAGTGTTACAACTTCTCAGCTAAGGTGAGTTAAAAATAATAATAAAGCAATACTTTTGCATTCTAATCAGGTCAAAACAGAAAACTAAATTTTCTGGAAAAAAATATGTTTGTTTGTTTGTTGTTGGGCTTAACGCCATTTTTCAGCACACGATAGGCTATTCATGGCGGCCAGTAATAATGGTGGAGGAAGAAACCGGGAAATCACCAAAAAGAACCACCGACCCACGAGAAGCTACTGGCAAGCTTTCTCACATATCTACATTAGTCGAATCTTAAACTCGAACACACGCAGACAGAGGTGAGATGGCAGTGATCCATAACGGACAGCACTTTAGACAAATCGAGGCCCCAGAAAAAAGAAAAAAAAAAAGGAAAAAAATATCAATTTCAGTGAAAAAAGTTATCATTACAATAATGTAATGAAATAAAAACAAAAAGAAGGAAATTTAAAACTAACACACAAGTAATTATGATATATATATAACAAATATATGTAATTTTTGTGCAAACTTGAGTATTTTTTTTTAAATTTCTTTATATTTTCACCCTATAATTAAAACTTCTTCCCTAATCTTTAAATTACAGTTTTGTTAACTGCAATGCTAACAAATAGGAACTTGTTTTTCCAAGGGATCAATTGATAACAGAAAACAAACACTTGTGTATTGCAAGACAACCTGTCTAAATAAAACAGTCACACAGGAGATTACAGACAACACGATGATTACACAAGGCAAAGAGGTAGGTGTATCCTTTAAAAAAGCATTGAGAAAAAGAGGTATTTTTTTTACTCTTTCTGAGGCCCATGATACCAACAGTATTGCTCTTTACAACATTGCCATCATCACACATACACTAGGAGATTATTTAAAATTGCAACATCAAAGAAAATGATTTATCTATTCAATATAATACCTCCTTTACAATTCTTTGTTAATTAATGAAAAGGAAACTGAAAGTAAACATGTTTCATTTCTGTTAATTCCATGTGAATACACAACTATGCCAATACAATTGAGTATGAATATGGCTGTGTTATAATGATTCATTGCAATATGGAGAAATACAGAATAGTTTTGACAAAAATAAATTATTGGAGAAAAATATGAGTATTTAATAATGCACAATATTATGATCCCATTAAATTCATTTTAAAATTTAATTTAAGAAACACTGATAATCCATAATGACAAATTCATGAAAGAAAAAATGAAAAGCGTGATTCTAACACACCTGTAAATGATAAGTTTCTGAAAGGATAAACATCGAAAGTAAGGCAGTAAATTCAACATAATACTGTCCGAAACTTTGATTCTACTGTGTTACTATGAATCTCCCTGTGATAGGGTGCTGCAAAGAATGGCAGTTTTAACTGTTGCTTGACAAAATGATTTGAAGATAATGCTGAAAGTTTAATTGTGGTAAATTTAATATATTGACTGATCTGGCTGACATGTCACTAGAAAAAGTCAACTTATTACCATAAAAATATAATTAACAGCCTTCAGTCCTTTGAAACATTGCTATATCAGCTGCTAAATTTCATTAATAATCTTGTCTGCTCTGTTGCTTTTTATCCATACACATAATATTACCATAACCTTATTCTGTAAAAACATGGCTGGAAAAAAGATATATCTCAGCGTTGCGACAGAGAAATCTCATAGACTTGCAGCCTTTATATTTCTTGTCTCTGGTTGTCTCAAGCTGATTGTTTCCAGTCACACTATCAGAGTTTCATGACATGATAGTAAATTCTGATGCACTTTAATGTTGTAGTAATAATGTGAGAAAACAACACAAGTGTCTGCCAGTAAAGCAAGTAAAATATGTGACAAATTAAAACTAAAAATCTTTTCTATCCTCTATGTAAAGCAAATAGGAAGACAAATAATTACAGGTGATACTTTCTATTTACACCATAAATGAGTTCAAGAGGTTATGGCATAAATTAAAAGTAATTTTCCCATAGGATACTGGAACATTAGGGAAGTTCTTGGCCAAATTATACCTCCAAGTTTTCAAGTAATGATTATTTAAACATAATTTTCAGACAAATACATACATACATACATACATACATACATACATACATACATACATACATACATACATACATACATACATACATACATACATACATACATACATACATACATACATACATACATACATACATACATACATACATACATACATACATACATACATACATACATACATACATACATACATACATACATACACACACACATACATAATACATTACATACATACATACACACACACATACATAATACATTACATATACGAGTTGTGTATGAGTCAGAACACATAGCAAAACCAATGGCATAAAAGCCAGCACAGTGGCACAAATTGAATGTTATTTTTATAAATGGCATTAAAATTAAAACCCATAAATCAAATTTGATATATACTAAGTACCACCAGTAATGCAGGAGCTGATTCCATGACAAGGAAATCTCATTATTAGAGATAAAAGAGTTTACTTATGTTTCCCTGAATCTAGTATGAGGACAAATATAACCCCTCAGGCGAAATTTCCTAGTCTCAGTGTCAAACCAAAAGAGATACTGTTTGTCTTGCCAATATTCACTGATCAGACAAAGAGTATTCTACTCACTCTAAGCCATGGCATATTCTGGTACTTTTTCTCATCTTCAATATCTTGCTGTTCTTCAGCAGCTTCTTGCTGTTCCTCACTGCAGACAGCCATGGACTCTATGTCCTCCATACTGGGATCTGGTTCAGGGAATTTTTCCTGTGACATAAGTGATTGGCTGCTAACTTTTCGAGACCGGATGCTCCCTGTTCCATACAACTTGAAACCTGAGGCAAGATCAAGTGTATGAATAAACAAGCTTGGGCTATGACAGCAATGATAGACTGCTAACTCAAGGGAGATGAAGTTGATAAAGCCATCAGATATACATTTACAACATATTCATAGCAGAGACTTTGTTTGCATTAAAGAAGTAGTTTGAGCAATATATAAAGGGCTGCAACCTTGAGTGGAAAGAAGTAGTTTGGACAATATATAAAGGGCTGCAACCTTGAGTGGAAAGAAGTAGTTTGGGCAATATATAAAGGGCTGCAACCTTGAGTGGAATGAAAATCAGGATGCCAAAGGTAAAAATTCAGGATTTGGAGAAAACAAAGAGGATCAGTGTTTCCAACCATATATTTAAACAAAAAAAATGTCCAATATTCATCAAGCTTTACAATAAAGCCCCAGGTTTTAGTGTATTCCTTGTGGAATTTCTGCATCACTTTTGCTCTCACTGAAGGGGACAGACCCATTGTGAATCAAAAGGTATTAACCAAATGTTTACTGTTTTATGCCGATGATGAGAATGAGGATTTACAACAAAGTGTCAAAACACCGGTCATGCGGGATTTGCACAAAGCCAGCTGACTCCGAATATAGAATATTTCAAGTTCAGATTTGCTTGTCAGTCTCTCTATTTCACTATCAGATTTTAGCTCGATTTTAATTTTTTCAAGCATTTACAAAAATTTTAATGGGAGGATCTGAAAAATCTCAATTTTAGGATTTTTAAACAAAATTATGGATAAACTATAATAAATTAAGATAAGTGGCAGTCCTGTATATTGTGTTGACACACTATTTGTTGAAGCTGTTAAACAATTAGTCAAAACACTTCCACAAATTCCAAGTGCCACTGAAAAAGAAGATCAATCACAACATCTAACATCACATTCATGTGGAACACTTTAGGCTTATTGAATGTACCTTCATGTCTCAACCAGCTGCAACAACTGACCTAAATGTTGGAAGCACTCAGAGCCACTCAGACAAGAAATCCTGCTAAGAACATTTGGGTCCTACTTCAGTGTTATGATGTGTTCTATCTTTGTCTCAAAAGCTAAGAGTAATATAATGGGCAAAAACTCACTTAAAATCATTGCCACTATACTGGAAAACCTGGTTATATACCCAAATAATGTTGCTTCTAATATTTCAGTAGGCAGTGTTTTGAGAAAACAAAATGGCACACCAAAGACACTAACATAGCAGTTATTTATATCAGCTGGATTTCTTGCCTCAAGCAATTGGCCAATTCAACTGGCAGCTAATGCAGAAATACCAAAAGTTATCTAAATAACCCTTACAAAGTATGGTAAGAATGAAGACAATTTGGATCCAAATATCCATTGCAAAAGATGGTGAGACTGAAGACAATTTTGGAGAATCAAATCAACCAGAAATAAATTTAAAAACTTGCTGTTAACAAATGAATCCAGGTCTTCAAAGACAAAGAGACCAGTTAGGCTCACAAGTTTGAAAACACGGTACAGAACACAAAGTGAAAAAATATATACCTATGAAGATAATCTTATACTTCTCAATTAAAGTCTGTACATAAGTGATATAATAACTAAACTTATAAGAATTCAAATTAATGAGATCAATGTATCAAATTGATGTATATGACTGCATAATACACCAAATAACTGACGAATAATTTACAAAGCTTTATCATCAATATATAACTTAAAAAATTAGTAAAATAACATTAAAATTAAAATACTGCAAATACAAAACATACTTCCACCCTCTTGTTGACGGCGCAAACGGAAACTACGATTGTGCCGTAAACTTGTGTTGTGGCTTGATCCACGTCTGAGATGTTTCAGTAGTTTCTGACGACCCTGAGCTAATCTTCTTCCTGTGAACAATAATAATAATAATAATAATGATAATAATAATAATACTAATAATAATAATTATTATTATTATTATTATTATTATTATTATTATTATTATAATAATAATAATATTAATAATAATAATAATTATAATAATGATAATAATAATAATGATAGTAATAATGATAATAATAATAATGATGATAATAATAATGATAATAATAATAATAATGATAATAATAATAATAATAATAATAATAATAATAATAATAATAATAATAATAATAATAATAATAATAATGATAATAATAATAATAATAATGATAATAATAATAATGATGATAATAATAACAATAATGATAATAATAAAATAATGATAATAATATTGATAATAATGATGATAATAATAATAATAATAATGATAATAATAATAATCACCATCATCATAACCATCACTACTACAGTATAATAATGACTATTGTTATCAGTAATTGAATCAGCTGCAAGACAGATCTTTCATGTTTACAAAAACGCAAGTATAAAAAAAATCTCCTCTCCATTCTTGACTTGTATGAGCATTTCATTTTTTTATTTTTCTACTTTTTATGCCATCAGTTACTACTTAGTAAAATGTAGGAGTTTTCAAATGCAGAAAAAATTTAATTTAAACAGTTTCACTCTCATAAAATGATTCCTTACTACTGTAATATGCAAGTAGCATTCTCATTATATTTTTATGTAGCTGCTCAATTTCAAAAGTACCAGGTTGGGCCAATGTAGCAATGTAAACTGAACATAAGGTTACAGTCTTCTAAAGGAAGATTGCTACACTATTAAAATTTATAAAAGATGGTTTATGAGAACAGTGCTAAAATGTATGTGTACCTGTAGATTTGTGTCTAAATGTGAATGATCTACATGGAATGCTGGTATGAATATAAATCAAAATTTGTATGTCTGTGCTTATGTCCAACTCTCCTCCACTGGAGTACAAGGGAACCCAAAGAGGACTAAACTGTTGAGATTTAGTACTGTGCTACTGTTCAGTGATCAATGTTTTTATGTCTGTCTCTATCTGTTCTTCATAACCTACTAAGCCCCTTTTCTACAAGAGTGTGAGGGGATGCAATAAAGGTTGCACAACTGCATACAGATCATCCATCTATTACTCAAACCTACCTTTTCTCTCCTCAACTGGAGTGTGAGGGGGCCCCAGGGTGGGTTCAATTAATGAAATTGATGTGGTGCTACTGTTTGGGGACTCTGATTTCTCAGGCTGGACAGCAAAACTTATCTTCCTTTCACCAGGGCTTCCCATGGCTTGGGCTGTTGTAGACAGGATGGATAAAAATAATATTTAAAGTTAAAATATTGAAAATACTGATGGCATGGGGGTTTAGATTAACATAGACTAATAAAAAGGATCAAATAACCTGGCCAGGTCTTCCTTGGGTAGTTATATCAGAATGTTCAATTTCTTCTGCATGATATAGCTAACAAAGTGCTGAAGGCAACTAACAACTAACAAACGGACTCAAAGGGATGTACATACATTGTAAGATGTTTCATGTTTCTTTTTATAATCACAAATATCAACATGCCTCTAACAACTTCTGAATTTTACATTAGTTATCTCCCCTTATTTCTCAGCATAATAATAATAATACTGAGAAAAAATAAAAACAATTTGAAAGAAAAATGTTGAATTACCTTGTATGAGCATTTGTACTGAAATAATTCTGAATACTATAAAGAAGATGTAGAATTTTAGGGAAGTTACCACCAGAGTGTAATTGTCTCCTCTATTATTTAAAATTAGAGTAAGTCCCTTTAAACAGCTAGAATCGCTTCTTGACGAAAAGAGCAACAGAGCTAAATGTGGAAAAGTCTGGTATAGTTTTGGTGTTGTTCAGCATAGCAACACAATCAGGTTATTTAGTTCCATAATTATTGGAGAAAGACACTGCAGTATCCAACTCGGGTTGTTCCAATGTGAGAACTGAATCGGCACTTTCAGTCACATGTCTGGCATGCTAACCACCAATCTGATTAAAGTGAAGAGATCTCTGCTGTCCTACATGAAGATCTGACTATGACTACTTAGGGGGTCATGATCTGGTGACCTTTGAATTAGCCAATGGAAATGCAGCTTTCAAAAATCCGAAAGTGAATCAAATCATTCAGTACACATTTATGCTCTTCATAGATACAGCTCAGTCTCCAAACATGAAGATAAAAGACTTCATTTGATTGGCTAATAAAATTAGCAATTATGGTGATAACATTGGTTACCAAAACATGAACCCTAAGTGGTCGTTGTCAGATCTTCATGTACAAAAGTAGAGATCTGATTTTAATCAAGATTTGCTACCCACTGCCATGGCTCCTACCAAAATGCGATTTTTGTTTTGAAAATACAAACTATTATTAGTAACAAGCATGCAATAGTTCAGGAATGATAAATCACTCCAAGACAAAGCTACATTTGTACTGGCATAAGTCTCTTATAATAGATAAATCCTGCCAAAGAATAGCAGATTTATCAGCAGCAGTAGAATTGTGTCATATTTTTAATAATTCCACTCTTCATTTAGAACAATAGATACAGCAAAACTATGTAGTTACTTTTTTAATCTGGATTGTATACCTAAATAAAGGGGATCTGAACAGCAAGCCATTCAATATGCATAAAAGGGATCTGCAGGTTTTGAGCACCTTGATGAGGTTAGATATCACAACACTAGTAACTGTGAATATGTGGAGGGTCAACAAAGTCCTACTTTCTGGGGAAAGAATGCTGACATGACAATATTTTATATTCTTCTGGCAACCCAGACAGAAACTAAAAAAAATATAATTACAATATGTTAATCATTTTGAAACTAAACAGAGCTATATATATATATATATATATATATATATATATATATATATATATATATATATATATATATATATATATCCCTACATCTCAAAATTTACTCTGGCTATAAAGGGCACTGTAATGCTCATAGTTCACCTCTGCTGTCCAGAGTATATCCAAGGTTCCAACTCAGTTTGATATATCTTAAATAACATATCACATCAAGCAAGCAAGAGTTCATATAAGAACTGTTAGAATTTGTCAGACAAAATTTTACTAAAATAAATGATGTTAAAACTAAGGCATTTGATACCTGATGATGACTGTGGCAGTTCTACCAAATTTGACTCTGAGCTTTTATCGGAGTGACCTGGACTTCCGATCATTGAGCTCCATCTACGTGATGTCAAGTGCTTATCCCAGCCTGGTTCTTGTCTGCTTTTCTTGGTTCGAGGCAAATATTGGAAATTCTCTCTTAAGAAAATGGTGATCTCTTCCAAAACCAGGCAGCCAAGCATCTTCAAGGCATAAGGACATGCAGACCCTTCCTGGTTCACAGTGGCTATAAATACAATTTTTAAAATGGCTGTACAGTGAATGTATATATATATATATATATATATATATATATATATATATATATATATATATATATATATATATATATATATATATATATATATATATATATATATATATATATTTATATATAAAACCATGGCACCTATTAAAATGATTGCACATTTGTCTTTAATTCTTCTATAAGTTGGAGTCAATTCTGCAAGTTAGATCTGTCTGTAAAGGGGCGATTTGTCATCAGTGAGCAAGAGTTGCACGTTGGAAAAATAAACAAGCCAAATTGAACTGGTACCATAATGACAAGTCTTGGGACTGAAAGAGTGATTATTGTATTTTGTGTCCCAAGACTTTTATATACATGTAAAATTATAACATATTTGGTGTCATTAAACTAACACAAAACTTTCAAGACAAAATTGGCAAGATCGCCATACATCACATAAAAGTGACCAGCTTTTGTTCAATTATCATGCCAATAAACTGTTATAAAATATTATTATCATTTATTAGTATTGTTTTATGTTACTTATTTTACATGTGCATGTTATCGGATTTCTCCAATGTTAAATGAAACCAAGGTAAAAATAAAAACTTCCAAGGGCTACTTAGAATTTAACAAGCGACCTTTTACACAGCACTAACACAATGTTTATTACTCTATTGCCTATATTCTAGTAAAAATTTCTAAAAATATTTTATGCAGATTTTGATTTATTTACCATGTCTCTTTTGTCCAGATCACATTTTGAATATGTATCAATTGCAGTTTTATTGACTTTGTTGTTGTTGTTGTTGTTGTTGTCTTGGGGCTTAACGCCATTTTTTAGCACAGGATAGGCTTTACATGGCGGCCAGTATTAATTGTGGAGGAAGAAACCGGGAAATCCTCTGAAAGAACCACCAGCCCATGAGAAGCTAGTGGCAAGCTTTCTCACATATCCACATTCACCAAATCTTAGACTCAACCCACGATGACAGAGATAAGATGGCAGTGATCCGTAACAGAGAGGGCTTTAGACCACTCAGGGCCCCTTATTGACTTTGTTTCACATACTCAAGAGTTAACCTTTTTAGTTATATAAGCCATCTTACTATGTGATGCAATTTTAAAAGACGTATATAAAAATGTTTATAAATATATTATGCATATAACCAGCATATATTCATGTAAGTGTAATACATTCATTAGAGAATAACCATAATATAGGCTAAAATTCTGAATACAGAAGACTAGATGATCACTAAACCATATTATTTTGTGTTTCAGATTCACACAAAACCCTACATTTTCATAGATTATTCATTCCACTGAAATTATACACATATGAAATGGGTGAAATTAATAAAAAAGCAGATGAAAATTAAATCTATTTAGAAGGGTCTTTTTTCTCAAAACATTAATTTATGACTTTTCCATCTAATAACTCATAAGAACTTCTTAACAAACATGAAGTCTTTTTGTAAAAATAATTTTATGATCAATGAAAAACACAAAGCAAACAATGAAATAAAAAATGTCAAAGGTAGGCCACAACTTATAGTACTGTCATAATGACAGATGCTTATGTGAAGACTGAGCTTGAGCAATCTAACACTTTCATCATACAGTCTAGGAAATCTATTAATAAGTGTAATTTGTGCAGCATTATCACAGAGAGTTACAATAAGCACATTAGTTAACTAAATATATAACTCTGCTTTATAATGAACAATTATAAAATTTGTGGCTCAATCAAAAGACAGTCAAATAGGAAAATAAAGAGGATGGTGCCATTACCAACCAATGATTGATTGCTTCACATGCATTGGCACATAACTTAGGAATTCAGCTAAGGACTTTGATCTGACTTAAGAAAAAGACAAATATAAACCAAATCAAAACCTTTATTGCAAACAGTGTTTTACAACTTAACAAAAAATATTATACAAATAAGGTTTGTAAAGACCTGCATTAAAATGGAAGCAATATACTTGGAGGTAAAAAACTATGGTAAACAATACTGATGGGCAATATTTAACATTTTCAATTTATTAAAATCCAAATAAATGTAGATGTAGGTCTTGTGAAATTAATAATGCAATGAATGGAAAAACACTGTGCACATAAAATATACATTTCTGGATGAGAATAGGGACATGAAAACATAACTCTCTTTGAATTGATAGTATTTCATACATATATATATATATATATATATATATATATATATATATATATATATATATATATATATATATATATATATATATATATTTGTCTTGAGTTTCCAACATTATCTATGGGTGTTGCACTTTTGATGTTCCTTACTCATAGCTCTTTGAATTGATAGTATTTCATATATATATATATATATATATATATATATATATATATATATATATATATATATAAAATAAACTTCTTGAGTTTCCAACATTATGTACAATTCATAATTTTTAGTGTTGGTGTTGCACTTTTAATGCTCCTTACTCTCCTTAGGAGCCCTTTCCACAAATTGTTTTTTTTTCCCAATCATTATCGATTCTAATGTACCAAATTTCATTGATGATCTCAATTCTGTGTGGTTTTATTAATGAACTGCTTTTGTTCAAGCATACGAATAATCCTTTGTGATTTTACTGTCTGGAAAACATGAGTGAAATATATTTGTATTTTAATTTAGATGTATGGACTATGCAGTCTGAAAAAAAACAACTCTTTCTTATCTTCTTATCTTAAATGTAAAGTTTTCTCCTTTCTAGATGGTTCTACAAATCTAAACAAGATGGCACAATTGTCCTTCCAGTTCTGTTTTTTGTCTTTGCTGAAAAAAAATTCTGAGTACTCTGCCTTCCTATTCAACATGATTAGAAGTTGAATATTACAAAGATGAGATACAGTGACAACAGTAACTGTTTTCGAAATCCAATATGGTGGATAAAAAAGGCATGGTAGCCTCGATTTTGAATAAACCAATCATATTGCAGAACTGTATTCCTATATGCATGCAATACATTTCTATCAGAAAGGAGCAGAGTATCCATTCTAAACTGAAAATTGCAAAGAAATTTTTTACTATTTTTTTTCAAACTTAAAAAATATAATTTTGGCAAGAAAATGTACATCCATATTTAGGTCCAAAATACGGGACAAATACAGAAAAAAAATGGGACGGTTGGCAGCTATAATGTTCCCACTAAATTCAATGTTATTACAAATATTCAAGACATTTGGACAGATCTCAAAATACTGACAAAAGGTGTAATATAATAACAATAAATTATAAAAGTCAAATGAATACCTTCATCAAGAAAGTCCTCTACATCATCTTCAGCACGCAGCTGTTTGCGTTGCTGTTCATCGTGAACATCACTGATGATATTCACAATTTCAGTGTGCTCCTTAGCCAAAATGAACTCAAGCTGGTAGCCAAGATTCTGCAGTAAAAATATTCCTGTATGTGTATTGTCTGATATCTAAGGTGGATCAATTATTTTGGCATGTAGATACACACATACACATACAATAATGTTTACTATAAATTCTAATGTATAATCTCTTAACATTGCTATTAAGAAATGTTTTTACAAATCTGAATAGATATGTTTATATTCTTACTCAGCTATGGTCATAATTCATTCAAGATGCAAATAAATATATGTGGTGAGATGTCATTACTTAATGGGCTTACAGTTGAGCAAGATGTATCACACATCTTTTCAAAATCAGTTTTACTAATTAAGACCATGCAACACCAGATGAAGAGAAATCAGTTCTACTCTTTACAATTATATATCACCACATGCATAGTAATAAGAACTAAACTTTGTAATTATGCACCATCCCATGTGCAGTAGTCAGAAAACTAAACTTTGTAATTATGCACCATCCCATGTGCAGTAGTCAGAAAACTAAACTTTGTAATTATGCACCATCCCATGTGCAATAGTCAGAAAACTAAACTTTGTAATTATGCACCATCCCATGTGCAGTAGTCAGAAAACTAAACTTTGTAATTATGCACCATCCCATGTGCAGTAGTCAGAAAACTAAACTTTGTAATTATGCACCATCCCATGTGCAGTAGTCAGAAAACTAAACTTTGTAATTATGCACCATCCCATGTGCAATAGTCAGAAAACTAAACTTTGTAATTATGCACCATCCCATGTGCAGTAGTCAGAAAACTAAACTTTGTAATTATGCACCATCCCATGTGCAGTAGTCAGAAAACTAAACTTTGTAATTATGCACCATCCCATGTGCAGTAGTCAGACAACTAAACTTTGTAATTATGCACCATCCCATGTGCAATAGTCAGAAAACTAAACTTTGTAATTATGCACCATCCCATGTGCAGTAGTCCGAAAACTAAACTTTGTAATTATGCACCATCCCATGTGCAGTAGTCAGAAAACTAAACTTTGTAATTATGCACCATCCCTTGTGCAATAGTCAGAAAACTAAACTTTTTAATTATGCACCATCCCATGTGCAGTAGTCAGAAAACTAAACTTTGTAATTATGCACCATCCCATGTGCAATAGTCAAAAAACTAAACTTTGTAATTATGCACCATCCCATGTGCAGTAGTTAAAAAACTAAACTTTGTAATTATGCACCATCCCATGTGCAGTAGTCAGAAAACTAAACTTTGTAATTATGCACCATCCCATGTGCAATAGTCAAAAAACTAAACTTTGTAATTATGCACCATCCCATGTGCAGTAGTCAAAAAACTAAACTTTGTAATTATGCACCATCCCATGTGCAATAGTCAGAAAACTGAACTTTGTAATTATGCACCATCCCATGTGCAGTAGTCAGAAAACTAAACTTTGTAATTATGCACCATCCCATGTGCAGTAGTCAAAAAACTAAACTTTGTAATTATGCACCATCCCATGTGCAGTAGTCCGAAAACTAAACTTTGTAATTATGCACCATCCCATGTGCAGCAGTCAGAAAACTAAACTTTGTAATTATGCACCATCCCATGTGCAGTAGTCAGAAAACTAAACTTTGTAATTATGCACCATCCCATGTGCAATAGTCAGAAAACTAAACTTTGTAATTATGCACCATCCCATGTGCAATAGTCAGAAAACTAAACTTTGTAATTATGCACCATCCCATGTGCAATAGTCAGAAAACTAAACTTTGTAATTATGCACCATCCCCTGTGCAGTAGTCAGAAAACTAAACTTTGTAATTATGCACCATCCCCTGTGCAATAGTCAGGAAACTAAACTTTGTAATTATGCACCATCCCATGTGCAGTAGTCAGAAAACTAAACTTTGTAATTATGCACCATCCCATGTGCAATAGTCAGAAAACTGAACTTTGTAATTATGCACCATCCCATGTGCAGTAGTCAGAAAACTAAACTTTGTAATTATGCACCATCCCATGTGCAGTAGTCAGAAAACTAAACTTTATGATGATGTGCCACCATCTGTAATCAGAAATTATCTTTATGATGTGCTACCAGATGTATGGCATTATATTCTTATATCTACAATGATGTAACACCATATATATAGCAATCTACTCCACTCTAATGGGATGTGCTCAATTTAAATATATGCAGTGCCTAGTGAATGCTCATTATATATAAGAGGTGATCTGGTCACTCTGGAACTGAATTGTGTGAAAATAATACAAAATTCTAAGCTGCATCTATGGGTGACTAAGCCACACTGAATGTGTCTACCCCAAGTCCCAAGTGTGTTTTATTTTAATAGCTTTATAATGATATCCTACCAGATATGTTGTAATCAGCTCCATTCTTTGTGATGTACCACTAAATGAATAGCAATCTGTTTTACTCTTTGTGATGATGTACCACCAGAGAAAATCTTGGATGTTTTGAGGGAATGCATTTTACATAACAAATGTTGACCCTATATTTTGAGAATCGACATTTGTTATCTTTATCTTTTATTTATATACCTTTTAATAAATTTCAACAATTGTACCTTTCATCTTTTAGTGCTTCATTCATCCTTTTTAAACTTTTTTTTAATTGGTGCAATTTAGCCAATATTGTACTGATGTGCTGCTGCTTAACACTAATACATACCTCTGCCCAGGCATAGAACATTCTGCCAGCACTTTTCTGTAATGACAGCATGCGCCTGTACCCAGATGGCTGGCCTCTGCTCTGTAATGCTGCCACAGAACTACGGAAACTTGGCAAATTCAATCTCATCCAACTGGGCCAATCTCCCTGGTTACAACGATGGACAAAATGAGCACACTCCAACAGCAAACTTGCTCTGGCTATTACTGGAGCTTCCTACACAGAAAGAGAAAACATATGTATGGAATAATAATTTCTATAGATATACATGCTAATATAACTATATTTTTAATATTTTTAATGGTGCAAATCCAATATTTAATCCCATTAATTTGAAAGAGACCACTGCCATTAAAAGTCTCAGAAAAAACCTCACTGCTGAACAAACGGTTTTGATTTTGAATTGATTATGAAGAAATTGTTCCCTGCTTTGAGATAAATGGTAAACTGAGAGTACTACATACCATTTACTTTTATATGGTTGATCTCATCTTTGATATGGATGTTCAATATATCCATATTGCACCACCAGACTAACACAGTTTGCTAGATGCAATGGAACCCCACTCAAACTGTTCATACTTGTATTATGTACATAACAGTGGGCTAGATGCAATTGTACCCCATTAAAACTGTTCATTTATGCATTATCTACTTAACAGTGTGCTAGATGCAATGGAACCCCACCCAAACTGTTAATACTTGTATTATGTACATAACAGTGGGCTAGATGAAATTGTACCCCATTAAAACTGTTCATTTATGCATTATCTACCTAACAGTGTGCTAGATGCAATGGAACCCCACTCAAACTGTACATACATGTATTATGTACATAACAGTGTGCTAGATGCAATGGAACCCCACTCAAACTGTTCATACATGCATTATATACATAACAGTTTGCTAGATGCAATGGAACCAACCCAAACTGTTCATAGATGCATTATGTACACAACAGTGTGCTACATGCAATGGAACCCCACTCAATCTGTTCATACATGCATTATGTACATAACAGTGTGCTAGATGCAATGGAACCCCACTCAAACTGTTCATACATGTATTATGTACATAACTGTGTGCTAGATGCAATGGAACCCTGCCAAACTGTTCATAGATGCATTATGTACGTAACAGTGTGCTACATGCAATGGAACCCACTCAAACTGTTCATACATGTATTATGAACATAACAGTGTGCTAGATGCAATGGAACCCCACTCAAACTGTTCATACATGTATTATGTTCATAACAGTGTGCTAGATGCAATGGAACCCACTCAAACTGTTCATACATGTATTATGTTCATAACAGTGTGCTAGATGCAATGGAACCCCACTCAATCTGTTCATACATGTATTATGTACACAACAGTGTGCTAGATGCAATGGAACCACACTCAAACTGTTCATACATGTATTATGTTCATAACAGTGTGCTAGATGCAATGGAACCCACTCAAACTGTTCATACATGTATTATTTTCATAACAGTGTGCTAGATACAATGGAACCCACTCTGACTGTTCATAGACGTATTATGTACATAACAGTGGGCTAGATGCAATTGTACCCCATTAAAACTGTTCATTTATGCATTATCTACCTAACAGTGTGCTAGATGCAATGGAACCTCACTCGGACTGTTCATACTTGCTTAATGTACATAACAGTGTGCTAGATACAATGGAACCCACTCTGACTGTTCATAGACGTATTATGTACATAACAGTGGGCTAGATGCAATTGTACCCCATTAAAACTTTTCATTTATGCATTATCTACCTAACAGTGTGCTAGATGCAATGGAACCCCACTCAAAACTGTTCATACATGTATTATGTACATAACAGTGTGCTAGATGCAATGGAACCCCATTCAAACTGTTCATACTTGCATTATGTACATAACAGTGTGCTAGATGCCATGGAACCCCACTCAGACTGTTCATAGATGTATTATGTACATAACAGTGGGCTAGATGCAATTGTACCCCATTAAAACTGTTCATTTATGCATCATCTGCTTAACAGTGTGCTAGATGCAATGGTACCCCACTCAAACTGTATATACATGTATTATGTACACAACAGTGTGCTAGATGCAATGGAACCCCATTCAAACTGTTCATACATGTATTATGTACACAACAGTGTGCTAGTTGCAATGGAACTCCACCCAAACTGTTCATACATGTATTATGTACATAACAGTGTGCTACATGCAATGGAACCCCACTCAGACTGTTCATACTTACATTATCTACCAAATTGTGTGCTAGATGCAATGGAACCCCACTCGGACTGTTCATTTATGTATTATGGACATAACAGTATGCTAGATGCAATGGAACCCCACTCAAACTGTTCATTTATGAATTATGTACATAACAGTGTGCTAGATGCAATGGAACCCCACTCAAACTGTTCATTCATGTATTATGTACATAACAATGTGCTAGATGCAATGGAACCCCACTCCAACTGTTCATACATGTATTATGTACATAACAATGTGCTAGATGCAATGAAACCAACTCAAACTGTTCATACATGTATTATCTTCATAATAATGTAAAATGGAACTCACACGGAAACTTTTCATACATGCACTCTTAACATAATTGTCTTAAACTGAGTGGACATTTTTATTCGCAAGATCCATCAAGATTTTATTTCATCTTTCTGAATCATTTTCTGTGTAATATGCAAAGCTCTCACTGGGACTTCGGTGATAAATCTCGAATTAAAGTTCCTATCATCTCCAAAGTCATTGATCCATATATTCAGTAGAATCTGAATTTGATTTCTATCCCTTTTACCTGGCTCTAATAGTCACCATTTGTTATTTCAGTACAAGCTGAATGACACTGAGGAAAATTTGATGGTTTAAGAAGCAAGAATTCTGATAGTTTAGAAGAGCATTTCTTCAATGCAATAACTTTCAATGAACAACGAAATATGTTGCATTAAACATAGTACTTTACAAGCCCTGACATTAAGAGACACCCCAAAGCAATGAAATTCTGCAACTGCTGTTCTAATGATTTGTGCTCAGCTAATTTTAACAGAACACATTTATTTGATCCAGTAGCTTTTTGCTTCATTAGCTTACTTCAACTCACCTCAACCTCCTCCAAATTTCTCAACAGGTTTACACTAGATTAAAATCACCCATCTAATCTAGAAAAAAAAAAAAACCTGAAACAATGAATCAGAGAAAATACTATGCTTAGATATCTTCTATGTACTCACCAACTGTAACATGGCAGCCAAAAGCTGTGGGTCTGGCATTGAACCTGGCTGACAGCACTCCAACAGGAAGCTGAATCGGAACATGCCAGACTTGACAATGAATTTATCAACTAATCTTTTCTCTGGTTCAAGACTATGCTCAGCATCTACAGCATCACCAAACTCTGACTGATGATGCTTAGTATCTGCTGCAAAAAAAGGTTGAAATTTTCTCAGCATACCTGATGCGGCTTTGCTGTTCATATATTCAACAAAATCCAAAGTGCATCAACTTTAAATCACAATTTTTAGTATCATTAAATTTTTTTTAATTTTAATGCTGACATATTAGCAACGTAAAATTTTATCTTCACTGATTTATAGTATGGTTCTTGTTCTTTCATGTCTGTAGTAATGCTAGTCCTTCAACAACTCTAAATGGTTGTATGCCTTTTTTGACCATGCTGACTGGACACACTATAAGATAATGTTCAAGTAACAGAAATACCATGGGATAACCAGAGACCAATAAAATAAAATGGTCAAGTTATCTACCCTGCAGGGATGCTGCCAGGATTTCAGGATTTAATAAAAGTAAGTGTGTGTGTGTGTGTGTGTGTGTTTGTGTGTGTGTGTGTGTGTGTGAGATTTCCAATGGGGCAGTGGTGGCGGGAAGAATAGCCATTGTTAAATATCTCCCTAACACTTAAATATCTATACCTCTTTCATACTGTTCCACTCTGTTAAGGCTCTACTGAAATCAAAATACTCAAAAGAGATATCATCTCTAGTTGGTTTCAGAACATTCACTAGTCCCACCTTTCTCTTCACTAGTCTCATCTTACTTTTTACTGGTCCCAAAATGGTAATTACTTAATGATATTTGATGAAATGTATGTACTTAATCCATAGAGAAAACAAACAAAATAATAAACAACATAAATTATTTCTTAAAAGAATTTAATTTTCAAAAATATTGGCTGTTATACATTTAGCTTGTTCTTGTATATATGTTTTATCTGATGGATTTGAAAATATGTCCATGTATATGTCTGCCACCTGTACCACCACTAAGCCAGCAGTTGATAGATGTGTCTGGGTTAAAGTCCTTAAGCTATGGTTCATATGCAGATATGTTCATCTGGGTGAATTTCCTACCTGTGGCAGTTTTGGATATTGTTTGCAGTAACATTTTTCCTTTCGAGTCAATATATTCAAGCCAGGGATAACAATTAACCCAAAGTGGCTGAAAATTTCTCTCTCTTAGTAGTGTCATATTTGACATTTTTTGCCATCACGGATTGTTGGTTATGTCTCTTTGGAGAAACAGCTACCGCACACTCAGTGTCTGTCTTACGTTTGATCCGTCCATTTTCAAACAAATTTACCTTCTCCAAATTGCCGTTATTACCTTCCTTACGAAAATAGTTTATAACCTTCTCCAAATCGCCGTTATTAAATTCCTTACGAAAATAGTTTAACAAACTCATTTTATCCACAGAGTATTTATCAGCTTGCTTGATAACTACTTCTAAAGTGATCATAACATCAATTTTCTCTTTTAAATATGAACTAAAACCACTCATTAATTAGCGTACTTGTTTCACTTCAAACACAATATCGCACATGGAAGTTTATCTGTATAATCAATTATAAATTAAAAAATCATTACTGTAATTTATTCAGTTCATAAAGGAAAACGACACTGATGTTGGTAAAATACCTATCATTAATTTAATTACACTAACTCGCTGGATTAAAATCATAGTGCGTCACTCGTTATGATCTAGTCAAAGTTTTCTCTGACCCATGCAATCCCATTTTTGATATTTGGACATTTATGTTGGGGTGTAGGGTCAGAGTCCATTCCCTATCGAAAAGTTGGAATTCAACAACTCCATTTGGTGTCGGCATATGGTAGCCACATACTAACCAGCCTAGCAAACTTAAGCGACCTTTCATTGAGATATATCTGCATGAAATGGATAGGAATACGATTTATTTTCTAAGATATTGCGATTATAGTATTCGTTATAGCTTTAATCCACTGACTGACTAGCTGAAACAATAGCATTGATGAAATTTGACCTGGAACTCACCATTTGTATTCTGAGTCACCTGACTTCACAAATTTCATGACCCAAATGACAATGACTTCAGGGTTCAAATTGTCACGTGATATCAACAATTACCCATTTCTAATGTTGCTGTTGGAAAACAAATCAAACATATAAATGAAAGTCACGTAATATTTACAGCACTACTAATTGATCATACTGGCTTTCTTTTGTTTGACGTGTTCTGATTTGCCAATAATTTGGTCGCTTAGCGCAATATAGTCAAGCGATAACAGGATGTAAATGTATACACAAAGAGAGGCTAGAATCAAGTATTCAGTATGCACAGAGGGCATGATTGGCCAAATAAAGGTAGATATAATGATTAAAGCACGAAAATAAGGACTAGCCTGACATTTTTAAAAAGTGCTTGTCCCGGACTAGCAACTTGGAAAGTTTACTTGCCTGACTTTAAAAATGACTAGTCCAGGATGTCGGGCTATGAGATTTGCTCAGCCCTGAAATATATTATGTAAATTTGCTATATGATGGCAAAAACAAAAATATGCTGATGCAAAATTTACAAAACCGTTATACTGGAAAATTTGTTTAATCTAGTTTCATACTTACCAGTGCTAGACATCACTATAAACTGTCACATAGCAGATAGAATAGCAATATGACTGAAAAAAATTTAAAAATCTAAATCACACACAAATCATACTTACCATCAATACTGTCCCGTTTTGACATCCTTTTTCCCAAGTGCTTAAGACCACCTTCAATTCTCTTTCTAGCACTAAGAAAGGTCAAGGTTGCATGACTAGCTGTCTTGAATGACATTTTGCCTTTGGGTCGTGTGGAGTGGAACTGAGTGTCACTGCGACTCTCCCTACGATCCAGACTGGCAGTCGTCTCACTAGGGGAATCTTCTTCATGATCTGATTTTGGAAATTTCTTCCAACCTGAAGTGAAAAATTTGGTGATTCTGTGATGTATTCTTTCACTGAAAACAAATAGCTATTCCTAGCTGCACAAAACTACTTTTAAAAAAACTTAGTGGCATAATTGTTTGCATCAAAATGAATTTAATTTCAGTCAATTAATGAAATATACATGAAGCCCACAAGCATAATACTGTTTTACATGTGCACACAAAGATTCAATAGTTGCCCTGTAGGTAGCTTATAATTCCCAAACAGTTAATATCATTTACCTCATATGAATTCTTGTCATTAGAATGATCTGGTTTGGTGTTGCATGCCTCTGCAACACAACCTGCTAGTCAGTACTTACACAATTTGCCTCCAGACATACCATGATGGTAGGTTTTGAACCAACAAAGCTTCAGTTACACGTTCAGCAGGGAAACCACTATGCCACAGTAGTTTCTGCCTCTTATGACATGCAGGACAGCATTTTATATATTCTATGTAGCCACTAGAAAACAATTTTAAAGACAACTGTCTGATAAAAGATTAAAATTCTAAGATGACTGTCTGATAAAGAGATTTAAATTTATGAAAGGATTTTATGGCATAATATAAAATGGATTGTCAAATAAATGAAGTTAGACAAAATGAAACTTGATTACATTTTTATCAACCTTCCCACAAGCATTGAGGTAACTTTTTTGACTCAAAATTGACTCCCGAACATACAATAGGCTTTTAACCCTGAAAAATAATCAAAGGACTGAAGGCGCTAATGGTTTGAAACGATTTATAAAACATGAGAAGAAATAAAAACTCAATAATTGCTATTCACCACCCAGCATACTCTCATCAATATGCTACTTTAATCCTTTCATCACTGCAGACCGGAAAAACGGTCAGGGGGAAGTAAGTCCATAAACACTATGGACCGACTTTTCAGTCTGGGGCAGTGTTCTTCTTTAACATTATAGTACCCAACTAAATAACTTTCGGGGTACCTCTAATAACTTCCATCTTGTAATGTAGATGTTATATTTGGATGATCTCGTGAGTTTAGCTTGTATACAACTAGAAATATCGAACAAAGTACAAACTTTTAATGTGTTTTCCGAATGCTGAAATTTGTATCCAAAATGGCGGCGTTTGAAGATATTTAAAAGAGTTATTGAAGGATTTTAATAATTTCGACCTGGTAAATTTGGATGAAAATGAAAGAAGACATATGGAGAGACAATGGAATGCTTTTGTGGGTGACAGTGATTACGATGAAGAGGACTTTGAAGGTTTTGAACCAGAGGAATTGTACGCTCTATGTGGTTTTGTTTGGACGAAGCTGGAAAACCAAAGAGATTTGTTTCAGTTTTTTGACAGAATTGGGCACACCCGAGTGTTAGATGGCTCCAGGAAAGCTTCGGAATATTTTCAAATATTCTATTCAGATGAAGTTTTTGGAAAAATTGTCCATTTAACGAACTTCAATGAGATGATCAAACATGGCAGAGCGATATAGGTATGTGGACAGATCTCACCTTGGAGATCATTTTGGTTCATTTTATAGAATTTTATATATTATGGACACCATGAAAGAAAGACTTGTGTTGCTACTGTGATTATTCATTAGTACATCTAGGGTCAATTGAACAAGTTTTGAGAACTTTCTATGTTTTCAAAGAGGTAATAAAATAATTACTTGTATTTTACCTGTTGTCTTACTTGTTTTTACTGCATTTTAACAGTTCTAATAGATATGCACATTTTATTGAATTAGTCATAAAATATGATTTTTAACCTTGATTTTGACACCTAATCCAGCCAGATATCTTTAACATTGGCAAAGTTATGTTGTTTCAAAGTCCACAAGTCATTTTGCTTTACAACTCCAAAGTTACTTAGTGTTGAGGACTCTATGCCTACAAAGTTACATAGTGATGAAAGGGTTAAGTAGTTTTTATAACATCACTACAAACTTTCTTTTGTTTATATCACATTTTAACATTTTAAACATTTGAAGAATTGTTGTGGTGGTTTATTTTAAAAAGCATTTTCTACAATCATTTTAAAAAGCATTTTCTACAATCATTGTTGTTACTGTGGATTTAATGCCATTTTTCATAATTGGCTATATCATTCAAAGTGACCAGTACTTAATCAAGTTAATGAACTGAACAGTAAAGGTGTCAGTAGGTACCTGGGTACACACCTGTTTAAAATTACCCAGGTAACAAAATTAGCTATAGGTACATGTATAGTTCATGTACAAGCAAAATAAAAATGTTTCTAAGTGACATCAGGAGCAAGCAAGTCACAGAATAAGGAGAACAGTTCAAGGCTCATGTCATGTGACAATGATTCATCGTAGACCTCTATCTACTGATCTCATATTTTTGACCATATGTCAAACAGTTTCCTTACTTTCTATTTATAGTAACACTGTACATGACACTTTTGTAAGAAAATTAATGGGTTTCTTGAATCTAAACAATGTGTCACAGATTTGTTATAGTTTAATACACACTTAAGTAACAGACCAGTCTATATAGAAAAAAATGGTGCCAAAAATATTAACTGAAACAGGTTTTGTTGATGTGACTCATGGATGTTATCAACCCTTAAAAGTCCCACTCGCAAGATCACATAATGCAAGTGGAAAAATGTCATTTGTGACCTCAGAAAATGGTGTGGTGTTTATTTTTAACGCAGTGTGGCAGTTTATAGTTATGTCTAGCACTGGAGCATCATGCTGCAGACATGTAGCATGAAGTCCCAACCAGTCACATTATCCTGACACCAGGCTGACCAGTCCTAACTCTAACCTCTTAATGCTGAGCATCAAGCGAGGAAGCTGTTAGTACCATTTTTGTAAGTCTTTGGTATGACTCAACCGGGAATCGAACCCACGACCTCTCGCATCTGAGGCGGATGTTCTAACCTCAGAAAATAATAAGTAGGCTAACAAACAGCAATAACTTTCACCCAAAAAAATCACCATTTTCTATCAACTTTTTAAAAAAATAATTTATTTACTGACAATCAATTTGATTAGTGTTTTCAGTTTAGATGCTAGTCGGCAGAATTGTCAAGAACAGAATTAGACTAACAATAATAATGTTATACGTCCTGAATGTGTACCATGTGCAGGCAAGAGATGTGCATAGAGGCATATTCGGCACATACATACCCACCACTTTTGGCATATTGTCAACTGCACATATGCATCAAAGTAACTCAGCAATATTTGGGTCAGTTCGAATTCAGAAGAGTCGATTGCATCAGCAGCAAATACCCTGTCATATTTAGACATCACGTGGGTATTATGTGCTGTGTGTTAGTTTCCACATGCTTTGTTTTAAGTTCATACTTTTCTATTTTGTGTTCACAGTGTCTTTAATTTGTCCCAATTTTTGCTGGGTATCCTGTGTTTGGATTATTAATTATTATTTGCAGTGATATTTAATACAGCTATTTTAAAAAGAATCAAATAATTGGTACTTCATGGCTCCAGGAAAATGTCACAAGGGTGGACATAAGTGCAAGCTTGCAGTGGCTGATTTCTAGGTTAGGTAAAATGATTTTATAAAAACTGCAATTATGATGTTACAAAAAGTATTTATTATTATTAAATCAAAGATAAATATGTAATGTCAGTTTGTTTGGTTCATTTGAACCTATTATATATTTGATGTTGACAGCTGTCATTGTCCTCTCCAGTCCCTCCCCATTGTTGGCATTATTTGGCTAGCAAGTTGTCATAACAAATTGTGAGTTACTCATAGCTACAATTTTTTAAGTCTGGTTGTTACATGACTAAAAAATATTAGAAGTAGGGGATTTTGTTAAACTGAAGAACATGTTGCCTCAGAAAAAGTATAAATTGATAGCACTTTACAAATTTTGAAAGAGGAATTCTTCAGTGATTTTAATACAGCATTCAGAATTTGTGGACTTGACTTAATGATGATTCAGTAAAAGTTAAAATTTAATGTAAACTAGTTAAAGTGAATGTTGTGTATCATAATTTATCATTTTGTTTTGTGTCTATATTCTTGTACACACCAAATGGAGTCAACCAATTTGTGATAAGAACTTTAATTAACTGCAGATCCAGGTTAAGTAGCAATAATAAATGTACATTTTCATACGTTTTCTGTAATTATGGCATGTAAGACACAGATTACTATTTTAAGCTCAGATTGCTTATTTTTGCCACTCATATTAGTAGTAATTACACTTATAAGTCTTTTTGGTTTGTGGCTGACATGTATAAACCTAGAACAAACCAGTTCAGGTTCACACTTAAGATAATTTCCAATTTGATTGGGTACCCAATTATAACAATTGATGGGTACCTGGATGACTTTTTCTAAAAGTCTGACATCTTTACTGAATAGCATTACTATAAACATGTGGTTCTGGACTATTTACATGAAAGAAAGGACTTACAAGTTAACAGAGGCTTTAGAAAAAGAAAAAAAATATTCAAACAGACTTTCTGGACTAATAAGGGACTAACCTTCCTGGATTGTATGACCCTGTTAAACTGTAATTAAATGTGTGTGGCCTATTATAGGATTTTCAATGATCTTAGGATGAAGGATCTTGGATTCATCAAAAATAATTTTAAATAATAAAACTCATCAAATTGAGTGCTGATATCTTTACACACAGGGACATTTAGGGAATTGTCAGTTGGTTTTTAATGGCACTTTCAAAACCTTATTAGCTTTGTTGAGGAAAATAAAATTAAGTGCCTTACAGAATCAATATGATCCATGAACTTGAGAGTAAATCATGGTCAGTGAAATTGCGTCTTGACAATTGGCAGACTTGAGTAACTTATATGAATTATAGAAAATATATGATCCATTTACTTCAAATACATGAGCCCTTAATGGCCAAGTGGTCTAAAGCGTTCACCATTATGGATCACTGCCATCTCACCTCTGTCTGCAGGGATTCGAATCTTGGGCTCGGCCAATGTGGGTATGTGAGAAAGCTTGCTGGCAGCTTATGGGTTGGTGTTTCTTTCCAGGGTTTTGCCGGGTTGTTCCTCGACCATTTATACTGGCCAACATGTATAGCCTATCTTGTGCTGAAAAATGACGTTAAACCCTATAATGACAAGAACAACAACAACTTGGAATAAATAGAGTTTAATGAAATTTGGCAGTCTATAAGAAGGACTTGAGTCACTTATGGTGAACATGGAGTACATCTAGGTCAATGAAATTTTTTATTGTATGTGAGGGACTTGAGGGACTTAAAGGAATTACAGATTCTTGTACTTGAAATACACCTAGGTCAATGAAATTTGTCACTGAATGTAAGAGACTTGACTGACTTAAAGGAATTACTGATTCTTGTACTTGAAATACACCTTGATCAATGAAATTTGTCATTGTATGTGAGAGACTTGAGACACTTAAAGGATTTACTGATCCAAGTAATGCAATACACCTACATTAATAAAATTAATCAGTGTATACAAGAGACTTTAGTGACTTAAAAATATTACTAATCCATGAACTTGGAGTACAGGTAGGTAAATGAAACTTGTCAGTGTATGTGGGGGGAGGAGGGATTTAGTGAATGAAAGAAATTACTAATCCTTGTGTTTGGAGTATGCCAAGGTCAATGAAATTTGTCAGTGTATATGATTTACTTAAAGTTCTATCATTTTAATTTTACTATAAAGTTACTGTAAAAATATTGGGATTTTGAGCTCAGGTTTTGGTTTATTGCTCAAAATGTTTTAAGAATAAAGGGCCAGAACTCAAGGTCAATCCAAGAAGTTTTACTTACTGTTATGGTAATATTACCTATATGAAACTTGCTAAACTTTCTCTTTGGAGTTGCAGTGTTGGAAGAAGACTCATCTTCATTTGCAGACAGACTTGCACGGGGACTGTGTTTTCCAAACATTTCATCCAGAACTTCTGAGTCACTTGCTGCATTGTACTGACTTGCAGTCAAAGACTAAGAGGACAAAGAAAGTAAAATATTTACTACACAGATATTTAACACCTGAGATAAACATTTGATTTCAGTAGTATGGATGTTAATTATGGTCTTCTAATGGGACTATATTTCCAAAATGCAAACATCAGTCAAAAGTACACTCAATAATATTCATTTTTCTCTTTGCTTAAAAAACTATCACACCTGCATTACATTATTTTATCCATTAAATTTTTCTATCCTTAAGTTAGAAAAAAATTTGGGGAGAAGAAAAGTATTAAACTTGTGAATTTATTTGTTAACAACACTGTGAACTAATTTATTTTCAAGATAGCAAATTTTTTAATAAATTATATTTTTCCAAGAGTACTTATTCAAACACATTATGTAAGGAATACTAGACTGCCATCTTGCAAATCCACCCCTTCGAAAAAAAGAAAAACATCTTGTCTGTCCATCTAATATAGACAAAGGCCAATTTCCTTCCCTTGCCACCACCAGGCGTCACTAGCTTTTTGTTGAGTGATATACTACATGGATATTCACAATTCATAGTGGTATGGAGGGTTTTAATTAATGTGATTGGTTAAATATTCTCGGAGAAACATAATTTACTTAACAATTTTGCTTTCTATTCAAATATGATTTCCAACTGCATTATGTAACAAAAATATGTAAAGGGAGGGAATGCTAAGCATCCAACCTCTATCACATGCATTCTTCTAGGGAATAATGGTCTCTTCCCCATATGAACAATAACCCATTCTCCTAATTACAAAAAAAACACAGCTGAGGGCCACTTGACCAGTGACCCTTACATTAAAAAGTTTAGTTAATAAGATGAATATTGAAATCTAAACTAAAATATTGCACTAGCAAATCCAGCAAAGTTAACAAGCTGCATTTATTGACAATCTGTGCTGCCACTACCGAACCTACCAGATTCAAGGTTTGCCTCAGCGATGCTAAATCTCCAAGATAAAAACTCAAGAAGGTTGACTCTGCATGCTGCATGAAGCCAACAGCTTCTATTATATGTTGCATTGAAACTTTACATTCTAACGTGAGGCTCACAGAGATGCCTAAAATCTCATGAGTGGTACTCTTCATGATGCTCAGAGATGCCTAAAATCTCATGAAAGGTACTCTTCATGAGGCTCACAGAGATGCCTAAAATCTCATGAGTGGTACTCTTTATGAGGCTCACAGAGATGCCTCAAATCTCATGAGTGGTACTCTTCACAAGGCTCGCAGAGATGCCTCAAATCTCATGAGTGGTACTCTTCATGAGGCTCACAGAGATGCCTCAAATCTCGAGTGGTACTATTCACAAGGCTTGCAGAGATGCCTCAAATCTCATGAGTGGTACTCTTCACAAGGCTCTCAGAGATGCCTCAAATCTCATGAGTGGTACTCTTCATGAGGCTCACAGAGATGCCTCAAATCTCATGAGTGGTACTCTTCATGAGGCTCACAGAGATGCCTCAAATCTCATGAGTGGTACTCTTCACAAGGCTCTCAGAGATGCCTCAAATCTAATGAGTGGTACTCTTCATGAGGCTCACAGAGATGCCTCAAATCTCATGAGTGGTACTCTTCACAAGGCTCTCAGAGATGCCTCAAATCTAATGAGTGGTACTCTTTATGAGGGTCACAGAGATGCCTCAAATCTCATGAGTGGTACTCTTCACAAGGCTCTCAGAGATGCCTCAAATCTAATGAGTGGTACTCTTCATGAGGCTCACAGAGATGCCTCAAATCTAATGAGTGGTACTCTTCATGAGGCTCACAGAGATGCCTCAAATCTCATGAGTGGTACTCTTCACAAGGCTCTCAGAGATGCTTCAAATCTAATAAGTGGTACTCTTCATGAGGCTCACAGAGATGCCTCAAATCTCATGAGTGGTACTCTTCACAAGGCTCGCAGAGATGCCTTAAATCTAATGAGTGTTACTCTTCATGAGGCTCACAGAGATGCCTCAACTCTAATGAGTGGTACTCTTCATGAGGCTCACAGAGATGCCTCAAATCTCATGAGTGGTACTCTTCATGAGGCTCACAGAGATGCCTCAAATCTCATGAGTGGTACTCTTCATGAGGCTCGCAGAGATGCCTCAAAGCTCATAAGTGGTACTTTTCACGAGACTACTCTGATCTTGTGAGATGTTAGAGTACGCCAAGTATATAACCCACTTCAGCTATGAAGCAAGGGCTTGAGGGGTGATATCCTGTTTCCTGGCTTTCACTAGATAGAAGACATGTTTGTTCATGATATGTTTCTGTGCATTTCAAGTAGTGCATGAGACAATAAACAGGATCTCACATGGCTGCTGCTCTTGCCCATTGGAAGAGAGCAAGAAATTGACATCTGTTTGGGTAATGAACCTATTATGGGCTACAGAGCATGGTTGTGACAAGAGGACAACCAAACCATCCAATCTGAACTGAAGATAGATCTGGACAACTGAAGGGTGTGTAGTTCACTTACCCTGCATGAGGTAGCTAAAGCTATAAGGAAACATGTCTTGAATGATCTGTGAGCCTCATGAAGAGTACCACTTGCATGATTGTAACTTTGGCAAAGTGTGGGCTTGAGGCTTGAATTTATTCTAATCAAGCCATGTTAAAACCCAGGATAGGTTATGTTTTGGAAATGGAGCGAGGGATTTGGTCTATCGAGATCAAAATTGTCTAAGATCAGACAGGACTTTAAATGGACTGAGGATGCAGGTCACAAAACCTTTTTTGTTCTGATATTATTTTTGAAAGAAGCATCCCACAATCATATTTATTGTGGCATCACATTTCTTCAACACCCCCTCCACCTCATCACACTTTATCACAAAAGTTTGACCCTCTCCCACCATCACTACATGACATCATGTGAATGACCCTATTTTCATTCTCTTATTTCAATTATGCCCTCCATAAGTCAGTATGCATATTTGCATTTAATAATGGTTTTAAGGAATACTTTATATTCAAGTAGAAAATTTTATGAGTTCTCTCTCAATTATAAACACATTCATATGCAGTGTAATTTGGCAATATGACTTAAAAATAGAGCAAGAGAAGCAATACACTGTAATGAATTTTAAATGAATAGCTAGATTGCAGTGTTGTAATTGCAAGTTATTACAAATGATTAATCAACTACCCTTAAGAATTCACCTTTTTACTTTTTGAGAGTTCATTATAAAAGGGCATTTGAAAAGATTTCTAAACTTGTTTAAAACATCCCCTGTACCCTGTACCATGTATATGAAAGCAAATTCACGTCTTTCAAATCATACTGTTCATCCTAATTTCCTTATTACCAATAAAATGTTACTGTTACTGTTCATAGACAACACAATGAAGAATTAAAGTCAGTATTTGACTTAACAAACCCTTTTGTCAACACAATCAACTCAGCCAATATGCAAGCACATCTATTTTTAGAATGAGGGGTTTTCTTAATGTAACAATAACTTACTTTTTAGCTTTGTAACAACAGTCCATTGATAGGATTACAAATATAGGGTTTTATTATTTATCTACATACTTAGTGTAACATTAGACATTGGTTATATAGTAGTTGCTTCTTTGATTGTTTCTTCATATTTTAAAGTTAAATCTTCAATAGTGTAATATTTAGACTCTGCTTTCTATGAATTGTATATTTTCCTAATATATCTGTCCAATCATTTACAAAAAAGACAATCTAATAAAGTGGTTCTTCCCAGACACAGGAATGTTTGCCTCTTTTTCCCAGTGGCAGGTTCACTTACAGTTCCAAACTTAATTTTTATGAAGAAAATAATGTACATGCAGCAGTTAAAATGTTACCAATTCTATTCTTAAAACACAAATTGCTATTTACATAAGTTTAAGTTTTGAAACATAAGTTTGTATGTTTTTATCATCAAAAGATAACTTACAGAAATTAGGCAGTGATAGGTAATAACTTACTTAGGGGGGTTTGGTTATGGTCAATTAGCTATCAAAACTCGTGCCTTTGAATGTACAATAGTTTGTTTGTCAGAAGAATTGATATCAACACCAACTATCCCATAGCTTGAAGCCTATATTTCACCTTGAGTTGTAACATAACACTGGAACTAACCTGGCCAAGGCAAAGGAGTATCTAAAAAAAAGATGGTCATTCAATATTCCTCTAAAACAAAATCACAGGACAATTGTTTTCACTTTCCAAACATAGGGCAAAGGTTACATTATTTAGGCAACTTAGTTGACCACTTTGCCTGATAGCGTGACCCCTGTTATTGGCTTTTTAATATGAGATCATTGTTTATTGGGATTTTAAGTTAAGATCATTATTAAGATTTTTGTCTGAGATCAGTGTAAATGGGATTTTAATCTGAGATCATTGTTATTTTGAGATTATTGGGATTTTATTCTGAGATAAATGTTTATTGGAATTTTAATTTGGAATCATTGTTTATTTGGATTATATCTGAGATCATTGCTTACTGGGATTTAATTTGAGACCTGAAGCAACCAAGAAATCCATAAAATTTGTTACCCAATAAGAAATAATAAGTAAAAATATTCTGAATTAAAATCTCATATAAAAATAATGAGGAAAAGATAGCTTTTATTTATATATATATATATATATATATATATATATATATATATATATATATATATATATATATATATATATCATAAGGTAATAACTATATTTAAAAAATGTGGATTAAAGTGTATCTAACATACTTTCTACACACAAGTGATAAATTTTTGACAAGTTTCGCTAAGTTATATTTTAAGGAAAAACTATGATGCCAAATAGCACAAGTCAAACAACAATCAAGCAAACAGTATCATGCTAATGTGCTGCATTTAATGAATTTGCAAATTTAGATCACAATGATATAGAAAGAATTAGTGTAATAAATTACCTTTTTCAGCTTCTTCCTGAACAATGAGCGTCGAGACTTGCCATACTCACGAGGGTCACTGTAAATGACATTACTGAAAGGCAATTTAACCTGATCCTTCTCATCTCCACTCTCTGATGTCACAGATGTTGTACGACTGAAAATATTAATAAAACATAACCAAGATAATGAACAGAATTTATTCAATTTGAAATAAATATTTCCAATTCAGTATTTCAACTAAATCTATAAATGAAGAAAACACCCAATCTTATATCAGATATTATGTAGTTTTGAGAGAGTGATGTATGTAAGGTGAAGTTGTTTGCATTTTAAACATGCACAGTGTAGAGAATGTTGGCATACCTATATACTACTTTCATGTAATGTGGTTGAAATTTCTTTGGATATAATACTTTTGGAAATTTTAAATGATCTTAGGACACTGTTAACTAAAATGACTGCTCCCTTGTGCTCCAAAAAATCAACCTAAATTTGTCTAAAGTACACTATTCTTGGCAGCTATTAAAATATGGAAAATGAATTTTGACAAACTAGATAATACCAGCTTCTAAAAGTGCAATGACTGAATTACCAAATATGTAAAATGTAAAAAAAAGTTATTGGCTCTTTTTTTTACAATTTACCTCTGAAGTTCGAGAAGTGAAAATGAGCAAGTAGAGCTAGCACATTTTTTAAAGGTGCACATCTGGAGTAAGGCCAAGCTGTATACTCTCTAACCCATATTACACCCATCAATCATACATCAAAATAAAGGGAATTAAAGTTTCTTTGAACAACACCTAAGATATACAAAGTCTCTTAAATAAACAGTATAACTAGTGAGCAAACCCAGGGAAACTCTTTTTCTTTAAAATTTTAACCCTATGCTAAATATGAAACTGTAGAGCGCCACCCAAATAGATTGACCCTCAAGATAATGAACTGTAACAAATGTTCCTCAAAAAAGAAGATACTTCACTTTAAAAAGGAGGGACAATTGTTCCTTACAGGAATATATGGTGACACTCTAAAGTTTCATATTTTCTTATTGTTAGATTTTTAAAAATAAAGAAGTACCAAGGCTATACTCATTAGTAACTATTTAAAAACAACACTATATTTTATGTAATTGTTAAAATACCCTGGCCTTGCTTCTAAGGTTCAAAAAACTGCAAGCTCCACTTGGTCATTTTTTTACTTCCTGAACTTTAAGGTAAATCATAAAAAAGATCTGATAACTTTCTTTATATTTTATATATTTGATAATACATACATTGCACTTTCAAAGGTTGGGTATTGTCTAACCAGGCAAAATTTGTTTTCCTTATTTTAATAACTGCTAAAGATAGTCTACTTTAGACTAGTTCAGGCTGATTTTGTTAGCACATAGGTACAGTAATTTTGGTTAACTGTGTGCTGAAAGAAATTTCAGCCAAAGTAAATAAAAACAATATAGAGGTGTGCCAACATTATTTCCATTTGTGTATGTTGACAATGCAAACCACTTCAACTTAAATTAGTTACACTCTCCAAACTACACACAGTAACTTATTTTAACAAGACTCCCCCTTAAAACAATACATGCTGCCTTTAAATCATGTCATAGCATACCCTCTTTGCATATAATTTAAAGAATCTTAAAAATGCCCAACTATCTCTTCACTGTATTCTTGGTCTCACAATCTGCTAATTATATGACATGCTATCTGCTAATTCTGTGTCTCACTCTCAGCTAACAGTGTCTCACTATCTGCCCACTATATTTTAGGTCTCAATATCTGCCAGTTCTCCCTCACTATTCTGTCTTGCTTGACTGCTCAGATGGCCTAAAATGTGGTAGGTCATGGGTTTGAAACTTAATTGAGTCATACCAAAGACTTTAAAAACTGCATTAACAGCTGCCTTGTTAGGCACCCAGCATTAAGATCTTAGTGTTATGACTGATCAAGGTGGTTTCAGGCTAAAGTGACTGGATGGGATTTCATGCTATGTCTGTGGCATGATGCCCCAGTGCTAGGCATAACTATAAACTGCCATGCTGCAGACATCATAGCAATATGACTGAAAAATGTTTAAAGCTATGTTAAAAATCCAAATCACACACACATGCCCTGTGACCTGCTAATTCTGTCTCATAATCTGCTAATTATGTTTCATGCTTCTGCTAATTCTTCCTTACTTACTGCTAATTCTACATTTTACAATCTGTTAATTACAGGATTCCTGCCACAAATTTAGAAAAAAAATTTGAGGCCTTTTCCAGACCAAAAAATAAAACCCTCCAGACCTAATAATGTGACAAGTTTATTGATCTGCACAGCTGACATGATGCTTTAGAAGAAACTATACGGGCTTTGAAGTTGTCAGTTTCTTCCCACATAGGCACACAAAAAGATCGGTCCAAGAATGTCAAATAAAATAAAATCCAACAAAATTAAAATGAATACTCACTAGCACAACATAAAACTTAATTATAAAATAATCCAGTAAACAAACTTTTTAATGACCAGTTTTCAGTTTACAGAGAATTCTCACAGTATCAAGTGTTCTGCTTCAGTTACTAATTTAAATACAAGAAACAAATATGAAACAATACAGAAATAAATGTAAAATGAAAGGGAAATGATATTTAAAAAGAAAGTCATTGTAACCAAGATGTTAACCATGGCCCTTTAGCTTCTATACTTTCTTCTGCAGCTGCATCTCTGGTGTTTTCACTTCCGAGATGCTGCCAGGATTTTATCTAATGGGGGGAGGGTACCAGCTTGTTACAAAAATGAGGAAGTAAAACAATAAGGAGGGAGAGGAAGAAATGGCAACAGTCACTATATACCTAACACTACAATATCCATCTCTATTTCTCCCAACTATACTCTGCTAGAATCCTAATGAAATAAAACTCTTTAAAAGATGTTACCTCTAGTTGTATATGCTTTAATCGGCTGATTTTTCCAAGCCTAATCTGCACCTCAACAGCATATAAATATTGTTCTATGCTGAAACACCTCTGCTAATGGGGCATATACATTGCTAGCTTAGCCAGCTTGAATAAGTTTAGAAAATGTTCCTTATGTTTATTATGTACATTTTTTTACCGCTCATGGGTAACGTCTTTTCAATCCTTATGATCAAAAATAAGATTTTTCACTAACATAAGCTCTGCTTATGTTTCACTTTCTTAAATAACTTATTCTGATGATGGTATGTTGATCAAAAAAATATATTTACTTCATAATTATTTTTAAATTATTTATTAAATTGACAAAAACCCTTATATGGGTATATATAGCTATGATCAAGGAATTTTGAATGGTGCATTTTTAAGGAGAACTGTTAACTTTTTAAGGATTTACTCTCATAACATTTATGTTTTTGGGGTTTTTTTCCACTCATAAACCTTAAGATATTACACCAAAAGATGATTAAAACTTGAAATCAATTTTCCAGACTTTGGGAATCTCTTAAAACTATAAAAACATTTTATAGTCCACTAAATTAAATAAATTTGTGATATTCCTGCATTTCTTCAAGTGAATTCAGAAGACAGTGAAAACATATATCTTCGTGTTATTCATATCTAGGATAATTTGGTGGTAAATAATTCATAGATTGTACATTAGAATTCAGCCTGCATAGATTTACTCTGAAAAAAAAATAATCCATGTGAAACGAAGATAATAAAACCATGTTACTTAATTGATTAAATTGCACTTGTTCTTCTACCTGTAAGCTGAGTAGTAAACAAAATATCCAGGCAATATATTAAAACACTAATCCAGAATAAGTTAATCTGTGTTTATAAGTCCAGAAATTTTTGCTAACAATCTCAAAAAAAATAGTCCGGAAGTTTACACATCTTATGCTGGTGATCAGGCGTATTAAAATTACATATCTAGTGTTTGAAAAGTTATGAATTTGTTTTATGGTATGCTGATTTTTGTCAAAAAAGTTAACATACATTTGTAGTGAATAATATTTTTGAGCTTTCAAATGGATGCCAGTTCCAATTACATGCATGACCCACTCAGTTCAAAGCTCAATTTCAGTGACTCTGCATCAGCAAAAATTCTCACTGTTAACACTTTTCTAGCTCCATCAATTTGATGTAATTCACAGCTTTACAATAAATTGCCATCACTATCATCAGCCTGTAGGCCTTTTTGCCGAATTGAATAATCTAATATGAACCGTGCAAAGATTTGGCTTTTAGGATTGTCTAGGTAGCCCATATTTTAAACGTGTATTTGTAAAACTTCCTTGATGCATGGTTCAAACTATGACAAAATGTCTTTTCCAGGACCCAATGTGACAATTAAACTTAGTGAAGGGAGAGACTGTTAATGACATCATGTGAAGGGGAACAATGAAAATTTAAGACTTCTTCCAGACTTTTAAGAAATGTGTAAAATTTTCCAGACTTGTTCTATGCCTGGAAAAGCAATTTTCAAATTTAACTTTTTCTATAACTCCAGATGGAAATACTGTAATTATGTATCAACTAATTCTGTGTCTCGTAATTTGCTAAATTGGTCACACTATTAGCCAAATCTATATTTTATGATCTGCTAATTCATGATTTGCTGTCTCACACTATTTGCTAATTTTATGCCTATGTTCTGATATTTGTCATACTACCTGCTATTTCTACATCTCACAATCTATTAATTATAGGCTGCACAATTTGCTAATTCATGTCTCATAATCTGCCAATTCTCTGCCAGACTATCTGCTAATTTTATGTCTCATGATCTGTTTATGCTATGTCATGCAATCTGCTAAATCTGTCTCATGATTTACCAATTTTCTGCCACACCATCTGCTTATTTTATCTCATGATCTATATATTCTGTTCACAATCTGCTAACTCGACATACATTACTATTTAGTACAATATGCTTATCATTACAAATTATTTTCATAATGGGCAGTACCTTATAGGAAAGGATGCTCTTGCTTTGTTTTCCTTTTCCTGTTCCTTTTTTTTCTGTATGTCCAAGTACGAGTCCAACAATCCACTGAGAGCCACTCGTCGGAAGGTACCACCATGAAACTCTTTCAGGTAAGTGATAAGAAGACGAATGTCACATAACAAACTCTGAAAAGATTATTGGGTAAAGTAACAAATAAGACTTCACTTAACATAAAGCATTTTGTTCGTAAATATCTGCAATTATAATGAAAACAGTATAATTTTGCTAATCTTGTGACCAGAGCTGGATAGCTATGATAATGCTGGGTATCAGCTTTCATGTGCTAAATTTAGATACACCATGTGCTTATACTGCCACATGTCTAAGCTCATATAAAAGTAACAAAGAAAAGAGTGAAGCCAACAAGCTTTGTAAATTTTAACAGAATAATTTGTTTCCCTAGAAAATAAGGTAAACATGTGAAAAAGGACTTATGGTTTGTAAGCCTAATCCAAAATACTAGAATTTAAAAATATAAGTCCTATCACTAAAAAGTTCTAAATGAGTCAAAGTTTGAATCCTGATGAAGATCCAAGATGGAAGGCAATGATGTCTTCTATAACCTGTTTTGTGTTGTAGTGTCAACAAGTCCTTGTTGAATCACTAAAAGCAAGATTCCAGATCTTGAATTCTGAATAATTTCCAATAAATGTCCTTGTCCAAGAATTATGATGAAGACAAGAATTCTCCAGGTTAAATAAATTATTAATTCCGAAAAATAGAAAAATTCAAAATCAAACTGTTAACAACACAATAATACCTTTGAGCCCAAAGGTATGAATTACGACTGAAAATACTATAAAACATTAGTTTTAACCTGCAATTTTTGATCACGTGATGGGGTCACATGGTCACTTAGTTTGAATGGCGCAGTAACATATATGCCATCTGTCACATCCACCATAGACAAATTTGATTCTACTGAATGAATCTATAAGACTGAATAAAAATATTAAAAAATTGTTTACATAAAACTGACAAGCAAGCCAAGTATGACCTTAATTATGACCAATGATTTTTCACTCCTAGAAAGAAATATCAAAAAATTTACCATTTCTGAATCATGGTCAGGAACTAGGTCATCTAAAATATAATTAAGCATTACTGGTTACTTACCAGAACTGAACTGAATTGAATTTTTTGCAAAAATGTTAAAACCAGTGAATGAAGTTAGCATTACAATAACATGTAATAAAAGAAAAATAAAATAAAAAAAGACTTTAAAACTAACACACAAGCAATTAAATTAATTACATGTAACACTATGATGACTACTATAATGCTGAGACTGGGCTACCACTTGCTAAATCTGATTATCCCATGGACTACCAATGATTCCATGAAATCTAAATATTTTTACAAAATGTACCAACCAAAATACTTTACTAAATTTAACATTTATTAATGGCATTGGCTGAACATTTTTTGCTTGATCCCTGGCTTCTGGACAATTAAAACAAACAGATGCTGGATCTTGTCTTGTGGCATATAGGTTCCAATATTTCAGTAAGCCACAGTGGCTTAGTATTCAACATGCTGGACCCCTGACCAAAAGGGTGCAGGTTCAAATTCTAGCATCAGAACAGCCCAGGTTGATTACTGTGGCATGTCATTGGACAAGGCACTATACTCCAATTGCCTTGGCACTAAATAACCTGTGTTGATATGCCATAAAACACCAAACCAAAATTAACCTATATTTCCTTATGTCAAAACAAACAATTAATACAGTGCACAATATTCTGTTCAGTAAATATGATAACTATATGTTCCTGTGGGTCCACTTTTATGTTTCATTTCTATCTTTATCTTCATATATAGTTCAATATATCTGTTAGGATTCCATTGTTACAGCATAATTGATGCAGTGTTTCCCTTTACACACAGTTGTGCATCAGGGATGCACACTGGAGAAAATTTACTCTCACAATTTTTTGCCGTGCGCTTTTATGATGCAAAGGATTTGCAAAATACCATCAGGATTTATTTAATATCCAATGCATTGGATTAGGGATGGCATTGGGTGTACTTCGATCATAGGCATATTCTGGTTTCCTGTTTTGTATGCTCCCTACAATGCACTATTGATATACTGATCATATGAAGCAGAGAACCAGACTACCATAGGCAGCATCCCCTAATCTCGTGAGCTCTCATGTGATTCTATCAAGTTCAGCAAGATGTCATCCAGATGTTTAACCTCAATGCTTGCTGCACTAAATAGTGATCTCGGGATTTAAACAGCGTGCTTTAAGAATCATTAGCAAAGAAATGAAAGAAGCAGAACACAATAGAGTAAATGTGGGTAAGACTTTAATGAAAAATGGAAAGAATATTCCCTTGATTGGAATACAGCACATCCATTGGGATTATCAGCGTGTCTTCTGATCTCATGATTGTGAAGACTGTACAAGTGAATAATCATTTTGTTACAGTCTTTAAGAATTTTTAAAAATCTGCCCTTGATCAACACAAGATAATTTTTGAACACATTATGTACATTATTACATAATATATTCTTTCAGAACAAGGAAATAAATAAACTTTCATAGACAAATCCATTATTTGGATTACAAATTTAGGGTGTTGTTGCATATTTTGCTAATTTTGTTAACTTTGCTGCAACGAAATAAAGATCAAAATGTTCAAGTGTTCAAGAGAAGAATCATTAGCCTCTTTTATTTTTGGATAAGACGAAGTACAATGAAACCAATGATAGTACACATTTTATGACAGGCAGTAAATTAACTGTCATTTGGTTAAAAAGATTTATATTTATTTTTGTATTGGCTTATATGGAATGTATTGATCTAAATTATTTCTACAAAAAGATTATAAAGAGACTGTTAAAAGTACGACTTTAAACTAAAAGGAAAATGAACTAATAAAATTATCTTTTAAATGGACAATGCATTTGTGTGTTCATTGTGCATGTTGGTTTATTTATATTTTAGAGAGAGAGAATGTTGTGCAAGTTGCAATATCCTATTTCAGCTGAAAAAGTATGGATCAGATGAAAATTTGTCAGTACATTTTTGACCCCCACATTTTCTATTTGACCCCCAGTTCTGACACCAAGGGGTATTCATGATCCTCAGTTTTACACCCCTAGGGGATACACTGATTGATGGACCTTGATAGGACCACTTCAAATATCATAACCATGAATTTCAAAATCATGGAGATTTGCATCTGTACAGAACAAAAGAATGTACAATTCTAATACATAAATGACAGTTCCCAATCCCCATTTATCACTTTAACTGTTAACTAAACATGTCAACCATATCATCTCACACTGTCACCTATGTCATGCCCTACGTTTTTGGTTATATTTGCAGTTTTAAGAAAAAAGAAAAAGGGTATTAATGTAAGGTATTTAAAATTACTGAAATCATGGTACCTATATTAAAACAAATTTAAAATATGAACCAAATCTTAGAAGTAGTTGTTGCTGTTTGGGGTTTAATGCCATCTTTCAGCATATAAAAGACTATACAACGTTACCAGTATAACTGGTGGAGGAAACACCAAGTAAAAACCTTGGTAAGAACCACCAGCTCATGGTAAGCTACTGGTTAGCTTTCACACAAACCCACAATGTCCAAGCCCAAGATTTGACCCAACACTGACAGAAGTGAGATGGCAGTGATGGATAAAAGGTGAGCACTTTAGACAACAAATCTTCAAAGCAATAAATAACATTAAGACATAGCTGCCAAGTATAAAAAATACTATCTGTTTTAGACAAAAATACTGATTTTCAGAATATATTACAGATTTTTAAAATTTTAATGCATATGTAACTATTTGAACATCTACAATCATCAGTAAAGTAGGACAGTACCTTCCTTAATTTTTTAATGTCAAAGATGCATGTGTTGCACTCTTACACCTTATTAACGGGCACCCTGTTCCATTTGGGTGCCAATTTGTAGGGTGCAAGAATGCAACACATACTCGGACAAAGGCTGTTTCCACACCTTGTCTTCTTCCTTCAATCACTGTCAATTCCAATTTACCATATTTCACTGAGGATCTGAATTCTGTGTGATTTTCGTACTGAACTATTTTCATTCCAGCACATGATTAATCCTTTATAATTCCAATTTTTATGAATGTCACAGATTTTCTACAATATGATTGGATGTAAACGGTCTCTTCAGAAATTTTTTACACATCGATAAATTCTGGGACTACTTTTGGTTTACAGTATAAATAAACATTGCAGACACATCATTGTGAAACGATTGTTTCATCTTTTAAATTTTTTATTAAGCAAATAAATATAAATAATACCCTTTTTATACTTTTTCCAATTACATGTACCTTTGATTGAAACTATAGTTTACTATACAATTTAGGATTGGTCTGCTTCATAGTCAAGCAAAATGGCCAATTACAGTGATTTTTTTTTCACTACAATTTTCTGCTGATTTTGTTGAACAATTACATGGATCAAATTAGATGAAATGGATCAAATGGAGCTAAAATAAATAATAGCAGCGATTGAAGCAGCTGGACATGGATTTGATGATATTGGGATGGATGTTAAAAGCGCTGAAAATGAAACAAAACAACAGATTGACAAATTCCCTCAATGCGCACCCCATGACCTACATCACCCTAGCCACACACAACGAGAACAAAAATAGCATGGGAACTGGGACCAACAATTTTGAGACCCCTGGAGGATATATACTAAAATTCAAGAAATTATCTGAGGAGGACTAAAAATCTACTGAAATAAATCAATACCCTGATGCTACTAAATGGGACACTGGCATTTTCAAAGGTACATTTTTTAATTGTTTTAATTTTTTTTGCTTATTTTCATAATGTGTGTGGGTGTTCATGGCATAGTGTGAATATGACCACTTGCAAAAAAAATTGAAAAAATATTTATGAGACCATTATTCAAAGACAATAAAATTTTTAAATGGTGAAAATATAAGAAAAAGACAATCAGATTTTTCACATGAAATATCTTTGTTGGGTAGATCCTGAACATATATATTAACATAGTATATAGTTTATTAAAAATGTTATCATGATATCTACAAAATGTGACTTAACACCATTGAAAAATATATATTATAATAAAAAAAAAGTGATTGTTATACTAAGTTAAATTATTTTGGATGTGCAATCATTAATTTCAATGAAAAAGAAATTACATAACATTCTGCATTGCAATTATTCTTCTCAAGAAATAAACATTCTGTATAAATTGGAAAAACTTTTAATAATAAAGGATATATTTAATAATGTCACCATGTTACCATATATAATCCCAACCATAAGTATACAATATATGTATAAATTACAGGACAAGTTGTCTTTATGAAGATGAGATACAGTGACATCTGCAACTCTGCAAAATCCAATATGGCGGCTAAAGACAGGCATGGTAATCTCGATTTTGAATGAACCAATCATATTTTAGAACTCTATTCCTATAAACATGCAATATATTTCAATCAGAATGGAACAAGTGCCCATTCTAAACAGAAAATTGCAAGGAAATGTTTTATTTTTTATATTTTTTTTCCTTTAAAAACAGTTTTAGTAAGAAAAAAGTACACCTGTATTAGATCCAAAAAAAATGACAGCTGAACAGGCACAAGAATATTGCAAGAATTCCTTGAAAAATGTTCATGCAGCCATAAACAGATACTTGAAGGAAAATATCAAAAATACTGACACTATCAAAGACAAATAATTGTGAGTGAATAGGTAAAATTTACACATCGATAAATACCCAACCAGGATCATTTAATCCTATAGTGATTTTACTGTTTGAAATCATGTACAAAATATCAACAGTAGTAATTAAAAGAGGAAGATTCATTTTTAAAAGAAATTTAATAAACTGAATTTCAATCGAATTACATCAAAGTTTCTCTCTGGTATTTATATACATCAGATGTTCAGACTCTGATGTTGATGACAAAGCAAACAAGCTGCTGATGTTTATTAGCTTTTGCATGCTCTTAATTACAAAATAACATTACCCAATTTGCAAAATTTCACAAATCTGAACAAGACGGCTCAATTATCTTTCCAGTTGTTTACTTGTCTTTCCTGTAGAAAATTTTGATTAAAAGTTGAATATTATGAAGAAGAGATACAGTGACAGCTTTAACTCTGCAAAATCCAATATGGCGGCTAAAGACAGGCATGGTAATCTCGATTTCGAATGAACCAATCATATTTTAGAACTCTATTCCTATAAACATGCAATATATTTCAATCAGAATGGAACAAGTGCCCATTCTAAACAGAAAATTGCAAGGAAATGTTTTATTTTTTATATTTTTTTTCCTTTAAAAACAGTTTTAGTAAGAAAAAAGTACACCTGTATTAGATCCAAAATACAGGACATTTGGCAGCTATGCAAAAATACACAAAATAAAAAAAGCAATCAATATTTTAAGGTAATGACATTATTGTTAATTTTTATCCTTATTATTGTGATGTAAAATTTAGTTCTTTCTTTCTTTCGGCGAATGTGGATATGTGAGAAAGCTTGCCAGTAGCTTTTCTTGGGTTGGTGGTTCTTTCCAGCGATTTCCCGGTTTCTTCCTCCACCATTAATACTGGCCGTTATGTATAGATTATTGTGTGCTGAAAAAAGGCGTTAAGCCCCACAACAACATCAACTTAGTTCATGCTCAAAATAAACATGTCCATTTGATTGCATTTATTACTAGATTTATGAAACTTTTAAAATCACTTGACACCTACTTTTCTAACTGATTCACAAGCTCAAAGTGCTTTTGGAACTATCCAGCATACATGCAAATGACTTAACATGAAAATACACAATCTGCAGAGTTTGTAATTTGGTATAACTGGTAAACAATGTTTGTTGTAATATAAAATTCAACAACTTTGTGTTCCAGATATCTGTTGATATTGTGTTATTGTTTTCTGTAAGAAAAATACTAAAATTTCTGAACAAATTAAAGTTAACAACCAACAGTTTTCTCTTTTTTCTTCCAATTTGTCAAACTGCTGAAATTATTTGCTGTAGTTCTAAATTGACCAGTTTTCCCCAAATCATGAAAGCCAGTCTTGGAGTTGCAATGCTTGTTGGCACAACCTGATTGTGAAGCATGTTAGCCAGTCAAGGAGTTACAATTTTCTATCTTTGAAAGTGCTGTAGTGGTGGACAGAACAATTCTGCATCAGCCAATTAAAAAACAAAACTTATCGGGTATGAAAATTCAACATTTTGGTAGCTGTGGGAAATTTATTTATGAAGCAAAAGTTTATATTGATGGTATTGACAATCTTTGAAACCAAAAGTTTATCTTATATCTTATACAGTTTTTTTTTTTATAATAATAATAATAATTTATATCCAAACTGTTGTATTTTTTGTAAGTGACAAGAAAACTAGCAAAAATCATTAGCTACTTCTGCACTAATATAATACGTACAATGTTGTCATTGCTGTACAGGTCCTTCACATTTTCCATACACTTGGAGACAAAGGTCTTCAAACTGTTGGCAACAAGTACCCCCTCTACACCACGGTATCCCTCACCTCCAATACTGTGTCCAAAATTGTTGGCAAAACCATGACTGGATAAGCCCTCCTGTGATACAGACTTTTTGTGACTTGCTCCTGCGATGCATCAAAGAAAATGGGAGTGAGATATAAATTTACTATGAATTCACTTTCTTTTGTAGGTGACCAATTTTAACAGATTTGTGGTTTATTTATTCCAGAAACTCATGAAAAGAACAATGATCTCATTTTGAAACAAAAAGACTCTTGCTCAATCCATTAGTTTATGCACTCATTAAAATATCATTTTTCCACAAAACCATGAAAATTGATGCCACCAAAAGAATGCATGCATCTATATTGGTAGCAGGTAGGTATGTATTTATTTATGAATGTATGTAGGTATGTATGAATGCATGCATGTATGCAGGTAAGGAGTAGGTGGGTATGCTGGTATGCATGCATGTATGTAGAAAGTAGGTATGTAGACATGCATGTATGTATGTAGATACAGTAAAAACCTGTTATGGGAGACCACCCCTTCTGCCAATAAAAAGCAGTCCCTTAAGATGTGATTATGTGATGTGATATGATTATGATGTTTAATCTAGCTTTTACAATTTTTCAGTCATCAGTAATATCGATACAATGTCTGCAGTGTGGCAGTTTATAGTGATGGCTAGCACAGGGGCATCATGCCACAGACATATAGCATGATGTCCCACCCAGTCACATTATCCTGACACCAGGCCAAACAGTCCTAACATTAACATCTTAATGCTGAGCATCAAGTGAGGCAGCTGTTAGTACCATTTTTGTAAGTCTTTGGTATGACTTGACGGGGTATCGAACCCACGACCTCCCGCATCCGAGGCGGATGCTCTAACCACTAGGTCACGGAGCGGTTTTCTCTCAATACAGGTGGTCTATCGTAACAGACTTATACAGGTGGTCTATCATAACAGGCTTGTACAAAAAGACCAGTTTCCAAGGTCCAGTTTCAGAACAGTTTCAAGAAAAATAACACAATCACTGTACATTTATTTTATTCTTTATTAATATTTCTAGCTAAAATAATGTATGCATTCATGTAAAAACATAATTATAGAGCAATAAAGATATACTTCTGTCATTAATCATGAAATCACATTCATTTTAAGATCACATATTTTAGCATATGAAATTGTTTCTGAAGTACTTCTTTTTCTTTATAACAACCTGAATTTGTTTTAACAACATTTAAACTGCTTTTCTGTGTGCGGTCTGCTTTTTCACTTCTGTCAGTTACAATAATTATTTTCTCCAGCCTTAAAATTTTTCTCTTTTTAAGTGGAGGGTTATCTATTGTCATTAAGGTTCTAGGTGTTAAATTTATTAGTGCTCAATTGTAATATCCAACATAAAGATGGTTTTGACTGGACTGTGGGAAAATATGAAAAGAACTATACATGTACATTGCATATCTAACAAATAATGAAATAAAAAGAAACAATTATCTCATCCAGAAAGAGAACTATTCACTCAGAGACAAAGTAAATAGCTTCATTCAAAGATAACATACTAGGATTAACTCTATAAGCTAAGGGTGTAACCCAGTCACACCAACTTGAATAGACAACAGCTTTGTGATTGGGCTGTAATCACTTAACATGTGACAACTACATCAACTTAGGTACAATGGCAATTCGAAATTCATGACATGTACATTAGCTTGGTTTAGCAACTGTAACATCCATCACCTGTAGCAACAATCCTTTTTTTGAATATTCCTTTTCTATGCTTGTTAGATCAAAACAATCATTACTAATCATTGTAACATCATTGTAACAATCGATTACATATAGGTCAGTGGTGTCCATCTGTTCTTGTGATATGGTCCTTTACATTGATGCCAGGTCTTGTGATTAAGGCCTGGAAGCAGGCTAAATGCAGGAATAATTAGCCTGGTTCCCTGCTTTGTATGCTCTATATGAATAGCTGAGAACAATGCAGGGAGCATATGAAGCAGAACATAAGACTAAGAATTAATCTGCATATCTTTAGTCTGATTTATGACAGAAAATATAAAACACTATAAGCATAGGCAAAATATTCAGACATCTGTAGCCAGCCTATTTTTTTAAAATGTTTTTTATTATTATTTAGAATGGAAAGAGTGGTCATCCTTGCAGGGATTAAATAAAGATGGGTGAGTTGATCCTCGTTTTTGCGATGCAGTCATTCATAGCTATGTCAAAATGCATATTTTGCCAAGACATCACAGTCGATGGTCATGTTCATAACAGAGCATTTATATAATAAAATTGATCCGTGCATTACGATTGTGGTCGGATATAACATGTGGTTCCTCATAACAGAGATCGCTCATGACAGTTTTTACTATGGTAGGTAGTTATGTATACATGTCATGTAGATAGTAGGTAGATAGGTACACATGCATGTATGTTGGTAATAGGTAGGTATGCAGGTATATATGTAGTAGCATTTAATGGAACCTCAGGAGAATAGTGGCAACTAAATATAAAGTTTTAAAATTTTTTTTTAAAATACAATGTAAACATAAATGATACCAATATAAAAGGTAAAATGTTAAAATTCTGAAAAGATATATAAAATGAAAAATAAAAGTAAAACAAAAAAAAAATCCTTGAAACATTTGGTGAAAGCATGTGATCATAAAGTCCAAGATTCCCTATGGTAGTACATCATCATAAATGTACCTCAATGCTTGCCCATCAAATACTTCTGCTTGACTAGTATAAACTTTGTAAACTTGTATTGTGGAAACTATCAGGGTAATCACTCTGGTCAAGGTTCATCCTTCAGTTTTAAGAGAACTAATACTTATCAACTGATTATTAAACACATAGTATTTTAGATGAGACTCTTGTCAACATTGACACATTAAATGCAGACAAACCTTGTTGGACACAGCAATTCACTGTGACACAGCATACCATGTCAAGATTACAGACATGTTGATGTTACAATAGACATGTCAATATTAAAACAGACATGACAATAATACAATCAGATATGTCAATATTACAATAGTCAAACTAAATCCCTACAACAATCCAGGTCATAAAAGTAAGCACAACCAGGAACATACTATGATAAAAAAGAACTCCAATCCTGACATACCTTTCACCAGCAAACTCATGCACAGGACTGTTCCATCAAAAACTACAACAGACCCAGAGAAGACACTTTAAAATTGGTGCACCCACCCATAGATGCAATTTAAATTTTTTATCATTTTAGTATGAACACTGCGAAATCAAAGTACCCTGGCATATATTTTTAAAAAACTGCCCCCCTGAGTATCATGTATGTTTAAATGGAACAGCCCATAACATGTCATAAGACTAAATTCATCTTGACATTCTAACCCCTTGCATGCCACAAGATACATACTAAGTAAAATTAATTCTAGGTTTCTCATTCAGAGAAGACACCAGGTTTTGGGACGGGTTTTTTTCTGTACTTCGTAACTCTAAACCTATTAATAATCCTAATATTATCTATATAGTATTTCTGGGGGAAAAAAACCATCTTAAGTCCATTTTCATTTTCAGTGACTCTCTCCATGAGGTCATCAAAACACCTGGACACACATTGCTAACTTGAGACATGAATAAATCCTGGCTATTCTGACACTTCATGCATAGCAGACTTACCTTTCAAACATCTCATTTAGACTCACTTCGACATATTTCACCATAACAAACTATATGCATGTCCCAATATTATATAATCCATTTCTGGAACTCTAGCATTTGCATGTCTAGACAATTAAATTGTTGTGAGACTATCTAGACAAGTGTGTGATGAAAAAAAATAATTAAGCAATGGTGATGTAATCATACATAAAAATAGTGATGAGTTATTGGACAAAAGTGAGAAAACAAATAAATTCTAAACATTAGTGAAATTACAGTTATGTATAATGGATGTAGCTAACTGACAGACTGAATTAACAGCATTTGGCAAGTTTACTGGGTGATTAGGTAGAGCTCCAGTGGATGATGTTCTCAGGGAGGGAAGGAAGTATTTATAGCAATCTGCACTAGTTTTATCTGTGTATATGCAAGATTATGCTGACTTCAGCATTGTCTAGAACTGTATAAAGGCAAGATTATGCTGACTTTAGCATTGTCTAGCACTGTATAAAGGCAAGATTATGCTGACTTTAGGATTGTCTAAAACTGTATAAAGGCAAGATTATGCTGACTTCAGCATTGTCTAGAACTATATAAAGGCAAGATTATGCTGACTTTAGCATTGTCTAGAACTGTATAAAGGCAAGATTATGCTGACTTCAACATTGTCTAGAACTGTATAAAGGCAAGATTATGCTGACTTCAGCATTTTCTAGAACTGTATAAAGGCAAGATTATGCTGACTTCAACATTGTCTAGAACTGTATAAAGGCAAGATTATGCTGACTTCAGCATCATCTAGAACTGTATAAAGGCAAAATTATGATGACATGAAGATTGTTTACATATGTATATAGGTACTTGATGATTGTACATTTCAAAGGAGTTATGTAGTTTTCTTTGGTAACTACAACAAGTTATGAGTATCTTTATAAAGATGTTCAACCTACTGTCCATTCTTTGATGGTCACATCATTGCCATTTTTGTGACCGCTGCATATTTGTAACGCAGAGTTGACAGACACATTTTCTGTATGAGATGACTAGACTGTAGATGCATATTCCGGTTGTCAGTGTACTAAAGTTTTCTTGATGATTGCTTGAAGGTTTTCATATTTCTAATATTTTATTTTAAGAATAAGAAGTTTTATATATAAAATGGTTATGATCAACATACCATGTGAGGAAGGCTGGGCTGTACTTGGCTCTGAGCAGAATCCAATCAGAGCATGAAGAAAATCTACTGTTTCCTGAATTGTCCTGGATTTGATTGAATCCTTCATGTAGCTCCGGAACATTGGGGGATTCATTCTCTGTAACCGTTGGAGACATTCATGACCTTTCAACCTCAGCAAGTCACCATGGTTGCCTCGAACTCCATCCCCACACCCATGGGGACAACCAAGGATCTTGTAGATACTTGATAAAACAATGCAATGTAATATACACTTTATGAAAAAAGCCTGTACCATATGAACAGAAAAATAAGTGTTATTCTTGACTTTTGAATCTGTCATTCCTTGCTAAATTACATTTACAGTAAAAGGTTCATGAATAAAAAAGTCACTTGTAATGCAAACCACAAAGTTTTCATGAATATGTTTATCGCCTCTTTTAATCAAAATTGCAAAGTCAAAATCTGGAAATATTGGTCCTGTATTTCAGAATCTGAGCAAATTAATGGTGGTTTACTGCTGCAAAGTAAGTTTTACTGGCAATATATCAGCAATGCAAGTAAAACAGATATCTGCAACAGTATAGCCACCTATAATATCAAAAGTCTTCTAACATAAGAACAGTGTACAATGGATATTAAAACATTAACATGTGATGAGTCAGCAAATATGTTAGTCATATTTGTGTTAGAATTCTGAATTCTGAATCATCTATTGGAATGGCACAACAGTTCATGAAACTGACTGTTCATAAAGACTGTACCCACAACACTGACAGACATGCCGACCCCAGAAAACGTTTCTAAGGGATACCACCACCAACAATGAAAATGAAGAACATATGAATATTAAGAGTGAAATAAACCTAATAAATTCTCTCAAAAACACCAAAAAATACTAGTAATGCATATTTATGATAAATAATAATGTACAAAACCCAGTACCCACCTATCTACAATATATACAAAATTCAAGTCCAGGAAAGATCTTGAATTTTTCTTAATCATTGCTTATATCTGTAGAAACTGAATGGGCAATTCCGCATTCTTTCAGCTCATTTTAATGTAGTATCATATACCTTTGATCTACTGCAATGTCATAGTCACTGAACATAATTTTAAAAGCCTCTGAAAAAGTTATCAAGTGCCTCATAGGCAGATTGAGTTCAGTAATAATATCAACTAGCATAACTTTAGCTCTAATAACATCAGACTTAGACATAGATGATGAAGTTGCACTAGATCCAGCCTATAATTAAAAAATTCCAATTTTCTTAAAGTATTTAACTTCTTTTTCAAAGTCAGAATGCATTTTTCCTGAAATGTGCATGCATATATCGAACATTCCTCCAGACTTTATTGAAAATTCACAATTACAGATGTTGCAGAAAGCATTTCTGTCTACATTTTTTTCCTGGCTTGAAGAATTAATACCAATCAGTGTATTCTTTATAAAAGCATTGAGCATTCTTTTGATTTAATCACTTTCTTCGATATCAAATTGCTCTTTAAAAGCCATGAATTTTTAGTCTAGAATCAAAAGACAATTCATTGTAATCAAAATATTAAAGAATCTGTGAATGAAGACTTTTGTATAACAACCGCCTCATATCACGTGTTTGCAATGGCAATTTTAAACCATCATGCTTGTACAGATTTGATAATTTCCTGTTTTGGTCTGTGATAGCATAGTGTATGACATGCAGATTTTTTATCCCCACTTTTGTGGATTTTCAACATTAAGTATTTGCGCGATGCAAAGCAAAGGCAAATTTGGGCATTTAGGACTAATACGCAAAATGCAGGACGGTAGGCATATCTGCTATGATCTTATGATACCTTTCATGACCAGTTTCTAGACAAGAATTTAATATGTACATGCTATCCAACAGAACTTCAAATGAAATAACTGTAGGCAAGTCAGAATCAGCAATTTTATCATATCTGAACATGAATAGTAATCTGCTAATTTATACCTGTTCTACAATGTAATTCAAAAAAAAAAAAATTCAAATAAGCACTTTTCACACCCATGGAATATTTGTAAAATAAATGAAAATAGGCAGAAATGTATAAAAGTCATGACAAAAACTTGTAAATTGAAACTTCATGATCTAATAATTTAAAATAATGTAAATACCTGATTAAGCTGTCCATGGCTAGACTGAATGCAGTGATCTCTTTCCCTCCATTTGTCTCCTCCTCCACTTCTTTAGCCCCAGCAATTTTCTTGTCACCTCCATGTTCCTTTGCAGTATCAGACTTCTTCTCAATGATACCAATATCTATGAGGCAGTTGAGAATATTAAGAAGTACCTCACAAAAATTAAAGTTCCGTTCATTCACAGCAATAAAATGCACGGCCTGAAGGACGACTTTGTAGTTTAAATGTCCATTTTTCTGAATGTAATGTACTGCACCTGCCACCTCGTTTGCCTCCTCCTCGTGGTAATAGTTGATATTTGAGTCTGTCAAGCTACGTGGTATCAGTGAACTTCCCTGGCTAATAACACTCTCATCCATATCAGATCCATCAGATTTTGAAGGGAAATTATATACAGAAGAAGCCCACAATGAAGAACGAGGACTTTCTTGTGTGATTGTGATGATTGGTTTGTTTACATCATCTCGTCTTGAACCAAATCCAACAGATGATGATGATTCCCCAAACTGCGATGAGTTGCTTGACTCCCGACTACTATGCTGGCTAACAGTATCTATTGATTCCCGATCCGAATGTGTCAAGCTGTAAGGATATGAGGAGGTATGTTCCTCAGCTTCATCTGCCCATGTTAAGCTTCCTTTACCAAACTTTTCTCTCTCTGCATTCAAGCTATGTGTCCCATGTGTGGGGCTATCTAAATATTTTTCATGTCCATGATCAACATTCCAATTGACAGGTGTTCCTGAACCTTCCTGAGCATTTTTTGAACTACAAAGGTTGTCTGATTCAGACTTGATTAATTTCGACTCATTCTCATTAGTAGTGATGTAATGCTCTTTCTTTTTCAAAAATGCCCTTGTGCTATATGGATACTGTCGCAACTCAACCATGCAGACCTTCTTGAAAGGTGGTTCTTTTCGTAGCTGTGGAACAAAGGATTTTGTCCTTGGCGAGGATGGATTCGACTGCATTTCTGAGTCACTAGGTATTGTAGACAGCTGTGGACTAACAGAGGCATACTTGGCACTTGAAGTGCCACCCATAAAGGCATGTTTGTCCATGCTTCTGAGGAGAGCTGAGGATGGTATGCTGCTACTTCTCAGAAGCTGCAGATCTTGGAAGGGTAGGGATTTGCTCCGTCCATGCTCAGCATAATCTTGACGGATCAATTCATCACAAATTTCAAGAAGTCTCTGGTGAATATATTTCAAAGTCCAGTGAATACCATCTTCAGACCAATGTAAGCAAAAAAGGCATCTAAGTACTGCGACATCAAAAAATGTTGCACACAGTATATCTGGTTCAGTAGGTCCATGCACTCCACTTGTAATGGCAGATACAAGCCTTTGTTGTATATAATCCTTATCAACAGAGGATCCAAGCTTCTGAAGAAGAGCAAACTTTGATTCAGGAGAAATCATCACAAAACTATCTTTCCGTCCACAGCGACAAAAATATGGAGCTTCTGATGACTTTACAGAGAGAATGTTATTGCAGTTCTCGCACATAATATCAATAGTGCCTGAGTGATGTGACGATGTGGAAAAAGCACATATGTCGCTCATTCGCGCAAGTGGTGCAAGTTCGACACCATCACCTTCATTAATTTGGTCATACACACTACATCGTCGGCTGGGGTCTTCAAAAGATCCCTGAAATAACAGGTTTTCTCGTGATGATCCTTTGCCAATATAAATATTTGCTGCATTTGTGTTGACTTTCATTAAGTTTCTCTGAGCTCTGAGAACATTTCGCTGGGGTTTCACTGGTGTTGAGAAACAAGGAATATCTGGTTGCTGATAATCCCACATTGGCTGCCAGATTCGTAACCCATTTTCAAGTTTTAGGTTTTGAAAATCTGCTGCTTGAAATGATTCTACAAGTGGGGCAAACAAATAAAGGAAAAGCTGAATAGTATCTAGAGCATGAAGCTGAACAGATGGCTTGGACTTGGAACCTTCTGGGACTGTATCCAGATCCTCACATTCTGAGGCAGCATCAAGAATTATCCAATGAAGAGTGTACAGGAGTTTTGTCTCACTCTTTCCAAAGGGGGAGTCAGGGTTATACTGCTTTCTGTTTGACAACATAGCTGCACATGCATGCATCACGTGTGGAAAAGCAACCTGCAAATATATAAAATTCAGTAACCCGTCAATGAAATAACTTAACATACAACTTATTATATCACTGAGTTTAATGTTTATTACATAATTAGCGCTATTCTCAACACTTCCTAAGGATTTTAATCTTGGGGGTTAGGGTTATGTGGATCAAAGCAGTTTTGTAGGATGGGCAGCATGTGGGGGAAATGTAATAAACATACATAGAAATAAAAAGCCTGTGTTTTGATTCTTAATTTCTCCTCTACCTATAATGATGTCCCTTTCTTCAAGTTCATAGTCACTTGTAACGGAATTTTTTTGATTGTTGTTCATGTTTTCTACAGCTTTCCTAAATTCTGCTAGACTTGAAAATTTAACTCACAGAGATGAATTATTGATGAGTTTCTAAAGCTCACACATCCAATAATAAATGTATTTGTCAGATCTGTTCATGAACTCACATAAAATATCAAACAATTTGACTGTTGGCTTATATTCTGAACTGTTTGATTCAATGTACAATTGATTCTGAAATTTATTTTAGACAAGCTAGAAGACAAGATTAAAGCATCAACTTGTTTTTATACTTTTTTCAAGTGTTTCTGTCATCTGATGAAACTTGTGCTTGACTAGTATTTAATGTTATAAAGACATAAAGTAGAAAGCTTTATTCTCTTTCAAGATGAATATGATAGTCACAGTCTGTAGTTATATAATTGGCTGCCAAAATGACATTTCCAGGAATTAAAATATTCAAGCATCTAACATATCAAGATAAATACCACACAAAATCCCTTACACATATTATAGCTGATCTGCATTAAAATGGACACAATGGATTTTGGGGGCAGTAATTTTTTTAACCTGCATCAGATTCCAGGATTTCTTTACCAGGGAAACACAGCATCATGAAGTTTCAAACACAAAGAAGCAAGGCACCATATTTACCAAAACTGATTGTTTAGTATGGTAGACACAGAAACAACATATAAAAATGCATGTCTAGATAATGATATCAAAAAGAATTAAATCTAATATGCTGTTCTACCGCAGACAATGAATAAATCTCAGGATAAAGATTATGATAAAAGCAACTATAATTTTTTTCTAAATTTTTTGTCAGTAATATGCCACAAGTCAAGAAAATTCAATCCCACCAGATTATTACAATTTAAAGTACCCTCTATACTTGCTTTTAAGTCAAACCAAAAACAAACTACACAAAACACAGCATTCTGAAATTAAATGAGTGAACAATTACCAATGATTGCAGTACTCATGGTTTTTTTTAAACTTTAGTTACAATTTAGCCATAAGCTGAACTTGTTTGCCATTATCCACTCACCCTTTTGCAGGATTCCGACAGGCAAACATAACTCTTTTTTGGCATTTTATTACAGGGTTTAAGATTGTTATCTATCACAGTAAATTGTACTCTAGCCATAATTTCTTATTGATGCCATCTGTTTACTTCATAAAGAATCTGCCTTTTACTTCCCTACTTGACAATAAAAGTATATCATATTAACTGAGTTTATACATGTTCTTTGTTGTCAACTTTTTTTAGTTTAATACTTTACATATTTTTAATATTCCTTATTTAGTTGTTGTTGTTATTATAGCGTTTAACGCCATTTTTCAGCACAGGATAGGCTATACATGGCGACCAGTATTAATGGTGGAGGAAGAACCCTGGAAAACCCCGGGAAGAACCACCGACCCATGAGAAGCTGCCGGCAGGGTTTTTCACTTACCCACATTAGCCGAGTCTGTACTCGAACTCACGCAGACAGAGGTGAGATGGCTGTGGTCTGTAACGGTCAGTGCTTTAGACCACTCAACAACTCGGGGCCACCTTTATTTAATAAATTTTAAAGGTCCATGTTTTGTGTAAAAACTGATTGACTTCTACTACTGATTTATGACCAGGTTGCAAGTTTTGATTGAGTATGTGGTATAAAAAAAAGCGATGGAAATTGGTGGATTATGTGCATTATGTGCAACAATGCAGTAAAGTTGGGGAAAGTAGGCAGGAAAGGCGACTGATTAGGTGCATGCTTTTGAGTGATATGGTAAAGAAAGATAAAGTTTGGAGAGAAGGTGGTGACATAGATGCAAAGGTCTACTCAACTAAAGTAGAGAATAAATCTGATGTAAATTCTTACATCTATTCCTCTGAAAAGAGATTTTTTTTTACTTGAAATACAAAAAAAAAGACTCATTAAAAATACTTCAATCAAAGGTCTGCATATTCTAAACATTTACATAAATTCCATTTTTAAAACCGTTTACATAAATTTGTCAACAGCTAATCTTAAAATGACATGACTCAATTGACTGAAAAATCTTTTATGATAATCCCATCTCCCAACTGATTTTCAATCATAACAGCTACTGTTCAACCCTGCAAGGCATGGGATCTTTTGTCCATCATAAGGTACAGTATCTTTTGTCTCTTGCAAGGTGTGGTATCCTTTATCCTTTGCAAGGTGTGGGATCTTTTGCCCCTTGCAAGGTGTGGTATCCTTGATCACTTGCAAGGTGTGGGACCCTTTGTTTCTTGCAAGGTGTGGTATCCTTTATCCTTTGCAAGGTGTGGGATCCTTTATCCTTTGCAAGGTGTGGTATCCTTGGTCACTTGCAAGGTGTGGGATTTTTTGTTTCTTGCAAGGTGTGGTATCCTTTATCCTTTGCAAGGTGTGTGATCTTTTGTCCCTTGCAAGGTGTGGTATCCTTGATCACTTGCAAGGTGTGGGATCCTTTATCCTTTGCAAGGTGTGGAATCCTTTATCCTTTGCAAGGTGTGGTATCCTTTATCCTTTGCAAGGTGTGGGATCTTTTGTCCCTTGCAAGGTGTGGTATCCTTGATCACTTGCAAGGTGTGGGATCTTTTGTTTCTTGCAAGGTGTGGTATCCTTTATCCTTTGCAAGGTGTGGGATCCTTTATCCTTTGCAAGGTGTGGGATCCTTTATCCTTTGCAAGGTGTGGGATCTTTTGTCCCTTGCAAGGTGTGATATCCTTGGTCACTTGCAAGGTGTGGGATTCTTTGTTTCTTCCAAGGTGTGGTATCCTTTATCCTTTGCAAGGTGTAAGATCCTTTGTTTCTTGCAAGGTGTGGTATTCTTTATCCTTTGCAAGGTGTGGGATCCTTTATCCTTTGCAAGGTGTGGTATCCTTGGTCACTTGCAAGGTGTGGTATCCTTTATCCTTTGCAAAGTGTGGGATCCTTTATCCTTTACAAGGTGTGGTATCCTTCATCCTTTGCAAAGTGTGGGATCCTTTATCCTTTACAAGGTGTGGGATCCTTTGTCCCTTGTAAGGTGTGGGATCCTTCTTCCCTTACAATGTGTTTGATTCTTTTCTTAGTCTACAAACATGACATTTTTAACACTGAGAAGAAACTATCCATTTTAAAAAAATCATATTCTGATTGTCACTTGTTTGTAAGAATCTAATCAGATGATCATTTTCAACACATTCAATTAGATTCGTGAACTTTGAGATGGTTTATATTGCTCAAAAAAGTGTCTCAACAATTGTTTCTTCGAAAAAATTTTCACCCACCTAATTATCAACTAGAAAATATAAAAGAATACAATTTGATCATTACACACCCAAAAAGGTATGCATATTCAGTATGTGCAATTTTGGCAGAAGTACCATATTCAATCAAACATGTGTAAATTACACTACTATGCATATTATCTGGATCTCTGATAATGGTTACATTATCTGTTGTTATGATCATAACCTTTATGGAAATGGACTGAAAAACAGTCTATACTTGGCATATAAATGGTTTTAGTTTTATCAAAATACATCCAGTTTTTCCAAGGATACAAACTGCATATTTATATATTTCCTTACTATGACTTTACTCCTGGATATGTATATAGCACATGATGAAGTTATGATACATACTTAGCAAATTTGCATGAAATTATCTTCAGTGACAAAAACATTTAAATCCAGTCAAGCATACACAACTACTCTGCAATAACCTTGACCTTGAGAATTGGGGCATGGCTACTTATGCAACATATCTATACACAATATATAATTGGCTAAAATTTCACTTAAATCTCTTAAGTGCTTAAAATGTTTTACATGTCAGTGTACAAGTTGCACAATTTCACTTTCCTTTATATGACCTTGACCTTAAGGAGCTTGGCTATGGCACGCAACACACCAGACAAATTTCATGCAAATCTCTCCAATCACGACAATATTATGGTTAGGACAGGCAAATGCAAAATGAATGGAGGGATGAGCAGACAACACTATGTTAAAATATGCTTATCTTGATGGACAGATGGAAACCAATGCCATAGCATAACAGACTCAATTATGTATGTCCCACCTTAAGTAACCTTATGACTTTTAATAGATTTAATAAATTAAACTGGCCCAAACAGTCCCATACTGGATGGCTCCCATTACCACCAAAGAGTGATCTCCATGCTTTATCAGAGGGGACAAAAACGAATTTACCTGAATGACTTTCCATCGAGACACACTCTGGATTGCTTCACACAGACTAGGTGGCTGGCCATGTAGAATGTTCTGGACCACAACACGTTCAAATGACTATAAAAATAATAAACATTTTTCAGCAAAGTAAACATAATTGGGATTACAACTAAATCTATTTATTTAGAGAAAAAATACAATAAAGTGTCCCTAAAAGGGACTAACACTCTACTAATAGAAAAGAATTTTCTGGAATTCAAGATAAGACCCTATTTTCTTTTTCACTGCTGAATACTGAAACCATTTCATTTTTTAAATTTAGCAACAATATGACTTTCAGTTAGATGTGTAGTGTAATATTGGATGTAAGATCAACACCATTTCTATTTAGGACCAAATACACAAAATAAAAACAAACTTTAATAAAAGGCTAATGTTGATATTCAAGAGGAGAATCAATAACGTTTTTCAACACAGCCATTGTGGTGGTCACAGCAGCACCATTTTCATTTAAAACAACGACATCATAATAAGCCTTCTGGTGAAAGTCCTATGTTGATACATGTATGGCTTTCCATTTAGAAGGAGTCAATGTAGTGATAACAAGATTTTCTAGAAGGCTGCCATACTGGATATCAGACTGGTATCATTTTCATTTCACCAACAAGACTTCATAAGAAGTCCTTTGATAAAAGCCTCTCATTTCTATGACCAGCCATTAAGAAGACATAGAATTAATATGGTTTTCAATGTTGACCATACTGGATGTCTAACCATTTTCACTTAGACATAACTAAACATCATAACAAGTCTTCTAGTAAACACAACATTCTGCTATGGAAAATAGATAGCAAGATTTTCAAGATGGCTGCCATACTGGATGTCAAATTTATAATTTTCATTTATTTATGACAATCTAGAAATGACAAGAAAGCTTTCTGTGAAAACCGTATGTTGACATGACCATCCATTCAGGAAGATTAATGAATGTCCAAGCAGCACCATTTTCACTTTGGAGCAACCAGACAATGGGATGAGTGTGTGTGTGTGTGTGTGTGTGTGTGTGTGTGTGTGTGTGTGTGTGTGTGTGTGTGTGTGTGTGTGTGTGTGTGTGTGTGTGTGTGTGTAGTTTCATGGCAATCCTTACACTAGGTTAGGTAGTGAACAAACTTGTGCTAATGAATGGATGAAAAGCAGGTCATACGATATAATGATTGTACATGTACAATCAATTACAAGGAATAGAATAATGTCATAATTTAAGTTTATTCCTAAAACATGCCATGCATTGCAAAAAAATTAACAAGCTTTGATAGAAAATTTTCTTTTGTAGCTGTATCCAAAGACTTAGAAAATGACACATACAGTGGGGCACTGGCTTACAAACCTAATTGATTCCCAGATTGTGTTCATAACCCGGGGCCCGACTGTATTAAGTTTTGACAGTATTATAATTTTTAAATGCAGAATTTTTTTCGCTATATTCAGGATTAGTTCTGTCAGTGGCTTCTGATGTTATTGATTAAATGATTTTAATGAAAAGGTTATTTTGTCCATCACTTTATTTGTGAATCCATCATCAAGCATCAACCATGGAGTGACATTCTTACAATGAAGTCAACCAAAATGTTTGCTAACAATGGTTGGTCAAGGTGTCAATGTCCAATGTTTTTTTAACACTGATGTTTCAACAAAGACATTAACTACAAATGAAACTGTTTCTTGATTGCCTGAGAAAAGCAATAAAGTTGTGATATTTTCTTGCGAAATGAGTTTTAGTAGTATGTAAAGAAAACCACGTACATTTTTGTTTTCAGCATGAGTTATTCAATACAGTGCAAAGAACAGACATGTTCTATAAACATGCTGAACAAAAAGTCTTTTACACAAAATGTTATCTTTTTATAAAAATGCATCTTTCTTCATACAAAATAAGGTTACTATAAGCAATAATAAGAGCTGATTATTAAAAGGTATGCATTATTTTTAACTGGGCTGCAGTTATTGTCTACTGACAAAATTTTTAAATAAAATTTCTATAATGAGATTTATTGAGAATAAGTAAATTTCTGTTTACCAATGCCTTCATAATAAAAACAAATTCATGTAATTAATTGGGTCATTAACCTGCCAACCTATTTTCTTATTATTACATCACTTCCTCAATAACTCATGAACCTGTTTTATGCCAGAAAATACAAAAACATTGGACCCTATTGTATGAACATGAAGAAAATTGTAATTAAAATGGCAAATGAAACCTAGAAAATTCATTTAATTTACCATCATAAAGCAGTGTTTAGTATCCAGAATTCTGAATGAATATCACGAAATTTACAACTAGTGGTTAGAATATCTGCCTCTGATGCAGGAGGTCACGGGTTCAAACCCTGGTCAAGTCATACCAAAGACATAAAAATGGTACAAGCAGCTGCCTCCCTTGTTGCTCAGCATTAAGAGGTTAGTGTTAGAACTGGTCGGCCTGATGTCAGGATAATGTGACTGGGTGGAGCATAATATCATATGTCCGTCGCACAATACCCCACTACTAGATATCATTATAAACTACCAACTCTGCAGGGATCATAGCAATATGACTGAAAAACTGTTAAAGCTATGACAAAAATCCAAAACACACAACTTTTAATAAAATGTCATATATTTTGTTAAATTGTTCTATCAAAACAATGTTCCCAGTACATTGCAAATAAAAAAAATTCAATCAAATTATACTGGAGGCAATACTTTAATAAATAAATACCAATTATAAAAGTTTTATCAAGTGAAATTCATTCTCTAGTTCTATCTTTTAATTTGGTTTAAGTGTAATCATCATAAATGCAATATGTCACATTAACATGACAGCTATCTCTGCAAGAATTTCTGTAAGAACCTAATTAAGTGCTCTTTGACTTGCATTAGTATGTATAATATTGTTATACTCAATTAAAAAGCTGATTCCTTTGTATTATCACATCAAAAAATTATTTTATATCTAATCAAAGGGGATGGAATCAAGTAATATTTAAAGGCATTCTAATCCTACCAGCATAAGAAATAGCAATCATGTGTCACTCAGGCCAACTCATTTTAAGTGATTAATCCAACACAGTTATAAATATTATTCTGTATGTAATCTGACTATTCTTTTATAAGATAAGATAACAAGGCAACCAAGCAAAATGAGTTCTTGTTGAATAAAAAGTTTGGTTCAAATATAATGTGCATTGTGGAGAATTGAGTTCCAGCGATTATAGTGAATTCTTGAACTGGCAACTGACAGAGAACACTGCATTGTTCATGGCAGCTCAGCCAATTGAAAGTTAAATACAATGTAGTCAATGACCAGGAAATTATTATTATTATTATTATTATTATTATTATTATTATTATTATTATTATTATTATTTCTTCCTTCATTAAAGAATATTCTGTAACAACAACCACATTTATAAACTAACTTAAGGAGAGCAAGGCTTAAGTATAACAATTTACCATAGTGTTTTCTTTCATGTTTCTCTCCAGTTTTGCATCACTGTAAAAAAATTAAGTATTTTTACTCACCACACAGGATTCGTAAGAAAGTTATACTTACCACAACGAAGATATCAGAGTTAAACTTACCACACAAGAGGCATCACAAAGTTTGCTAAGTTTTGGTCGAATAAAAGGACTGAAATGTAAGAAAAAAACTGTTCATTCTCAAATCATGTACATATGCTAACAAAAGCATAAATACCTGTGCAATGCATAGAGATTGATATTATTAACTAAAAGGTACAAAATGTTGAATTGTAATTACTTATGAACAATAAAAATGTTTTGTCAAATATTTTTTTTGCAGTGAGAATACTTATTGATCATTTGTCCATGATGAAAAAAATCTCACTGGATCAAAGACCAATCTTGTCTGAATCATTACTAACATCTTGAAGCAAACAGATATCATGTTTGACAATAAGCTCAGAAAGCACTCTAAGGACATGGATGAGTAAGTTGCTTCTTGATATTCTCATTCCATATCCATTCACTTCTTATGCCCTTTCTAAAGAATCAAGCTTGATACAGAATTAGGTAAAATTATGAAAATCATATGTCCTAATACCTGGACATTAGACAAATGTATAAGATTTGTAAATGAGAAATTACTGTTGTGCATAGTGTTCTATTTTCATGATGGCATTTATTTTTATGTACAGTGACACCTCTCAGTAATCTATTATTCATTTTAATATTCAATCAACAGTCGCAATGAAAAAATTGTTTCTATTTATAAGGTCATACAGCATTATGCTTACCTCAGAACACCTATATTTTTATGACCTTGCAGCATTATTAATGCATTTTCAAGCTAAAGCAAAGATTCCTGTAAATATTTCTATTAAGTAATAATTTCCACAAGAAAAATGTTGATTACTCTGAAAGATTAATTCAGAGCATTTAAATTTCCACCAACGACAGCACCAAGTAATCTTTATATTCAAACCTCCATTCTAGAGAGCTACTCACAGGTACCAAAAAAATATATGCTGCGTAATGAGCAAAACTATTTAAAAGTTTTTCTACCAATTAGCTGTTGTTTCTATATTATGTGCTTGATCAATCCTTTATTATGGGATGCATTGTGTGAAAGTTGGTGTTAACTGACTGAGACACTTAAAATACTCATTTCTAATGTAAGTTAGCAACACTCATTATGTGAAAAGTAATTCCATACTTCCAGAAATATATGCTTGCATTTTCACTCTAACATGACAATCTATGAACAAAATCTTCAGTCTTTAAAATACATGTGACCTAAGGCAAATTGTAACACTGTCAATGAAACAGAAATAATTTGGGCATTGTGTCTCTGATTTTCATAGTTCAGGCTCATAAAGAAGTGCGATAGCTCACTGAAAAGGAAAATTTCTCCATATCAAACTGATGCCCAAATTACTGAAGTGTGCAACTGTAATGCAATTAAGAAAATGAGAGATATGAAACTGCAACATCAAATTTAAGGAGTTTATCTCATTTTTTCTATTTTAATATAAGTTTCACTTGGGTACCTGAGTATAAATAAAAGCGCTACTTCCCTTCTTTGTTACATGTTCTAGACTCAAAGCAAGTAGGGAAAATTAGACACAGTTGTAATTAATGCACACTGATCTGTTTTAAGATCAGAAAATTTAAAAGATGCAGTGTAAGACTTGTTTTTTTTTATTCAATACCTTCCTTCAGATGCATAATTACAAGAAAGTACTAAACAGTCTTTGTAGATTACTGTTACAATGTATACATCAATGTATAAATTACTAAAGTCACTGGCAAACATGTGGTGCTAAACATGACCTGTTCAGCAAGTTCAAAGACTTATCAGTCCTGCTTCAACTAGCTGCTAATTAGTCAAATGTGCTGATCAATTGATCATTTTAGCTGTACTGATATTTACAATGACTGAAATCAGTGGCACAAAGACTTTCAGGTATATTTTTAACACATTGATATTAGCAAATGCTGACTTCTGGTGCTCATTAATGGTAGAAAATACACTCAGGTTTATTTTCTACATGTGAATATGCTGCTACTCACCCTGGGGATGGTTAAGTTTTACAGATCAGACAAGTTTTACCCAGTAAGAACAAGATAATAAGTGATTGGCAATTTTACTGAAACCCAATGGTTTCTTGTATTATTCTGGGAGATAACACTTTCCTTAATTTAAAAGCAGTGATGCTGCTTGAATGCATGAATTCCCTCAAATTTAAAAAATCACCTTTTGAAACTAACCTTGAAGTCAAAATCGTGCAGTTTGCTGTCATCATAGCAAAACATGTAACATTAATTAATATTAACAAAGCTTACTCTAAGCATACAAGAATGTGGCTTTAAGACCAATTACCATGGTCAAATGAAATGGTTACCAAGTGACATTTTGTTGTCACTGATTGTCTACATGTAGCTATGAAACTGAATTTGCTAACTGCATTCATATGTAATAAAATCTGTTTTAGCAAACTGCAAAATAGGTCCTGAGTGGCCAAGTGGTCTAAAGCGCTCTCTCTGTTACAGATCACTGCAATATCACCTGTCTGCATGGGTTCGAGTCTAAGATTCAGCAAATGTGGATATATGAGAAAGCTTGCCAGTAGCTTATCATGGGTCTGTGGTTATTTCCGCAGATTTCCCGGTTTCTTCCTCCATCATTAACACTGGCCGCCATGTATAGTCTATCATGGGCTGAAAAATGGCGTTAAGCCCCACAACAACAACAACAACAACAACAACAAAGCAACTGCACAATACTCTACTTATTAAATCTGTTTTACAAACTGAACTGAGCAATTTTAGACATTTATTATTTTTCCTGGTATTTGGTGGTATCCCATTGTCATAACACATCAAGATGTCAAGTGGTAATCCCATTGTCATAACACATTAAGATGCCAAGTGGTAATCCCATTGTCATAATACATTAAGATGCCAAGTGGTAATCCCATTGTCATAACACATTAAGATGCCAAGTGGTAATCCCATTGTCATAACACATTAAGATGCCAAGTGGTAATCCCATTGTCATAATACATTAAGATGCCAAGTGGTAACCCCATTGTCATAATACATTAAGATGCCAAGTGGTAATCCCATTGTCATAATACATTAAGATGCCAAGTGGTAACCCCATTGTCACAACACATTAAGATGCCAAGTGGTAATCCCATTGTCACAACACATTAAGATGCCAAGTGGTAACCCCATTGTCACAACACATTAAGATGCCAAGTGATAATCCCGTTGTCATAACACATTAAGATGCCAAGTGATAATCCCGTTGTCATAACACATTAAGATGCCAAGTGATAATCCCATTGTCAAAACACATTAAGATGCCAAGTGGTAATCCCATTGTCATAACACATTAAGATGCCAAGTGATAATCCCGTTGTCATAACACATTAAGATGCCAAGTGATAATCCCGTTGTCATAACACATTAAGATGCCAAGTGATAATCCCATTGTCAAAACACATTAAGATGCTAAGTGATAATCCCTTTGTCATAACACATTAAGATGCCAAGTGATAATCCCGTTGTCATAACACATTAAGATGCCAAGTGATAATCCCATTGTCATAATACATTAAGATGCCAAGTGGTAATCCCGTTGTCACAACACATTAAGATGCCAAGTGATAATCCCGTTGTCATAACACATTAAGATGCCAAGTGATAATCCCGTTGTCATAACACATTAAGATGCCAAGTGATAATCCCGTTGTCATAACACATTAAGATGCCAAGTGATAATCCCATTGTCATAACACATTAAGATGCCAAGTGCTAATCCCGTTGTCATAACACATTAAGATGCCAAGTGATAATCCCGTTGTCATAACACATTAAGATGCCAAGTGATAATCCCATTGTCAAAACACATTAAGATGCCAAGTGATAATCCCATTGTCACAACACATTAAGATGCCAAGTGATAATCCCATTGTCATAACACATTAAGATGCCAAGTGATAATCCCGTTGTCATAACACATTAAGATGCCAAGTGATAATCCCATTGTCACAACACATTAAGATGCCAAGTGATAATCCCGTTGTCACAACACATTAAGATGCCAAGTGATAATCCCATTGTCATAATACATTAAGATGCCAAGTGGTAATCCCATTGTCATAACACATTAAGATGCCAAGTGATAATCCCATTGTCACAACACATTAAGATGCCAAGTGATAATCCCGTTGTTACAACACATTAAGATGCCAAGTGATAATCCCGTTGTCACAACACATTAAGATGCCAAGTGATAATCCCATTGTCACAACACATTAAGATGCCAAGTGATAATCCCATTGTCACAACACATTAAGATGCCAAGTGATAATCCCATTGTCACAACACATCAAGATGCCAATCTTCTAACAATGAACACTTATAATGACCAGCTTTATCTTGACTGACTGCAATTTACTTATCAAATACATATTTGATAAAACATACAATAATGGCTCAATGAATAGACACTGTTTCCATTTCTCCTAAATTATATACACTACACACAGGTTAATTAAAAAAGGAAACAAACAACGATGGTTTTCCTTTTCAGAATAAACTCATGGTGTCCAACATGCTCTTCAATATCTGACAACTCTATGGACTGAAAGAAGGCAAAGTTTTTCCTGACAGAAATGAGTATATGTAACCTCAACACTTCCAAACTAAAATTTTCCCATGAAGAAAATGCAACATGGTTGGGTCAGGATTTCCCCTAAGCCTCTCGGTGAGCAAATCTCCCAATAAATAATTGCTGGATATAAGTATTAGAAATATATGACTTCTGGAGGAAACCATGTCAATATTACTATTACTCTTGCAACACAGCAACTTACATCAGCATAGGAATGAGTCAAGCCTGATTGTTCTGGAGCCAAACTCCATAGAAATGGCTTTAAAATATACTAAAACAGCCATTACATCTGATTTCAAAACTTTAGAACCAATGGAACTGTAAATCCCCAGATATTCTAAATCTTCCACCTACTCCATTTCAAATCATCAAACTCTAAACAGTACAGCTGAATTGAATAACTGAACATTTAAATCCTGTAAATATTCAAATACCTAATTGGTATAAGAATATTTTTGTTTATCTAGCATATTTGGTAACATGTTTTACAAGAAATAAACTAGGTGAAATATTAACTATGCAATACTAAAACAGTTTACAAAGAGATTAACTAAATCCAATGAAATTCAAGCTTCCACTTGCATTTCTTCACAGTCATAATGCTCACAACATCTCCTTTTCTGTTTACTGTTATCCCTGCACTCTTGAAAAGATCTGTTAAGTATTAAATTAATAAAGATGGTATAAAACAGAGGTCATAACAAACAAAGCATTGACATATCAAGGAATATATACAAGCCAAACAGAATTAAACTGGCCACATGTCCATGCAAATTATGTTGTTAACAAATGACTTCCCACAGAATTTCTATTTAAATGAAGAAATAATCAAGAGTTAATGCCCTTATTTAAATCTTTTTGGTCATATCAAGTTTGAATATAAACACAAAATAATTTAATCTGAATACTTCAGCATTACTGAAATGTCATTTAATCAGCTTAATATGAGTGGGTTTTTTATATGCTGTTTACCTAAGGGGGGAGGGGGTAAATAAACACCAAGGAAAAAAGGAACAAAGAAGACAATAACAAAAACAAAGACAAATTTGTACTGTCCACTGATGCCTTATGTGACCATGGCTGGACAGACAGCAAGCTCTTCTATCTGAGGACACTACAAGCAAAGATGAAGTAACAGAAGTTACTTTCCTGATCTACATATTGACAACTCTACCCTGAATGCCAAACGTAGAATTGACATGCAACACAGTATCAACCGCTTCACTTTAGCCTGTGACAATTTCAGCCTCAGGATCAGTATCAAGACAGAGGTGATGCACTAACCTACACCTAGAAAGCCTTGCATAAAGTCTACCATCACATTAAATGGCCAAACCCTCCTGGCAGTGGACACATTCAGCTATCCTGACAGAACACTGTCACATGCAGTCCATATCAATGTTAAAATGATCACCAGTATTGCTCAAGCTGGCCTTTGGCAATATGTGTGGGAGCACTGATCATACATGCCACCACCAAACAAGGTATAAGCTTAATTATTACTATTATAAGTGGCAAAATAGTATAATTTGGGTGTAAAAAGTCTAATCTATATAGTACATGGCCCACTGCCAGAATTACAGCATATAAAAAATACATTTATTCTGACTACTAACCTCGTCTTATATCTAGTCAAAATTCTTGTCACGAAGGACAAAGTCCATATGGATTAGGACCAGAATACAAAAGCAAAAAATATTGAATAATTATTTATATTCAGCACTCAATCGAACTAATCTCTTTCACTGAATTATCATGAACTGGAATTCTGCAATGAGCACAATCATGTGCTCAGAGTGTTGTATAACATTACCATCATATTCTTCTTTAAAAGTTTGTAAAGCTAAACATTTAAAGCCATTTTATATATATATATATATATATATATATATATATATATATATATATATATATATATATATATATATATATATATATATATATATATAGACTGGTCCCACTGATTAATTAGCTAAGAGACTACATCTATAAATAAGTCAGTCCACACCCTCAGAGCTTCAACTATGTCATCCAAATTTTGGATCATACTAAATGGAACTTTATATAGGTCATTGAGAAATTGTTCATTGAAATTTTTGAATGATCTGTGATAGTTTTGTGTGTATTTTTCTTATTTCTCTTGCATTTAACCTTTCTTGTCAAAAAAGTAGGATAGTGGTCACTAAGACCAACATTTGGTATGTTAACACAAGCTACATTTTCCATAGGTTGTTATAAATGTGAATAATAAGAGTGCTTGATTTTGCTGTTACCCTAGTGGGTCATTTACCATCTGGACTAGACCTAATAATGATTCAGTAAACTCCATCCAGTTCTTCCTTATTTGAGTATTAAGAAGGTCCTTATTTATATTACCGAGTATATATGTTTCTTTCTCCTCTGCAAGAACATTTTCCATTTGTTTCAAAAAGTTATCATTCCAAATTGCCTTGGAGGAAGGTGACCTATAAATGAAACCAACTACAAATGATTTTGCATTATTTTGATAAAATTCCATCCAGATACTCTCAATTTCTTGTGACTCCAAGTCAAGTCACCTTTCTGCATTTACCTCTTCCCTAATGTATACAACAAGACCTCCCTCTGCTATCTGTCTGTCCCTGTGTGATTGTTTATTGTAGCCTTGACATTGAAATAGATCATCATTGCGGTTAGCATTTAATTTGGTTTCAGTGAGTCCTAAAACAGCAATATTATTTACCTTAGAAAACAACATCAACTTAATTTGGTCTATTTTTCCCACTATACCCTGTACAGTAGTCCCCCTCTTGAATGGCCCCCCTCACCAGAGGCCACCCACTCCTTATGGCCAGAATCTGAAGGTACCGACGAATTTGTGTTCAAAATTACCCTTCACAAAAGGCCACCCGGCTAACGCGACCAGCGGTCAGCATATTTTTGCAAAAACATAACATTTACCCCTCACAAGCGGCCACATTTTATTTTGTAATATGTATCCAGAACAATTTTTTTTTTCTAATTGTGTTAAGTAATCCGATTTCTGTTTCCCGACGTCCGGTTTTCGTTCTTCAAAAAAGTGTTCTACATGTACCACTAAGGTTAACATTATATCCTTTACACCTCAGGAGAAGCCACATTTATTCCCTAAAGCCGAGAAAGACTCTTATTTTATTCCTTACATAAATGTAATCCGTATATCCTAACTGCATGTTATCATAAGATGTCTGGTTTATCCACTGATAATTGTTAAGATGACACTTAGTAATAGTAGTAACATCGGAGAAGTGGCAATATTGATGGACAAGACCAAAGTCTGCGCCGAAAATGGTTTGATAGCCTTTATGGATTCCCTTTGCAAGATGTTGAACTTACATAATTAATGGCTATTACCCAACAATTGTAAAGTTTAACGGCCGCGATGTGCTATTGTTCAGATCAAATCGGTGTACTTATCCAAGCCGTTTTTCACAGTTAAAAAAATAAATAAATATAAAAACAATAGGGTACCAGACAGCGACTAATGAATCACGTGACAATTGCTGCCTTTAAAAATATATGGCATCTTGTTTAAATGCAGGAAAAAAAATTGTTTTAACAGTCTTGTAGTTGCAACATTGATGATTATAACTGGATGTAATATCAAGATCACATGGTCAGCATTGGCTAAAAAGAGAAACAGAGTACTAGACAAAGACCGAAAAATCACGTGACGACACAACTTGTCGCTTCTTTATGAAGAAAGAATTTCGTCCGCTCAACAAATGTGTCGTCTGCATAATTAAATCGCATACAGTAAGCAACATCGGAATAACTCATTACCAAACATTAACATGTCATCACGTAAACAAAGATGATTATTTCAGAAAATGTCGGTTATTATAGTCTACGATATTGGGAGAGGTGGGGAGGGGGACTGGTCAAACAAATTTAGGTAGAAATGACTCGAATAAAACAATTTTATGTTGAAAAGACTCGAATAAATAACATTGTAACCGATAAGTTATTTAGCATCAGTGGGAAAATGGAGCAAATGGAAAGAGAATTGCGTATGTACCAAGATTCAAATGACGTTTTTGAATGGTTCTGCAATGTGCATGTCAACACCCGCTCGCATATCACGCTTACGCCAAGAATAAGAACTATTAAGTCATATTCAGTTGAAATAAGTCAACTATTATAGCACAAGAACTGTTCAATATTTAATGTTGCTTTTAAACGAAGATATTAAATGCTTTGAAAAATGAAGCTTTCTTACTATGTACATATACTTCTCACAAAAAATTTAGTCCCCCTCTGGAAAGGCCACCCACCTTATAAGGCCACTTTCCCGGTGCAGAAGGGGTGGCCGTATAAGAGGGGGACTACTGTACATTTAAGTGACCTATGTTAAAATCTTTTGCATTTAGTTTCATATCAATTATATGTATGTCATGCAATGGGTTACTGCAGGAGATTGTCTCTATACTACGTTTATCATAGCCTTTTATATACAGTGAATTTCTTGTTTAGTGCAACAAAACTATGTCATTCTTGACTACAACAGGTGCCTCAAAGTTTCAATAGCCCAAGTAGCTCTCAGAAGATGGGAGGAGCCTTGTAAGATTAAGACTGGCACCAGATAAGATACCAGGTACCATAGTTTTAATAGAGCAAAGGTAGTGAATTTTATGAGTAATAAATAACATTTTTTTAAAATATTGCACGTCATGGCACACACATAAATTTGTAAAAGACACACCAAGTTCTACACTGCATTACATGTATGATGTCCACATTATAATAAATTGTGCTGATGTCTTATAGCACATAATATTTTTGTCTGAAAATGCAATTTTTAAGCAAAGTTTTCTGTTACTATGATAGATTGCAAGTGAATTGCAAATTCCATACATTGTCAGCCAGAAGACATTTTATACACCACCATGAATACCATGTCTATATAGTAATAACTTGCCATAATTATTTTTGATTACAAATTGATGCACAATAAACCAAATATTTTATTTTTGATTATGCAGCATATCCACTGCCTTCAACAATAATATGCAACATACATTACGCCCTAATAAATGATCGCATATTCACACTTGAAAAGCACAACTCTTAAAAAACTGACAAAACTTCAGCCACAATAGTCCAGTTGGTGGATGTAATGTACATGCAAGTGTCATGGATTTGATCCAATGCATCTTTATACATAAAGATTTTCAAATACACCATTTTACAATATTAAAATTATATTTATATTCTGTTATTGGTGTATTCAACAAAAGTAAGTTATATTCAGTGAAATATTATTAATTATATATATTAATGATAATCAACAGGTGTAGTTGTCAAGTGGAATCTGCAGCTGAATCTGTTTACCCTATACCTCTGAGTGTATAGCTTTTTAGCCCTTCAATACACATGTAGCAAAGTTACCCAGAGCAGTGTGCAATAAACAGAACATCTGTTACCTATTCTACTCCATACACATATGCCTGTTTTAAGTACACATATATTATGCAGGGGTCATGCTACCAGGCGAAGTGGGCGAAAAAGTTGCCTGAGAAGCACAAACTTCACCTTCATTTGTTATAAAAGCGAAAATGACTTCAACCTCCGATTTTTCTGATGTAATATGACTGTAGCTTACGACTTTTGGATGCCCATTCGCTGTAGCCAGTAAGTTCTGGCACTGCTGTAACCCAACATAGTGTTGATACCAATCAGCTTATGGCGACAAAGAAATTCTTGCACATTCACATGCAAGTTTTAATAGCTAACTGATCATTGACCCTTTTCCGGAGCAAGATATCACTGCCTAATTTCATGAAGTTGGGTCTACAGTGCTATGATGAAAATATACCAAATTCTGTTTCGAAATTTAAACATGAATATGCAAATAGTAATTTGCTTTTAAAATATGATCGGAGAAGAGCATTTTCGAATTTATATCCTATTTTTAATAAATGAAGATTTTAAGTGCCATATTTGCATATTGGCTGTATCAAATAAGTTTGAAACCGTAAATTAAATTTTAATAGCGGACACTGCAGCGTATATGATATACCACTTCATTAAACTGTGAAAACACGAGAAAAATTTTATAGTAATGAAGCAAATAATATTTAACCAATGCATGTCATTATTACCAGTAGGTAGACAAACCATAAATATGCAGAACTTTTAACGAATTTTTGTAACGAAGCAAGAAAGTGTGTAGTTCGAGAAAAGCCCTCCATCTAAAAATAGATGCACTCGCTCTGTGCAAGACCAATTCTTGAATTTTCGGTTGGGGGTAAAAGAAAAAAAAGGCTCCAGTTTAGTTGTATATCGACTTTAGTGCTTCAGTGTGTTGTCTATGAATAGTTACAGTAATGTTTTATCAGAAACAATGAAATCAGGACAAACTATGGTTTGAAGTCACTTGTGCATTTATTCCTATATACATGTATTAGGGGCTGTTTCAAAGAATGCTAGAAATCATTTTGACTGCAATTGTACACAAAACTTAAGAAAAGAAAATAATTAAGTGGTAGTTTATTAAGCATTTTTACCAACTTGCAGTTACAGGGCTCTAATCTTTTTACTTCTATCAGTGAAAATTAATTACAATGTACAGCTACAGATGTGCTTTTTAAGTCATACCATCAAAATACACTGCATTTACTTCAGTTCAAACACATATACTAAGTATGTATAGAATTGGCATGAATATAATTTTTTTATACACATACAAATTATATTGATACTCACAAATAACATATTTTTCAACTTGAAAATTTTTCAACTTGAAAATAAGGCAAATGAAGAAATAGAGCACATATGTATCTCTCTCTCTGTATATATATATATATATGTTTAGGTCTCACTTCTCACTGATTAACTCCCACTTCTCCTTGTTTGGCT